>JAMAHW010000016.1:0-265596 GCA_023627715.1 Periconia sp. R9002 | reverse complement strand
TAGGTAGGTATGGAGGTATGTAGGTAGGCAGCTATCCATTGCTGATGGCTCGGTTCTGTCCGCCATCTTGGCACGTGCTTCATTAGCGTCATGATATGGTCTCGCCGACCCAAAACTTTCGTCAACCTGCATGTTACTTCCTACTCATAATCCCGCCAAGAAGGTTCAATTGCTTCTGAAATAGTCAAACCTTGAGTTACAATTCCATGTCGAGCCAATCTAGACGGCTCGCGACGAGCATTCCGCGATGTTCCTCCACTCGCCTTGTACCATCATGCTATAACACGAGCACGCCGATACAAAGATACACAGCACTTTATCACCCTTCAAGACGGCGTACCCAGTCATCATGGGCTGCCGCTGTCTCCGCCGCGCAAACAATCTTCAACGCTCCTGCGCCTGATCCAAATGCTCCCATATCGGTCGACCCTTTCCGGACCGTAGCGAAAGAGATGAAGTTTTTGACCAAAAACATACGACAGTTGCTTGGTTCAGGACACCCTACACTGGATACTGTCTCTAAATATTACACACAGAGCGAAGGGAAATACGTACGGCCAATGCTGGTGCTGCTGATGAGCAGAGCTACAGCACTCACTCCAAAGACCACCAGAGAAACCAGCCCTTTTAGCATCAATTCTCCCCTCACGAACCCAAACATACTCGTAGATGACAACCCATCTGCTCCCGACGCTGCTGCATATCCTCGTGCTTCTTCCTTGGCTCAGGATACAGCATACCGAAGCGAAGATTCGGATATCCTACCGTCGCAACGTCGGCTAGCTGAAATTACGGAATTGATTCACACCGCCTCGCTCCTCCATGACGACGTGATTGATCACTCAGTTGCGCGCCGCTCTGCGCCTTCTGCGAATATTGAATTTGGCAACAAGATGGCAGTGCTGGCCGGAGACTTCCTGTTAGGTCGCGCTTCCGTTGCGCTCGCTCGATTACGAGACCCCGAAGTTACGGAACTGCTTGCCACTGTAATCGCCAATCTCGTAGAGGGCGAATTCATGCAACTCAAAAACACAGCATCGGATGAGCGTAACCCCGTCTGGACGGAGAACACTTTGACATATTACTTGCAGAAGACATACCTCAAATCCGCCTCACTGATTTCAAAATCCTGTAGAGCCGCAGCTATACTAGGAGGGAGCAGTCCAGAGGTAGTAGAAGCAGCGTATCAATATGGGAAGAATTTGGGTCTTGCGTTTCAGCTCGTAGATGACATGCTGGATTACACAATAAGCGGGGAGGAACTTGGAAAACCCGCAGGTGCTGATCTGGAACTGGGCCTTGCTACCGCACCATTACTTTTTGCTTGGAAAGAGAACAAGACGCTAGGGAAGTTGGTTGGAAGGAAATTCTCCGAGGACGGTGATGTGCAAATGGTATGGCTACGATTTTCTACCCTGTTTGATCTTGTCTGCGAAGAATTGACTAACGAACTAGCAGGCTCGCGAGATTGTTTCCTCGAGCACAGGTCTCGAACAAACACGCGCTCTCGCCCAGGAATACGTTGATAAAGCCATCGAATCAATAGCTTTCTTCCCTGAAAGCGACGCCAAAGACGGCCTCGTGGAGATGTGTACAAAGGTTATGAAGCGGAGAAAATAGAGAAGAGTTGAGGAGGTTCAATCTAAGCACGGTGAAGGTACTTCGGCTGTAACGGTACGATCAGTGTTGGTGTAGAACGGCGTTTCCAGGGTAGTAAAACTGGCGGTGATCTCCTGTCGGATATACAATAAGCGGCATCAACCTCATATTCTGTACATATACTGTATTCATACACCAAAAAGCATCGCGATTGGTCACATGGCAGTTTTTCGCGGTGCGGTATGTTTCTCATGATAGATACACCCTTTTAAAGTGGAATTTCTTTTGGTATTAGAATCTATCGCCGTGAAGTCAATTATCACCGAAGGGATTCGGTGGCAGAACGTCAGGATCATATCCGTTTGTTTCTGTCTCCACGGGCACGATTTCTGCAGCAGACTGTGGTGGCTTTGTTGTATCCCTCCAGACTCGGACTGTCTTATCCAGCCCTCCGCTCACCAACAACTTCTCTGTCGGATGCGTATCCACTCCTAATACGGCGTCCGAATGACCATTCTCTATCCTCTGTAGTACATTTTTGGAACTCACGTCCCACAAAACAATATCGCCATTCTCGCTTCCTGACACCACAAACGCGTATTCATGGGGCGGATCGCTCCCGTACGTACCAAACGCACCCGACAAACTGTAAGTCTTATTGACGTGGCCCTGGTACGTTTTCACGCACTTGCCTTTCCCTTCAATGTAGTTCCACAGGCGGACGCTCGAGTCAAGTGTCCATGCCAATACGTATTTTCCGTTGGGCGAGAAGATGACAGAGGTTACTGGGGCATTGTCTTCGTGGACAAGCGTTCGAAGACACTGCCCGGTGGCAGTATCCCATATTCGAATTAGACCGTCGTGTGAACAACTCACGTTCAACGTTCCATCGCGGACGAAGTCGACCCCACCTACCGGATCGGAATGCGCAGGCAAAGAGCGCATGACGCGAGCAGCTCGTACGTCCCAGAGGAACACGGCCTCGTCGTACGAGCCACTAACGAGCATATTGCCTTTCGGTGAGAAGGCAATCGAATAGACATAATTATGGTGGCCGATAAAGGGCGTCGGGTGGGCCAATCCAGTTGAAACATCCCATAGCCGTATGGATTTATCGTCGGAACCAGAGGCAAGAATTCTAGAGTCGGGCGACCAAGCTATCGTGGAGATACCAGCAAGATGCCCTTCTAACGTATGTTCCAGTCGCCCCGTTTGAGCATCCCAAATCTTGATGGTACAATCGGCGGAGCAGCTAGCTATCCACTTTCCGTCTGGCGAGAACTTGACTGCGGAGACGGCTTTCTTATGACCTCGAAGAATCATGGTCGGGCGATAGTGGAGTTCTGTGGGCTTTGGCGGGGGAGGGATAGGAGGAGACCGCGAGCGGCGCCCCGATGTTGACTTGGATCTTGATCGCGAAACTGAATGACCCCTTGAACGTGAGTGGGAGCGCGATCGATTTCTGTTTCTATAATACGTAGGTTCATTTGGACTGTCCTCGTGGCTGTATCGCCGCGGCCGCTCCGCTATGCGATAGGTGGGAGATGCATTGGCAGGCGGGCTTCGAGATGCGGAACGTTTCCTAGGTGGGCCGTTGAACTCATCGTCTCCATCTTCTTCGCGGGGTCTCTTTGGGGAGTTGTTGCGATCGGTCATTGTTTGGGTGGAGGGCATGCGGGATAGCTAGCTGATGGGTCAGGACTATAGATCGACAGGCGCGAATTATTCTGCCCACACTAATTAGCGCGTAGCAAGGCGGTGAGCTCCCGCGGTGAGCTCCCGCGGTGAAATATGAAGTCACCAACGAATCTATTATGAATTATAGATAGCTGCTTTCTACGATGTTTAGAATCCGGGCATAACAAAATCGTATACGAATCAAGTCATTCACAACCAGTGTATGGGTTTGCTTCAAACAGTAGGCTTGTCGAGTGTTCAAGCTATTTCCGGTGTGTAAGCGTCTCCGCAACTTTACTAGCTACATCCCCACCTTTCATTCTCCTATGACCACACACATGGACACCCATACGAATGCCTCTCCGTCGAGCCTTCGAGTTCTTTCGCTCAATTGCTGGGGTCTCAAATACATTGCGAAACTTCGCAACGAGCGCTTAACGGAAATCGGAAATCAGATCGCCGCAGCAGAACCGCCGCCTGAAATCGTCGGACTCCAGGAATGTTGGACGAAGCAGGACTATGACGCGATAAGAGACAAAACTAAGCATATACTTCCATATGGAAAGTTTTACTACAGCGGAATATTTGGAGGGGGGCTCGTCATCTTGTCGAAATGGCCGATTGAAGAGAGCAATATGACACAGTACCCGCTCAATGGTCGACCTGCTGCTTTCTACCGTGGAGACTGGTTTGTGGGCAAGGGCGTCGCTCATGCTAAGATCCGCATGGGACCCAAGAAGAGCGATATCGCAGAAGTCTTTTGCACACATGTATGAAGCTCGAAACTAAAGATTCGCTGCCACAGCTTACAGTAATAGCTCCACGCCCCTTACGAAGCCGAACCTTTTGACTCTTACCTCTGTCATCGCACAGCTCAAGCATGGGAAATCGCAAAGCTCATGCGCGGCGCAGCCGAACGAGGACATCTTGTCATCGGCTTGGGCGATTTCAATATGATCCCGCTTTCGCTCGCTCATCGTATCATCGAGACACATTCACCGGTCCGTGACGTGTGGCGCATCCTCCATCCCGAATCGTCCGTCGGCGCTGCCAGAGACAAAGTAGAACAACTCAGAGGTGTGCCTATGCCGAGTGCACAATTCAACCTCACACAAAACGGTGCCACATGCGACAGTGCGCTCAACACCTGGCGATGGAACAAAGCACACAGTCAGCGTCTTGCCAAGGGTGAAAACGTTCAAATTGAGCCTACGGTAGATGATCCGAATGCCAAACGACTCGACTACATCTTCTTCAATGGCGGCCGGCAGTATGATGCAACGACCGGTAAGCAGACTGCAGAGTGGACGTTGAAAGACGCAAATGTGGGCATGACGATGCGACACCCTACATTGTATTGCTCCCTTAGCGATCATTTCTCCGTAGAAGCTACGCTAGTTCGTGATATTGAAGTACCCTCGCCGAACGCACAAAACAGCTCTCCAGATCCATCAGAAAAGTACTTGCCCATCGAAACCTATGACGAGATATTAGCCACCATAAAAAAGTATGACGTTCGAGAACGCATCCAAAGGCGTTTACGACTAGGTCATTTCGGTTTCCAGCTCTTTTTTACCATTGGGTGTCTTATCGGCGTGTGGTGGTCCCCAGAGAATTATGTGTCTTTCATCTTGATGCTTCTCAGTTCGCTAAGCTTGAGCGTGGGCGTAATAGACGGACTGATGGGCGGACTATTCGTCAGCAGTGAATTAAGGGCGTTGAAAGAATTTCAGTGGGAGGTAGAAAATACTCGAACGAGGGCGTTGGCACAAAAGGCAGCAAAAGAGTCATGATCACAAAGAGTCAACATCAAACAGCCAAGCATATACCAAAACCCATAGTGCCATTCATGATCTTGAGTACGTTCTTAGTGAACCCGGGGCCTGTGAAATGCAGTCTAGACTGTGACATATCCTCAGTTCTTGGGCGAGTTTCATTACACATAAGCATGTTACAACACACAGCTATCATACGAACGATGGGATGACAGACCAAAAAACGGCTGCTTTAGCATGAGATATGAATCATACTACATTATGCTACAAGTAAAGCGCAGTCGCCCATGGGTATACAGGAGCAAACTATCCCTTACCAAGCCACGTACTACACTACAATCTAGCAAGTCGCGACCTGAGGTCCTGGAACAATGTAGCTCTTGAAGTCCGGGTTGTAGATGTTGGCCGTGTATCCAGGGTCTGTAGACTTAACATGGCCTGGGATCTTTGTCGTTGGGCTAAGAGTCTTGGAGCCACCACCGGTAACCTTGACCTGCGCGCAAGAAATGTAGAACTATTCATAGACTCAGCGTTGATCCACGTAAATCCATGCTTTGTACTTACCTGGGGAGGAGATCCCGGGTTGTGAATACCGAGCTGCTCGATGCGGAGGAGGTATTCGCCAGGTGCGATGCAAGAAGGAATATTCACAGAATATGTCACTGGTATACCAGTTAGTTAATGCAAATTCTCAACGTTGACGGAAAGAAAAAAGGAATAGAGCGGAGACGTACAAGACATATCCCACTTAGCCTGACCTCCACTGAAAGTAGGGCCTATCTCTTTGATCTTCACCCAATCTCCACTTCCATCTGAACCCGCAGCGCTGTCCACCTTGGACATGTAGAAAGAAACAGGGCCTTGGTGGTACACCTATAATTGCGAGTATAGGGTCAGTTAAGTTGAAGCCGATATGAGTTAATGCGCTATCGAGGTCTCAGAACACAGCGTCACGCGGTGTCTTGATTCTACTTTGTACCCGGGATAAACTTACAGCTTGGTCCGCTGTGAACGAGACTGATGAGCCGGCAGCAACTGAGACGGTGGAGGTAGAGGCACCGCTTCCTCCGCCTACATTACAGCGGAGATCGTTGGAGCTGAGACTGGTCACCGGGGAGTTGTTGTTCGTGTTCCTGCGAATATTTTGGTATTGTGCACCCTTGACGCCCTATACAGCAATGGTGTCAGCGTTCGAATTACTTAGCCGAGGTTGCATTCTTGCTTCTCATGGGAAGTGATGATAATCGAGGGTTTCCTACGTTGGCAGTCAAGTACTGAAAGATATCTGCGATCAAGGTCAGACCGTGTTGATCAAGAGACAGTGAATAGCTACGCACAGTGACCATGTGCAACCTCGGCGAGGGCAGCAACGAGAAGCGTGGCAGCAACGAAAGACTTCATGGCTGTAAGTTTGTCTCGGAAGAGAAAGGATGGAGCGTGTTAAGAGGCCTGCTAAGTAAGTGATCTACTGTGTACAACCCTTCTCCTTTCATACTCCGTCCCCACTACCTTTTATAACAAAGTCATACGGGATACGCTGGGATTTTCGTCACATGCTCATAAATGAATATCCATCGTCTGGTTTGTCTAGGTGATATAATCATGCACTGATGAGCAGTCGTCATTGAAGTTTTAATTACACAGACGGCATCGCGCTCTTCCCCACACTGAAATCTGTCGGTAGACGATTCGGTCGTGATACGGAGTTCCTAACCCGTTACCGTAAAGTCTTAGCAAACGTGGATCTGGAACTGACGATATGACAAACCCAAGCCATCTATCTGTATACCGGTGCGCTCGTACAATATCAGGATATGATGAGTGGTAACCAGCGGATGCTCTATCTATGCCTAGATGCGCTTGGGTATCTAGAACGCAAACCAATGATGGGTTTGGTTTTACATGGTCATTTTCTAGGCTATTTGATGTCCGGGATGTGAGGCAGGGTTGGTGTTGATTAATTTAATATCCTGCTAATTCTACATTTATTAAACTAAGCTAATCGCGTGGTCTACTTGACCTCAGCAAAGTATCTGGAAACATGATGACCCCATCGACACGCTTCTTAAATAAGAGACCAAGTCCCAGTATTTGGCGCTCAAAGCTCATACCTAAGCGGTAACTATACGGATCTAGTCCACAAGAAGAAATTCCATGCACAGAAGTACATGTCCGACGTAGTTATACAACGCATAAATACTTCGAGGAACAAATGTGACATCACACGCGACGTTCCTGCTCAATAAATGCATATATTGGTGAATGGCTCCTCTCTTGCATCTTATACATTTCACAGCCCTCAATAAGTTTGGGCTTCTATGGTTCTTTCAATTGAACTACCTAGTATAATATATAGTAGTTCCCGCGGGCATCTGTTAAAACTTGGTCACCAAGATAAAATGTTTGGACACCAAGTTCTTTCTGGAAGGTGGCTTACTCGGGAGAGATAGAAAAATCGGAAATGACAAGATTCGTAACGCTCTGCTCTCAATCTTGGCTGTTTAATTTATAAGCTTTCTAATATTGTGTTATGTCTCTTGAAGTTCTACCTGACCGGCACTTGCATATGCAGACTGCAGCTTTTCAAGATTGGCTTCAGTAGCACGATTAAGCTTTGTATCCAGCATTTATCCTATGCATCATGCCCACGATTGACACCCCTAATAGTAGCGAGTGAGAATCTAAATGGCTAAAGGTCCAAGCAAAGCCAGAGCAGTGAGGTGAACTTGACATAGCGTCAAGATATTGTTATTATAGGGTGGACATGGAAAGCCAAGTCTCGGTTGCGGTTGTTTGTTTATTCGATGAATACAAGTTTGAAAATCGGCTCGACCCCAAGACTGAAGGCTACGCTCGTGTACATCAGCCGAGCTTGCTTTTGATAAAATTGATTGGCTCTTGTGAAGTTTGATCGTGCTTCTCCGTTGTAGCACGAAACCCAATGAATGACGTCGCCAACGGATTGTGACCCAGCAAAGCAAACGAAACACCTTGGAAACTACACGACCTTCTACTTGAAAACGTCTCACTGCTTTTCATGTCAACCTTTAATTCTTTCCCGTTGAAATCTAGCGATGATCACGAACAATGAGCTTGAGCGGGAGCGGTCCCAGAATCACGGCAGGGTATGAATCACACGTGAATGTTCTTTAAGAAGGCCTGGTTCTCATGGAATATAAAACTAACGGTTATTGTAGTCCTCATCAATAACCCTTTCAGATCAAAGTTCCAAGATAGACACTGTGGATAACGACCAAGCACTCATGGCACATGCAAAGCCATCCACGATCCAGGAAGTCGCGAAAGGAGTCAAGACTGTGGTGACTGAAACTGTAGCTTGGATGGGGAATAAAGCAAATGCAATGACGGAGGAGAAGGAAGATGGAACAAGCCCATACAGCCCACCAGGAACCTGTGCTCCAAGCGATCTGGATGTCATTGCCACAGGTGTGCTACCAGCTATGCCTTCCCAAGAGTTTACGGCTGGAAGCATCACCAAGCATGATCAGCAGCAGGGCGTACGCAAAGAGTAAAGAGAAGATTATCAGATACTTTAGCTGTTATTCAGCGAGATTTGGAAGCTGTTGAAAGACGCATTGCATAGTCTGTGCAAGTACCTGTGGGCTTGAGCACTGTGGTGGAAGAGTAGTCTCAGTAGGATTATTTTTGTTAAGCCTAAATCGAGCACAGAGATTATTCCAACCTTTCAAATCCGAGTTTGTCGTTTTTTGATGTCTCATCTGCAAGGACCTTCAAATGTTCGCAGTGGTAAAACATATGTAATGTATGTACATGATTGTGGAGTTCGAGCATCCAGATGTCGACTTCTAGACCAATGTTGAAAGAATACGTACGAAGGCTTTATCATTGACCATCAACAGGTGGACAGTGTTCTAAGAATATCGATAATAGCATAGACTATTTAGTTTTGTCAAAACACTCAAGTGCTGTAGGCAGACGAATCACGTGCGTGCGCGCAGCCGGTGTCGATTACGCTAGGCCCGTTCCGGTGCTTTACCTGTAGCAACCAAACTCCAAAACAACTCCGTTCAATCGCAAACCACTTCATAGCACTATCACCCCAGATCTATGATACCAACTATTGCGTGAAAGATAATATGAGCTTATATTATCTTTATCACATGCAACTTACCGACCTTTAACCTATATTTCGAATAGCGAACCTCCGCGCTCCGCGCTCCGAGCGACAATCGCCAAACAATGGCCTCGAGGAACCAGCCGACATTCAACCTCTTCTCAGGCGAACCAGAACCGCCACCTCCAGTTCGTGAGCCATTGAGGCAAACCTTCAAAACCACATTCCGAACCTCCCAGAACGCCCCACATACCATTGTACCCTCCGATCCCGCGAATGAAGACTTGCGCGCGCAAATCAATACACTCCGATTTGAGCTTGAAACAGCGAAGCAGGAGCAAGAGAAAGTGAAGCTTGAGCACGATGCCGAGCTTCGGGATTTACAGTACCGATCTGATGCTGAATACAGAAAGGCGCAACAGGCGGAATCTGCAAATGAGCTTACGGCGAAAAAATACGAGGCTCTGCGAAAGGAAATGTCAGAGGCGCAGACGCGCAATGAAAACGAACGGCAGGATCTGCAAAGAAGGCTGCGTACATCACAGGACAAAGCCCAGCAACTGCAGGAGGACGCGGATGAACTGAAGGAAGAACTCGCGACAACCCAGCGACAACATGAGCACCGCTACAATACTTTGCAGACGGAGTTCAACGCAATGAAAGAATCAGTAGAAGAGATTAGGGCAGACGCAGAGGCCAAAATCAATGCTATGCACACGGCGCAGAGGAAACTGGCACAAAAGGAAGCGGAGGTGGGCGAGCTGGAAGCCGAAATTTTACGGCTCAAGGCTATCACCGGAGACGCAGAAACAATAGCGGTCATAAAAAAGGAACTGTCGGAACAAGTCTCACATATTAAGAAGTTGGAAACACTTACTCGGGAGCAGAGTAACGAGCTTAAGCAGTATCGCAAACAACACAAAGCGATCGAGGTCGTGGAGGAAGAGAAGCGATCGTTACAGACCAAACTCCAACTTGTGGATGAGTTACAAAGACAACTAACCGAGGCCGAACGACGAAAGCAGGCATTGGAAGACGAGCGCGATTCATGGACTTCATACTTGGAGAACGAAGCTGAAGGTGATACACAATTCAACTCACCGGAAGATCTAGCTCGAGCATTTATACAAGTACGCTTCGAGAAAACAGATCTTATGAACCGTCTTGGGGAAATCCAACCGGAACTTACTGTTAAGGAGTCGAACATCCAGGCCTTGGAAGACGAAAAGGCCAAATTGCAGGCCGAGATTCAACAATTGAAGTCCACGGGTGGCAGCGCACCTAACTCGAACGAAGCAAAGGCGCGGGTAAGGCTCGAACGTCAAAAAGTTCTCTTAACTAAGGAGCTTGACTTCCTACGCGCACAAATGAAGGCTTTCGATGATGAGGAGCGTGAAATGCACCCGGAAACCTTCGATACTGCCAAGACGGAGCGCGTCAAAGAGCTTGAAGATTTGGTCGACCAGTATCGCAAAGATATGGAGGCCATGCAGAAAGAGTTCAATAGCATGGAACATACTCCAGCGGTCGCGGCAGGCCAGAAGAGGCCGTTGGACTCCGACGAAACAGACGAGCGAGTGGGTGAGCTCCGCCGCAAGAACCGAAAGTTGGAAGACGACCATGCAGCCATGCAAAAGCGTCTCAAGTTGATCGAAACAGAGTACAAAGCTCAACACTCGCAACTCAAAAAGCTCAAGGAATCGTCACGCACACGCGTCCTCGAGCTCAAAGCTAACCCTACGGCCGACGCGGAAGCTCTAAAGCTGAGCACAGTGCGCACCTTACGAGAAGCCAACGCACAACTTCTTGCGCAACTACAAGGTAGCGCTCCGTCGGCTGCTGTCCCTGCCGCAGCACTCACCTCGACGCAAGATCAGCTTACGGAAGCCCTTACTCAACTCGCCTCACAGGAGAAGAAGATCAAACGTCTCAAACAAATCTGGATGGCCAAATCACTCGAGTTCCGCGAGGCGGTCGCATCTGTGCTAGGCTGGAAACTTGACTTCATGCCCAATGGACGTGTGAAGGTGACGTCCATGTTCAAGCCCGCGGACGACGATAGCGAGAACAGCATCGTCTTCGATGGAGAGAATGGCACCATGAAAGTCAGCGGTGGAGAGCAGAGTGTATTTGCAGGTGAAATTCGAGACCAGATTGTGTATTGGGTCGAGGGCCGGAAGGAGATTCCTTGCTTTCTGGCTGCGCTGACGTTGGAGTTCTGGGAGAAGAAGAACGGCGATATGACCACGCGGATGTAATTTATGAGGGGAGGGAATGCGTACAATGTACTACTCTTCATGTGAACTACTTTTTTGCTGTCTTCTTCTGTGGTGATGGCATCGACGGGGACATTTGTCTTTGATAATTGACAATAAATTTCCTCAAAAAGAAAACGTTTCTCGTGCTCCCCTTTCTGTGCAATAATCCGTGCCCACATATATGAAAGAAAGGGAAAGATACCAAAGAAACTGCATACAACCCATCCTTTGGGACGAGATTTAAATTTGCTTGGGAGAGGAATCTTGTTTCCTCGTCTGCCTCTTTGAGCATTTCCGAGAGCTAGGAAATTGTACACATGATATACTTCTAATTGCGCCTTGGGACTATTGCTTAACCTCCCAGCAGGTGTGGTTGGATCTGACAAACACAATGCGGCTTGTCGCGGACGCTGACCATTGAGAGCGCGTTTGGCACTGGACTGGCAAATGCACATAGCATGTAACAAGCTCAAAGCACCTGAGATTCCAGAATATTGTTGATTTAATAGAGACGAAGCAACCTCACCATAGGCACACTAGTCTTAAGGAAACCCAGAACAGGACGCCATTTTTCCTCGCTCTTCAAATGTGTCAAACGGACAGGAGCCCTTGAAGAAGCGCAAATTCGCCAAACGCCTCGCAAATGATGCACCGCAACTACTACTCCCACTGCTTCTGCACGGCTTATCCTCACGATATGCATCCCCTCCCCAGAATTCGAGGCCACGTCTTCATTATGCAGAACCTCATATAGCCCAGCGATAACTTGCGTACCTTCCGGCCGTCTCTGAATGCCTAATAATTTTCACGACCTGCCCTCTCCTCAACCCATAGTACTTGGCTACAGGGTCCGTGACCTGAATCCTGGGTAGCTGCGTCTCCTTCAACCGATAGCGCTTCAACAATTGGTCCTTCTCTTCCTTGCTAAGCAGCACGTGCGTCGGTACCAGCTCGTGCTTGGTGATGTTGACCAGTAGATCCTGCTCGACAAAGACTTCGACACCGCCCATCGGCCCCTCTTTAATACCCGCCGCGCCGCGCAATAGTCGTAGAGCCATACCAGTCATAGGTTTCGTGGTGATCATTATTCCGTTGTAATAGGAGCCCTGGACGAGATGCTGCATGTAGTCGCGAAGTTGCTTGAGTCCTACATTCTCATCGCCGTTGAATTCCACCCAGATTTTGCCGATTTCCGGTTGCGGGTTGGGGTTTTTGGCCGTCGGAGGAGCGGTGTATTTGCGGAGCATTTCCTCGGAGGGAACGCAGGAGAAGTTCATACGTGAGCGACTGGTAAGGTAGTGCGATTAGCATGTTTCATTCTCGTGGAATGGATGTCAAGGTTTTGACATACTCTACATCGCCATCCTCACGCCCGCATTTGGCAGCAAAATCGGCAAGCGAAATCTGGTAATCCTCCTCCAGCATCTCGTAGCCCTATTGCGTTTTGTCAGCTGAAGGAATCGCGCATGCGCCAAACAAGCATTTGGACATACTCTGTCTTTGCACATCTCTTTGCATGTGCGGAAGGCGCGCCACATGCGAATAAGGTTCGGGTGGTAATTTCCTCTGTCGTCCGCCATATTGACTGTGCGCGTGGTGAGAGCGGTATTCCTCTGGTGTGTTGAGTGAAGGAAAGAAGCGGCGGAGGAGGATGCCTGGGCGAGATGGTTTGGATAAAGAAAATGTTGGAGGACGTCGGATCGCGCAGGTCGATAGGGCTTGGCGTGCAGACTGACTAGGTCCGAAAGCGGATTAGACAGGAACCCCGCGGTCGAGGATGAGCCCCGCGCACAGGTAAGGTTAGCTTTCCTTGTATGACATCGATTTCATTGCAAGATATGGCGGACAGAGAGGTGCCCGACCTCAGGACGCTTCTGGCGAGTCGAAGAGGGGGTGGTCTGAGGGGAAGAGGAAGAGGTAATAGAGGCGGACCAGCAGCTTCAAATCAAGGACCCGAAACAATTAAAGACAGTGCTGTGCGCGGGACAGATCAAGATGCCGCCGGCAGTCGTGTGAGCTGCGTGGAGCTTGGGTATCTCGACGATGCATATGCGAGCCTGTTCGCTACACAGAGCTCGACAAGACGGCTGCCTCTTCTGAACAGAGGTTAGTTTTCGCCTCCAGCTCCTCATCTTGTAATACACATACACATATATGTCATCACGAGTGTACTACCACATCTAACCGTTGTTACCTTACCCCGACTAATCCTCCCCATCACACCCAGGAACATATGTGCGCACTTCAGCAATCGACCAACTCGTCAACAGCTTCCTGAATACCCAAACCAATGCGCCCAAACAAATCATCTCCTTGGGTGCTGGCACCGACACACGGTATTTCCGTCTCCGTGACGCATACCCTTCGGCCACGATACGATATCACGAAGTAGACTTCCCAACCAACACGGCCGCAAAGTTGAACTCGATCAGACGACATGCTCAACTCTACCAAAAGTTGCCTCTCTCTACGCATCCCCTGCCCCCTCCGCAATCGAATTCCTACCATTCTCCAACATTCAATCTCCACGCACTCGACTTGCGGTCCCTCGCTACTACCACCACTTCTTCCCCAGAATCAACGCCATCACCTCAACTTCCTCAACTACCCAACCTCGATCCCACCCTCCCAACTCTGATCCTCTCCGAGATGTGCCTCATCTACCTCCAACCCTCCACCGTCTCCAACATTATCCAAAAATTCACGACACATTATCTCTCACCGAATACGCCGGCCTCGCTGATCCTCTACGAGCCCATCCTGCCCAACGATGCCTTCGGACGTACCATGATATCCAACCTCGCCACGCGCAACATCTACCTCCCTACGCTCACGGCGTACCCGGAACTCGGTGACCAGCGGGCTCGACTTAAGCAGTACGGTTTTGTGACGGGCGCAAAAGCGGCGGACACGGAGTTTATATGGCGCGAATGGGTTAGTGCGGAGGAGAAGGAGAGGGTGGCGGGTCTAGAGATGTTGGATGAGCTCGAGGAACTCGATCTGTTGCTGAAGCATTACTGTGTCGCTTGGGGTTACAGAGACGGCGCGGCTGGAGGTGATAATATATTCTCAACGGCCTGGGCACATGTCAAGGACCAAGGATAATGTTCCTTACTTTCCGTCGCGAGGCTCCTTGTATAGATGACGACGGCAGATCACGGTATACATAGATACATCATCTAGAGCATGTGTTCAGAACAATGAAATATGCGGAAGCTGTATTTGCCTATTGGCATTTCTCTCTCCCCTACGCGACGCCATACGTGACTATTATTCCCATGGAAATCCCTCCCAACCAGTATTAACTCGTCCCGTTTCCTAACACCTCGCTAGAGTGTATACAATATGAAAAGAAAAAGAACAAAGACAAAACGAATGTGTGCGACGATAACCAAAAAAAAGGAGAGAGATAAGCAGGGAGCGATTTCCAGAGACATTCGCGGTTAGCGTGAGCCATAAGGTCTATGTAAACATAAAAAGAAATTCTCGAGTCGATGTGTATAACAGGGTAGTAGTGGCCATGAATGGGCCGGGGAATCGCAGCGCTACAAGATAGGAGAGAGGTACATGTTTCAAGATAAAAGGAAAGAGATAATCAAGATGGTACGGACATTGTCGTGAAGTTCATGGAAAGACCAATACCGCTGAAGCAAGCGCTATGAAACGCTGAACTGCATGGTAAACAGGGGGTATTATTAGTAACGATGCATCGAAGCACACGTGGAGAAGTAAAGGGAAATGGTCGCTCAAGAACGCCAGACTGAGGATGCCCTTGCACGGACGCCTGGTAATGGTGGTACGCTGTGACGCAACAGTATAATCAATAAGCTGCAGATGTGGATCCCTCAAGACTTCGACTTCTATTTGTGATGTCTTCATCGCTGAGTGCCGCAAGCCAAAGACACTTGCTGATGATATGAGGTTCCACTTTGAAAGTATACTTGGAAGATGCCTCGAGGAGACGGAGAAGCGATTTGACAATGGTGGCTGCGGTATGGTGGCGCTCAAAGTTGACAAGTCGTTCACCATTAACTGGGGGAGCATCTATGAAGGATGGCTTTTGTGCATTGTAGATCAAATCTCGAGTGTATATGCCAATGAAGGGTATGCAACCGTCATCGGCAGTTGTAGTCTCCATTTCCAAGCGCAAAGTGTGGAAGTTACGAAGGGGTTGGACAAGCGCTTCAAGGCAACGCATGGTCTGCATTTCGGCCGCTGGGACTAGTGCCCATGTTTTTCGGAGTCGCGCTATATCATTTGACATTAGAGCAATGGTCAGTTGATACATGGTGGCGTAGTTGCGCAACCGCCGGCAATGCGCTGCGATGTGAATGTATTTGACAAAACATCTCGCGCGCTCTTCTATGTTTTCGGTGAGTAGGCACTCCGAAA
This sequence comes from Periconia sp. R9002, assembly GCA_023627715.1. Taxonomy (NCBI): domain Eukaryota; kingdom Fungi; phylum Ascomycota; class Dothideomycetes; order Pleosporales; family Periconiaceae; genus Periconia; species Periconia sp. R9002. The sequence goes on along the minus strand of JAMAHW010000016.1, from coordinate 249,799 downwards.
CTGCCCATTTGACAACGAGGTTGAATCGGGCGATGACCACATCAACACCTCGAGCCTCGGATGTGCGAAGATATTGCACCCAGTCTCTGATCTCAGGCGAAGATTGCTTCCACCGAAGTTCAATCAGTTCACGCCAATCAATCTCATCGAGGGCGTCCTTTTCTACGATAGTAAACTGCTGCGCTAGAACCTCCGAGTCATACGCAAGGACAAACGGAAGATGTGCAGTCGCCGAAGAGCCGTCATTTTTCTTCAAGTCTTGTAGCTCGATCCCGGATTCAGAGGGGTGAGTTGTGTGGCCAAAGGGCTGGTTGTTGAGACGAGATGTTGGCGTAAGTCCAGGAGTGGGCAATCCTTGGCTAAAAACTGTCGTGTCAACTCCATGGAATGTGTCTTTCGGTCGGTTGGCTGTGAGGGGCGGTGTAGGGGGGTGGCGCATTGGATGCATGGGCAAAAAGTCTTTTTCGTTACTATCGACTGCAGGTTCGTCGTCATAAAAACTTTGAACACGGTGGCTCGTTTGATCGGATCTAGTGCCCCGGGATGACCCTATATCGCTGTAGTCTTCGTCATCTGCAGGTACCGGCATTACACCATTTTTTGGTATCCTTTTCATGCTTGCCGTTTCAACAACCAACTCAGCAGAAGAATGGGTAGATGTAGCCTGAGTTTCTTGGTGCCTGGGGTTAGATGTTGTGGGCTTTAAAGGTGCAGGCTTTGCGGATGATCGCATCGTTTCCAATGTTCCCGCCCTCTGTGATGGTGTGATATCGCTAAGGCCTCGATCCAGAAGGGGGATTGACGAGTAGGAGTCGTCAGATTCTACAGTCGAATGAGTACCATGGGTTCTGCCGTTGAAAGCCTCGCCTGATAGGCGATACATACCCTGACCCTCCGCGTCAGGCGGAGCGAGAGGCCTATGAAAGACATCGTCGCCTTTTGTATAGCTCTGTGGTTGGGACGAGCCAACGTCTGAAGGAACAAAGGATTGATGAGGAGACTCAACCGGGGCCCCGGTAGGCCGGTAAACACCTGAGCTATTGTTGATGTTTGGTGATGTTTTGGATGGACTTTCGGGGGATCGCTTTTCGTATCTACCTTCCAGCTTCATTAAGGTCGACTCGATCCCCCCGTCATCGTCGACATCGTCGGGTAAAGCGGCCAGCTTAGCTACTTCGAGCTCGAATGAGCGCCTCAGATTTGGTTGAGAGGAATGTGTTGCAACTAATGATATCGTCTTCTTTTTGTCTTGCTCTTCCGTGTCCGATGCGTGGCCAGTATGATCCTCTGCTGGCAGAGCATCGAATTTCTCAACTGGATCAATATAACGGTCAGAGCGGAGAATGATGGAATTGGCGATCGAGTGAGTCCGGTTCGAAACGGTGCCCGTCGAGTGCGGTCGTTGGGGTTGCTCAAGATCATGAACGTTATCAACAGCGCGAAGATCACCGCCTGGTCGTCGACGAAGTAGTCGAGCTGGCCCAGGAGCAGTGTCACTGTATTCTCGATCCAAGGAAAACGGATCATTGTCGGATGACATAGTCTGAAAAGTTGCCATGCTGGGAACATCGTAACCTCTACCTAAACCACTGTTGAAAGACGAATGTCTTCGTAAAGAAGCAGGTCGCGCCATGGACGTTTTGGTGGATCCGCGGCGTCGGAAAGAATGCATCTGTTCTCGACCAGCAGACATCGATCTTCGCTGGGTGCTCAGGGAGCGTTGAGGTAATGTACGTAAAATACGATGCCGGCTGTCAGACTCGACATCCACTCGTCCAGAATTTCCTATACCCACATTCTCGTTTACTTGGTGTGCATCAGTTGAAATGTTCTGTTGCTCCGAAGGGACTGTCGTATCCTGTTCCACTTCAGGGCCAGGTAACGCCCCCGACATCATGGGAACAGGAGGTGGACCCGTGTCGTCAACAATCAGTATAGATTTGCTACCAGCTGTGATGCCACTGTTCATACGAGGGTCAACTTGCTTGGCTCTGAGTGCTGGCTCTTCGTGACTGCTGAACTCATTCTTCTCAAATTCGAATTCGAATCCACCTAAACTAGGCGCAGCAACGGCAGCATTCTGTTTCTGTTCGTTGCTGATCTGCTGGATAACTGCGTCTTTGAAGCTTTCTGCTACTAGGGAAGCCAGAAGATCAATTCGAACCTGGGGTCGGGGCCGAGTTTGTCGACGTTTGTGCACACCACCACCACCAGAGGATGTCAACATAGTGCCTGGACTGGATGAACGTGTTGATGGCGATCCCTGTAAATGCTGCCCTAAACCGGACAGTTGTGGCGCTGAGACTGAAGGATGCTTGCTGCTCAACGCTCGACGAACGCTTCCAAACAACTTCTTCATACCCGGATTGGTAGCATGTGGTCCTCTCATATGGAACTCGCTGCTAGATGGATCCACGTGTGCCAACTCGAGATGAGACCTCATATGTCGCAATGCACCGTTCTTTATATCAATGTAAGGAGAACCAGGCTGAAAAAGACCGCCACGAACCAAACTTCCCGGCATTCTTGCGATGACAGAAACCGCTACATCCATGGTTGCATTCTTTGGTAGTGATAACGGCGCTCTATTGTCTCTCAATGCATCCGAGAAGCTTCCACTGCGTTTATGCCCGTGTGCAGGTCGGTTAGACTTGTTGGAGCCCGGCTTTTGCGAACTTTGGGCAAAACGAGAGGGTGCTGCAGGTACGGGATGCGGTACGGGATGAGGATACAGTGGCATATCCCCTGCTGGATCGGCCTTGTTCAAGCCACGAACTGGAATAGAGCAGGACATGACTTGCATACTTCGCTCGCTGGTGGGTGAGATCGGCACGGGGCCGCTAGTATACTCTTGGGATGGAATATAAGGCGAGCTCAACGAATTCTGGGGCGTATGACGAGCTTTTTGTGCCCAATCCATATGCTTGCCAGCAAAGTGATCGCTGGGATTCGATATAATAGTCTCCACCTTTCCAGTACGATCAGTCTGCCGAGGTGGAGTGGCCGGCGCTACGGGTAGCATTTGAGGAAATGGTTCATCAGCAAAACCTTGCGGTTCCTCTTCTCCACCGGGTAGAAGCAACTCGTCGGTAGCATCGGCTCCAAATGCATCCTCGCTTGGCCAATACGAAGCGCATGTTCGTCTCCAGCACTTTTTCAACTCGCCTACTATTTTGATATCCCCCGCACCCTTGTCTCGCCGAGCTCTGAGATCTTTGTGAAGGCCGTTTACAAGTTCACAGAAATAAACACGCAGTCCATACGAGGGCACAAAGTCATCGACGAAATAATTGAGGATCCAGTGTCGAAGGGCCACAAAAGTTCGGACACGTACAATTCGTCCAAAATCATCCTGGCGATCTACGGCCCAGCGGAGACGTGATATGAGGTAGGCAATCAGATCGCGAATGGGAAGAAAAGCACGGAATGTTAAAAAGAAATCCGAAAGCAATTCGTAATCCAAAAAGCTGGGCGAGGTGATGTGAGCGACTAATCGAGAAGGTGTAGCAGCCAATATGTCACCCGATGATGTAAATCGCACCACGGAGGAATCGTCGGGGTTAGTAGTCAAAGCATCGTATATATGAGGGTTAATGGGCAACTTGGACACACGAGCGGAGGCAGGTTCGCTAGAAAGTTGACGTGGAAGGATCATGGTATCGCGGAAACTGAAGGAGAGAGGAGAATACACGTCGGAACGTGGTTGAGACGACGAAGCGGACTGAGCGGCGTGTTGAGGAGTGAGCAGAGGAGATCGAAAGTCTGATGGCCTGAGGTCCTCGGACGGTGCTGCGCTTGTATAGGTAGAACTCCTCAGGATAGCCGTTCCTCGCGAGCTGAATCGTGGTTCACCCAGGCGATAGTGAGGGATTGGCACCTCGAGAAGGGGAAATGAGCTGGTATCAGCGGTTTTGGGCCGTCTATGAGGCGAGCGTTCGATGATGACTTTGAAGGTGCCGGGTTCCGTACTGTGGGATGCGACGGTATGCTCGTCGACGGTGGAGAAAGACTGCGAGCGGATATGAGAGGAGGATCTCGCGGGCGAATTGAAGTGCGCGGGCTGTTTATGGGCGATGTCATGGTCTGATTTCAGGTGGGCGGGCAGCGAAGGGCGGAAATCTGGCTGAGATGGAGTCGCAGGTCCATACAGACTCCGCTCCCACTCATTGCTCGGGGTGGGTAGCGATGTGTTGTTGGCAGCAGCGTCGAGTGTAGCACTGTCCGGTGGTGTTTGCGGGAAAACGACGGGTTCTGGCAACGGGCGGCTGCGCTGGTTCGCAGGACGTACAACAGGCCTAGCAAGCGACCGTGTCAGCAGAAAGTTAAATGTTGGAGAGAAAAAGTTAAAATGTAGAAGGAAGCAGAAGCAAGGACGAAGCGGCAACGTTTGTTCCCATTGTCCTAACACGGGGGCTTGGTATGCGCGTGACACGAGGACGGATAAAAGTAGACACAGGCGTCAAGTGCGGGTATATACCCTACACATGTACATGGCTACTAAGCATACACATGTACCTATACCTGTACACAGGTGGGTACATGGATGCACAGACACGCGAGGGGAGGAGGAGGTGCGAATAGAGGGGGAAGAGCATGTATGTACCTGAGGTAGATGATGCCGTTGTTGATGTTTGCGACGGTGAAGGAGCGGCCGGCCGATGTGTTTGTGGTGGAGGCCGTGGTGGCCGAGTCGAGGGTTGCGCTGGTTACGTTGCTATGGCCTCGAGCGCGAGTGGAGCGCAACTGTTCCTGGGAGTCTTTGACGCGTCGCAGCGATGGTTTGCGGGCTCCGACGGGTCGCCGTCCATCCAAGGGCTGCTTTTGTTTTCTGAGAGCTTCTTTCTGAGTTAGATCCGAACCAAAGGCCGGGGAGCCTAAGGTTTTGGATTGCAGCACAGGCAATGCCATGCTGCCGCATCCATCATCCTCCGGAACCAGACAAGGCAGCGCGGTGCAATGGTGATCAGCAGAGGGCGGCGAGACCAGCGGGGCATTCAAAAGGTTGCGAAGTGAAGGTGAGCTGGGCGAAGGAAGCGAGAGATGCACTGGTGGTGGCAGTCATGGCTACATGAATGAGAATGCCGGGTGGAGGGTGAATGGCGAGAGCGAGGGTGAGGGATGGGGTGGCGGGGGTCAGTCAGGCCAGGCGCAATGGATATCAGCAACTCGCGTGTAATAGCATCCATAGCACTAACAACGGCCTACATAAGTACACAACTATATGCCCATCCATGCACGCCGCGATTGTGACGACCAACGTCGAGCGCAGAGCGAGCGACCCAACTAGGCCATGGTCCATGGTCCATTTTGGCCGAGCGCACAGCCATCATGCTTCAGCTTATCGCATCGTCGGCCCTCCAGACTCCAGACCATCTGTCGTTGCTCGTTAATCGGAGGTCCCACCCACCAACTGTCTGCAAATACTGTACCTAGCAACGCCGTGATGCATCTTTTGACGTGCTGCTGCTGCTGCTGCTGCTGCTGCCATGATGCGCGAGAGTCTCGGAGACCAGCATCTTGGTACTGCCCAGCACAGTGCACAGTGCACAGAGCACAGAGCAGCGAAATTATGCTAATAAGAAGCAACCCCTACCAGGCCGTGCAGCTTCTGCAGCCATCCAGATGGAGTACGTGAACCTCGTCTTAGTTGCCATCCATCTCATCACCAACCCCCTCCCCCGCGCGCTGCTGCGAACCCTACACGGTACAGTGCATCCGCCCGCGTTGGATTCCAGCCACAAGCCCTCTTCAACGATCAACAACTGCAGCCTTGATTCCGTTTTTCTACATCGATTCACTCGCTTGGCCCAAGTGCATGGCAATCGCTACGTCGTCTACAGTTTGTGGCACACTGGTAGCTTGGTGCTACTACGGGCCGTCCACTTCAGTCGTCAGCCCGTCTTGGCCTTTAGTGCCCTCGCCTAGTGACAAGGGCCGGGTACGCACGTTGCAGCACAAAAAAACAAATGGCCGACCACTCAGCGCTCGAACCATGAATCAGATCACCAACAGGGGGGAAACGAAGCAACTCCCGTTAGTGCCATGCCCATCCTTGGACCCTAGGTCAACCAAAAGAAAAAGTCGGATCGAGAGTGGGTATACCCAAAACAAAATACCTAGAGACATGTCGTCACACTCATCTTTGCTCATCCCTCACGTACAACAACATTCGAGCACCCTCCCGAGCTGGCACATTGCGATTATCTAATAGACAATGCGGTCGAGTCTACTATGCAGGATCCATTGATGTGATGACAATTGGGTGTGACGCCGTCATCCACCATGAATCGTTCGTCAATCATTTCTTTTCCGACGCCGGACTCCCTTTCGACAAGCCACCCCTGACGATCGCAGACTCCAACGGTAAGAGTGGCGCTGGCAGATAGCCATCGTCACCATTACTCCTTTCTCCGATAATTCTTGTTTTTATATTGCAATATGCTAACACTACTAACTAACTAATTAGTTGATACTCATCTCCGAGCCTGGCCTCTGTGGTCGCTAAAAAGGATATGCCCTGACGTCATCTTCCCTTGCCAAATCCAACCCACCATTCGCAACCTGTTCTCTATGCATTCCATCTAGGTATTCGAGTAAAACATCTTGATATCTCTCCTTTCCCTTGTACTTGCTCACGTCGTCACCCCTAAATGACAGTATGCAAAGTCAGTAAAGCACATTACAAGGGAAGAAACCGTATACAGAACACGGTCCTGCCAGATACGTACCAACTGCGTATAGCACTCGCCAACCGTCCTGGAACATATGGTTCCTTGCAGATTTCGGTAATGGGGTGAAAGTACGTCCGAATTGTAAATACTACGCCTCCCGAGCGAGGCAATCTGAATAGCAAGACGATCTGTTATCAGCGACCAATCTTCCATCATCATTAGCTGAAAGCGACATGACTTACCTCCGCAAGCTCTGCCTCTCACTCCGAAAGTAGTGATTCTCGATCGCTTTATTCTTCTCCGCAGTGAACCATCCTATCCCGTCCGCATCTTCACTCCCAATGCTCTCACTCCACGCCAGCTGATCATCCACCTGAATAAAGTAATTGTTCCTCAACACCGGCGCCTCAGGCTGCACCCTCCTGAAAAAGTTCATCATCCCCTTTTCCAGCTTCGTCTTGAATCCTGGAACATCACCGGAGGTATGAATCTCGGAGAGCGGCATCCCGAACTTATCCTCCAGTCTCCAGAACCCAGCCAACAGGATCGCGCCGGCGAGGAGGTAGTACTGTCCATCGGCCCCTTCCATCATGATGGCTAGATCGTCCTGCACGAGCCGCGCGCACATCTGCATCGGATCCTCCTTCAACGGCCGCTCCACTACATCAAAGACCTCGCCCGTGACTAGATTCTCTACTCCCCACCGGATCCCGTCCTCCCCCTTCCTCTCCCACCGCCTGTACAACCCCGGGTATCGCTCGCTCAAATACGCACACAGCTCCTCCAGCAGCTCCACCGCCGCCTCAAACGCCTCGGGAGCCGTCCGGCAGCACTTGTTCCCCCTCTCTCTGATCCGCTGCGCTTTGAGGTCGTGGAAGCTGAGGTACTCGTTATCCAACTCGATCCACTCGTCCCACGCCATTTTCCGGAGTCCCATGGTGATGTTGTATTTGGGGCCGTAGCGGAAGGGGCGGTAGGGGAGGGGTTTGGTGGCTGTGAGGGACCAGGAGGGGTAGGGAGAGGCACAGGGGCGGGTGAAGGAGGAGGGTGGCCATACTATTTTGAAACTTCTTGTCAGTGCTTTCTTTCTTAACCCGAGGCTAGGATGCTAGAGATTAAGAGGGTAGAAAGTGATACGGTTGCTCCTTGTCTTCCCTTCACTACGGGGTTTAAATGTAAGGAGAGTAAAAAATAAACATTGAGGGAAACTAAACAGTAACGGAAATACTGAACCAAAGAACTCCACGTGAAGATGAATGAAAAGGCGGGAAAAGCACAGACAGTGTCACGTTAAAAAATAACAATAAACCAACAAAAAGTCAAATAAAAATAAGGGTCATTACCTCCAACCTCCCGTTCCCCTCTCATCTTATCCCCTCTTCCTCCACCACCAATCCCACCACTCTTTAACCCACCTCCGACCTGCCCCCTCCCCTTCTCCTTATCCCTATCCCCCCTACCCCTTCTCCCACGAAGCCGCCTCAACCCAACAACAACAACCCACAAAACCCCAACTCCAACCAAACAAGCCCCCAGCACCAAACCCCGCTGACCGAATCGCTGGAACGGACTGGTCATCGCGGGATGTTGGAATATCTCTTTGATGCGCTGGATGGCGGTGTCTGCTTGAGCAGGGGTAAAAGTAGGGGGTTGTTGTTGTCGGGGGGTCATTGTTTGTTCTGGTGTTGTGTGGTGTTGTGTGGTTTGAGGTAGTGCGGGTGAGGTTGTAGTGTTGGTGGGAAAAGAAATGGTCGATAAAGATATGTGTATATGGGAATACGTGCGTGATGATGGGGTGTTAGGATAGAGGAGGTATCGTGGTTGAAGCACGATGTGTATGTAGTACGAAGATAAGTGAGGAAGGAAGAAGAGCACGACCAGTTGTGTTTCGCGGTTATGTATCAATGTACGTAACCAAGCAAGAGAAATGTCAGATAGATAGTAGCAAAACTTAAACCCCAAGCAAAAGGTGGGGTTCTCTATCAAAGTACATACTGTACCACAGCACCTGCAGACACACATCATGCAGAGGGGTGACACGCCGGGAGGTCATATATCGGGTAGCTAGTGTACCAGGCGTTATCCACAAATCAGATAACTATACCAGGTATACTACGTATGTCGTAAAGCTTCTAATTCGTAGAAGCTATTAGTGCTCCCGATATGTGACTTCCCGGCGTGTCAACCCTCTGTAGTTGACGTTAGATCCAGGGCTGCGGCAGCCAACATGCCCATGTTATCGCGACGAGGGGGAGAGAGCAGGAAACCACTACTTTTTTGAGACTAGTATGGATGTGTAAAAAGACCGTGTTCTCCACACTGATAGCATGTTGATAACGTATGGCGACTGCAACAGACGCGGTTATCAGTTTTCTTAGCCCTGGTTGTCACGCGCATGGGGGAATGCAGGTAGTGCGGGGTGGGTTAGGCGTGGAGAGGGCACGCTGTCTGTCCGTCTTTCGGTCTGGTTTCGCTCATTTTTCGGCATCGCTACATAAACTATCCTACCATTTTTTGAATTAGGGAAAAACAACGTGGTGAACGATGTGGGAATTGAAAAGTTTCAACCCTGCTTGCGGCGCAAAAGGCAGTATTCACCCCACACTCGCCTGTATTTCGCCGGGATAAATGACCATTCTGGAACCCATAATATGCGACCAAGGATCGACGTCGCACTCGCATCCATAAAAGGCCTACACGATAGCCTTTCCCAGTGTTTTGTGTCGGAGATGTAGTCTGGCTCTAATGAAGTGGCAGGTGCGCTGGGCATTCTGGAGTCGACGAGGAATTGACAATCCTGGATATCGATCTACAGACGTGTTAGCAGATACAGCGCGGTTCAAGGCACATGATACATACATATTTGGCTGGATCCTCTTTGTTCTCGTCGTTCATCCCGGATGGTATCGTCCATGTACCGGGGTAAGGACCGGAGCCTTCTTGTGCCTCGCTGAACGAGCCCGGAAGAAGACCAGTGAATTCGCTCTTGACAAATCTCGCGCGACTCTGGTTCGGCAGAAAGTAAGACGATGGGAATCGATACCACTCCTTACCCAAACAGACGTTATCACCAGCCTTGACCATGCCGGCCTTTTGGAGAGGCTTGTACACATTCAACGGCGCAGAGTAAGCCGTCATGGTGCCGATGGTGCGAAGGACACCAAGATTGAAGCTGCCTAGGATAAACAGACTGACCACAGCTAGCTTAAACTGGGGGGATATCTTCCCACGCAATGTTCCTGGGGTGGATTTGCCGAAATTTCCGAGCAGAATGTGAAGACCGATAGCTGCATTCAAGGCTAAGGCTGGGTACGCTGGGTACATAAACCGCTCTTCTTTATGCGGCTGCAAAGTGAAGATGACCAACCAGAGGTAGAATGGGCTGACGGAGACGACACTGCGAAGGAGTGTTTGCTTCGAAGACGCTCTGTCAATAATCAAGTATTGCAAGACAACCAATGGTAGAGCTGCGGCGGCGAGCCAGAACCAGACATTGAAATTCAAGGTCAGGTTACGGACATAGAAATGCCATGGCTCGACACCGTAGATGTTTGGACCTTTGCTGCCACCGCTGAAAACGTTATAAATAACAATGTTTAGTGGCACGCATACAAGAGTCCTAAAGAAGAAGGTATCAACGGCCACTTGAATCGCCTACCAGAACATTAAAAAAGCGTCACTTCTTGGATTATGAGGCGTGCATACCAGGATACCAATAGATCTTGCACTGCCGTCAAAAAATCTCCAGGCTGATTCCAGGATGGAACCACTGAAGAAGGCCATGAGTATCTCTTCGGCAATGAAGGGTAGAATCAAAGCTCCAGCAAACGGCCATCCTAGCAAGCTGCCAGCAGCGAACCACATTATGCCCTGAGATGTCTTGATCCCACCTTGCCAGTCCATAAAGGCCGAGAAGCCAAGCATTGTAGTGTACATGGCGAAAGTGGACGGCAAATAAGCCGCAGACGCGTGATACATGCCAGGGCTAAATATTAGTATCATCAGGAAGAAGACGGCTGCTCGGGGGTTGATTGTCCTAGCTACTGTGGAATATAATTTTGTTTCACAGAGGGCACATATAAGTCCCAAGGCAAGTCGGAGGAAGTAAAACTCGAAGACTTTGCTGCCACGCAATGATACGAGACGAGCAAGGCCTGCTATGGAAGCATGTATGCCAGCATATGCCCAGCTTCGAATGGCGTATTCGGGAGAATATTCCCACGTCTGCAGGCCAGAGCCATGATCAAGGTAATGTGTTGGTTCCCAATAGTTGAAGACTTCATCGCAGTCTTGAATGGGCGAGAAGAAGGCAGCGAGGGTATTGGCAGCGAGGAAGACGGAGAAGGCAACGGCGGGTTTGAAGTGTGCAGGGGGTTCATTCATTTCGCGGACAAGCTGTTTCCTGTGAGGAGATCAGCATCCGTAGAGAAATATGTATGTATGCATGCATGCATGACTGAGTGATTCGCGTACACGGGACGGGTTTGCGTCGTGGAAGAAGGCTTGGTGGTTGATCTGGGAGGCATGTTGGTGGACGGGAACACAGATCAGTTCACCAATCAATTGATTTCATATGCAATGGAATGAAATGGGTTGAAACAGGCATCGAAGATTATACCACTGTAGATTCCCTTCACGCCGGATGTAACATGTACACAGCGGTATGGACAGTTAGGTGGAGGATGACTAGCGAGCGGACGAACGAACGAGCAAGAAGATCTGCAAAGCAAGGCGCCAAGGGAAATTCCCAGGTAAGGCTGAGATGCAGCCAATGGCAGACGTCCATTGTGCACGGCATTATTCAACATGCGCGAGCGCAGAAGGCCCGCTGTTTTCGCGCAAAGCACGGACCCGCTGCTCGATTTCTTAAACAAAAGCTCCACCTCAATCTTCTCCTGCACTGTTCTGCTGTCTCAAGCACTGCACAGCATACAGCACAAGCTGTCAGCGAGCTTCATCCTTTTCAAAGAGCTACAAAAGCATACGAAGCTCGGCTGAAGCACATCTTAAAAATATTTGCGCCCATGGCTGAACCGCCTGCGAAGAAGGCGCGGTTGGACGGGGACTCGCCCAGCCGTGAGCCTGCTGCTCAAGCCGACGCACCCAGTTCACCTGTCGATGATTCCGATGACGATTTCTACGAGACTCATCAGCCTGATAATGCCGGAGGTGAAAAGCTCGAGACTGTGATATCCTCATCATCTACTGCTGCTGCACAGCCCAACAACGCTACTTCCGCACTGATTCCTGGTCTCAGTTTTTGGACAGCGCCACCCCCTCCAGGCACAAAGCCAATCCCCCAGCCCTCGTCGCTTGATAGGGAAGCTGGCGAAGAGTTGGAAGATGGCGAGGTTTCCGACACAGACGTCTTCTATGGTGGCGACAAGTCAGAAGCGCAAGCCTCTGTGACTGCCACCGAAGGCGCCTTGCTGCACAGTAAGCCCTTGCTTTTGTCGAGTGTAACCCGGCCTTCTTACCATTTCTTACATTACCTATAGATGCAAATGATGCGCCTGATACTGTTGCGCCTGCCGTGCCTGCCGTCCTTTCTTCCACATCATCAGTTACACAGCCTAAGTCGGATACCAATAACAGCACCATCCCTGTAGCTACCGGCCCTGGTACTGTTGATGAAGCCAAACTCGAATTCCTACAAGCTGCAGAGGCTAATAAAGACAACACACAAGCGGAGTGGCAGTTGGACTCGGAAGCGTCAGACTCATCTGATTCTTCTAGTGACGATTCAAGCTCCGATTCAGACTCTGACTCTGACGGTGAATTGCTCACTACGGAAGAGGCAATCAAACGAATGCTGGCAGAGGATCCTGAAGACGGGGATGCTCCTGCACCCAAAGCAAAGGTCAAAACTCAGAACGAGATTGATGAAGAGTATCAGAAACCCAACATAACCGTGACAGAGACGATGCAGATCACAGAGCTTGGCCATGTCGAAAACATCGTCGATAATCTCATTTTGATCAAAGCAAATGTGTCTGGCGACTATCACGTCCTCGAGTCTGGCTCAGTAGTATGCCTGGCCAACCGTACAGTTATCGGACAAATCTCCGAAACTATTGGTCGCGTTCAAGATCCCAGATACTCAGTAGGTTTTGCAACCGCCGAAGAAATTACTGCATCGGAAATCACGACAGGTACTCGCATATACTACGTCAACGATCATTCTTCCTTCGTCTACACTGAGCCTTTGCGAGCAGAGAAACACACGGATGCATCTGGTCAATACGACGAAGAAACAAACGTAAAAGAATTTTCCGATGACGAGGAGGAAGCTCAGTTTAAGAGAGAGGCTAGAGAGAAGAAGAAAGACCTCAAGCGCAAGGCGAATGGGGATGATGACGACGCTCAGCCTGCATCTCACACGAATCTTCCGTATGGTAACGAAACGGCTAATTCTCGAGGAAGTGTCGCGACTTCTAGCTATCAGAATGCCCCTTTGAAGTATAGTGATGACGAGGATGAAGACTTAGGTATGTACAGACCACTTGCTAGGCCTGATCGTTTTGAAGATGTTGTCGGGGCTGGTGCTCCGCTAGAAGATCGCAGTCATGTGCGACGTGGAGCTATGCGGGGTCGGGGTGGATGGGGCGATCGTGGACGCGGTTTCAGGGGACGAGGCGCCATGGGTGGTGGCCGTGGAGATAGGGGCGGTATGCATAACAGCGGTGGTCGAGGTGATCGTTTCGAAAGGGGTGGTGCAAATCACAACGGTAGTCGCGGCGATCGAGGAGGGCAGAACACTCGTGGCCGCGGCGACCGTTCGAGCCGTGGGCAGAATGATAGGCAGGGACGACATCAACAGCAAGAGAGACAAATGAGCGGACCGCCGCAGGATAACCGTCAGGGTGGTCGGGGAGCAGCATTCTCACCATCTCCAGCTCGCCAAAATCAGGGTCGTCACCAGCAGTCTCCACGCGGTAAGAAGAATCGCAAGAGAAATCACCGCGGAACACCAGACCGATCTTCACAACCACCGGCGCCAACAGCGGGAACTTCCATGGCGAATGCGAATGTGAATGCGTATTCTACCAACAATGCACAAAGCGGTGCCGATTGGAATGCCTCCTACTCGACCACTACACCGGCAAGTTACACTACACCGGCGACAAATGCACCAGCACCCACAGCTGCTTATGGAAACCCGGCATATTACCCACAGCAGGCGCAGACGGTGGATCAGGCGCAAGCGAACATGGCTCAGTGGATTCAGCTTGCAGTAGCCCTCCAAGCTCAGGCACAGCAACAAGCAGTGCCGCCTCCGCCCCAACCAGTGCAACACCAGACACAAGCCCAATACCCCTACCCGTATCAGTATCAGCAAGCTCCTGCACCCAACGCAAATCAAGGACAAGCCAGCAACCAGCCAGCTGGCTCGACGCCGTCTCTGCAAGACATTCTTCGGGCACTCGGGAATGGAACGGGCAACTGATGGATTCACGAGGTGCTCGCACGAGACCTTTTTTTCCTGCTTGATGTGTCTGTGGCCTTTTTAGAGTCTTCCTTGTATTTTTTTCTAATGTCGAATGTTCTGACTATCAGGGGCTAAGGGGCAGCCATGTCAGGGCGTGTTTGCGCTTTTGCGCAAAAGTTCTTTGTCCTCTCTCTCTTACCAAAAAATGTATTGGCTTTGCTATTCTGGTTTCATGTTCAACTCGGGGCTTATCTGATGCAGCACGCAGCACGAGCAAAGGGGGCCGTGTTGGTGGAAGGGCAGTAATATGGATGACGCCAAGGAGGAAGGGGGGTCAGAAGGCGATTTGTAGCAACGGTAGAAGGTTGCTGGAGAGTGAATGCATGTACAAGTAGTTTCTCTGGCGGCGCTTGGGTAGCTGGGCTGTCTGGCTGGCTGAAGTATGCAAAGAATGCCTCGGCCTCTAATCCATCAGGCATCTTAGAATGGGCATGTCCCTCAGGGCTCAAACAGGACAGTCCAAAGGGCCAAAAAAGGCAATTGTTGCTGCGCGGTTGTTGCTTACCTGCTGCATGCGTACATGCGAAGTGAGTATAACGAGGAGTGGTGGAAGTATTGCATCGTATAGGATTGTCATGTCTGTGCTTTTTTGCCTTTGGCCAGGCGGAGGGGGGGCGCTCTGCTCTGCTTTGGCGCTTGCTCTGCTTACGGGTTCCCCACCGACCAAGACCCCGTTTTCTCCACGTGGAATGTGGAGCTTACGCCTCTGCGCACTGGGCTTCGTTTGTCCCCGAAGGATTTCTTACGACGGGCGGACATGCAATATGGACGGCGATTGCCATGGAACGGCGATTTCGATTCGGCGATCGTAAGCCGTTGGCTACTTTTCTTCTTCTAGAATGTTGGTTGGGGGTAGCCATAGAAGCCAAGATTCGGTGAGAGACATTTTCATCTGAGGGTCACCGTAAAATAGGAAGCTGCGAGTAAACATCAATAATACGAATCAGGAGGTAAGATGGTTCGGCCCCTGACGTTACATTGAGAAGGACGTGTATTGGAATTTATATTTTGGGTAGGTACCTACATACTTCTCGTGTGGATTGTGTACGACCGGGAGAGCTGACCTAGTCGTTCAATACTGCTTTGACTACTTACTTGGTACTTATCAGGCGGGGGTGTGTCCAGCTGGAGGTAAGTGAGTGAGCGATGTGACCAATTATCACGGATGGATCGGGACCAACATGGTCGCCATTCATTTCATCTACGACTAGGTATGATGATTGATCGTGTTTTACAATTCCCCCAATCTCATCATGTCATCCGGTTCGCTAGCTTATCTCTTGGGGTTTTTCTTCTCGCTCAAGTTGGCGGCTTCCCCATGTATCCTAGACGGGCAGTGTGGGAGATTGTGTAGCGCAAAGTGTCTGAACACTACGGCGGAAGGGGGGCCATTGAAACAGAAAAGCTCGCATACCACGGCACCATGGCGACTCGGATTGAATGAAGGAGCATAGTAACTAGGTGAGTGTGCATGTTCGCTATCCTTCTATGATGTAGTAGAAGTACATGTACAGTACTGCTGGGTGCATATGTACAAAGAGAGCAAAAGGAATAAGCTGCGCCACATGGCTTGCAAGCGGGGCCACACGTTAGTACTTGTGCCATTACCCGCCTAGCCTACATAGGTAGGGGGCCAAGGGGTGGTGGGGGAGAGGGAGAGGAGAGGCGAGGCGAGTAGGCAGCCGACGGCGAGAATAACAACAACAACTTTAATGTGATTCGACATGGAATGTGGAACGATTAACGTGAAATTGGATTTGTAACCATGCCGACAGAATGAATGCAAGATTCAGATGAATAAATGAATGAATGATGGAATGGAGGAAGGGGAGGGATGGGCGAATACCAAGAGTGGTTTTGATGACCATGTATCCGTCACTTGCAACTGGAACCAACGAGACAGTGCCATGCAGCGAAGCCGCAGCCGGCTCGCGCACTATGTGCCTGTCGTAACTATGCCCTGCGCTGCATCTACCCAAGTTGCTGTACAGTACATACATACATACCTACATACATAGTTGGCAACGTGAAGAAAGGGTTGGATCAAAAGAGGATCAAGTGTGTATATTCATCAGCCGCGCTTCTCTTTGCATCCATCAATGCCTGGCCTGCCATCTGCATCTACATCTGCACGCCTCCACGGTCACCCACGCAAGCACGCACGCACGGCGCACCCACGCCCACACACACCCCCAGGCCTGGCCAACTAGCCCCTCTCGGTGCGCAAGAGGGCCCGACACACCCGCTCCCATCTCGTGGTCGAACTCCTCACCATCCACTTGCTGTCAGTGCCAATACTGTACCCTACCCAACCCTACCCTACCTCACTTCTTCACGCCTTCATCATCACCACCACCACCACCAACACCACTCCCCCTCCTACCGCCCACACTACCGCTAACCCTCCTCTCCCGCTCCCGCCGCCGCCGCCCTCTTCCCGTCCGCGTCGTACACAACATCCACTCCAGTCCTCGTCGCCCCCAATTCCGCCTGTTTGCCTGCCTTCATTCGTGTGCATCGCCTTGCATCCGCCCGCTGCCCTCCCGCCTCACCTCGCCCCATGCGCAGCTCACCACCTGGCCAGCCTCGATGAAGCAGCAGCCGTCCTAGAGTCTCTTGCGGCAGCCCTCGCCTTCACCATCGTCTCATCAACACCCTCCAGCCCGCCTCTGTCTGCGCACCCGCGCTGCAGCCCCGTCACCACCTGTTGAACAATGGCGAGGAACGAGACCATCAACCGCCATGGATCCATCGAGAGCTCCGGGAGCTGGCGATCCGTTCGATCCAACGACACCGTGCGACCTTTTGCCCGATCTTCGCGTGGTACTCCCGTCACCGTGCAAACCGACAAGGACCTCAACTACCTGTACGTGCTTTTTTGGTTTCCCTGCCTTTCGTCTCGTCGCTGTTGGGACGCTTTGCCGCCGCTTGCCCATGTAGGCACCTGTGTCCACGTCTGCGCATATGCGCAAGCTCGGTGCATCTCCACACGTAGTGCGCTCGGTGCGCGCTGCTCACCATGTTCCCGGTCTTGCAGAGCTTCCACAAAGCTGCCCCATTGCCAGTCCACAGCAAGCCCACGCAGAGCACCTCGCCCATCTTCACTGGTCTTCACTCTCCTACATGTCTCGTTCAGAAACCCTCGTCTGTTCTTTGCGCTTGCGTCAGCTAACATTACCATCTAGGTTAGAAAAGGAGTCTGACATCTCGCCTGGCACGTTACCTCCCGCCCCTCCACCAAAGGACCCTGGCCATAAACCCCGCCGGAATGTCAACGTTGACCACCATCACACCAACGACTTTAGGGATTATCGGAAACAGTTGGCAGTCCTGGAAACTTCGGGCAACAGAATACCATCCATATCGCGGAATCCGCCCACCGCTACCTCACCGACACCTCCGTGGGTCTCCGGGTCCAATGGTGCCACCATGGCTGCGAGTGTGTGGGGAAGCTTTTTCAACGATTCAAACGAGGACATTCCCGCACTATCGCCCCAATTCGGCCGTTCGGCAAGTGGCAGAGACGACATGACCGAGTACAACGATGCCAGAAGACCTTCCGCCGCCAGCGCTACCACCATCGGTAGCTCCGGCTCCAAGTCGAGTGCCAGTAGGGGCGTTGGACCGGGCTATCACAAACGGCTGCAGAATGTCTTCGGGGAGGAATTTCCTGTCGATTCACGCCAGGGCTCCGACACCAGTCTCCCAGCGCCCTATACCGATACTCAGTCGATGCGCTCGATGCGTAACCGCAATAATTCCATCAACAACCCTCCGATCGGTACCCACTTTCATAGTAGACCCGGCTCACCCAACGAATCGCGGCCCCGTACGCCACTCCCTTCATCAGAAGTGACTCCATGGGAATTTCAGGATTTCAACCACAAGGTGAGTGGCTTCTTTTTTCTCAGGTGTGCACGGCAGCAGGGATGGCAATGGGCCTGAAGGTCTAAACGGCAATTCACCTTCCATCTCCTAAAATTCTAGGGCAGGCGCGATCTCACTCTTTGTATATAATTACAACTGCAACGGACTGGCAGGCATGCATGTACACGTAGCTGACGTAGAATTGTAGGACACTCCTGCCAACCTTGGAAACGGCAGGTCGTCATTCGAGCAGCAATCCACCAAATCAGGGAAAAGCTCGCATAAACTGAAGCTTCCTGGTCACCGACATAACCGAAGCAAAGAGGAAGCCAAAGCACTCGAAGGTCGCCTCGAGATTAGCCAGCCGTATCCTCTACGGCCCGTTACTAGTCGGGGCGACTCTGCTTTTAGCATCACTCGCGATCAGCAGCAATCATCTCTGGGCTCCGCTTTGAGCTCCAAATCCAACCTTCTTGCCCGCCCATCGAGCCCCACTCCAAGCGCATTCAGCGGATTAACACGAGAAGGATCGGGCTCTCAAAGATCTCCCAGCACCGCTAAAGGGCCTCGATCATTGTTCGGTCGTTGGGGTAAGAACAAGACGGACAAGCTTGTACCGGAGTCTCTGAGGGACTTGCCCCCTTCGACTGTTTCTCTGCAACCGTCTATCAAATCCGCCAAACACTCCCACACCGATGCCCCATCTAGTACGGCTGGACCGAAAAAGAAGTCCACAATGGAAAGCACCAAAGACAAACCAGCCAAGGATGGTAAAAAGGAGCACGGACGAAAACCGTTCAGAAGAGAAAACAAAAGAGACCCATTGGCATCTGAGCAAGCGCGTGGCAAGGATCCCAACGAGGCTCAAATAGGGAACGACACAAACGACGCCATCTTCAGACTAGATACCGACATATCGAATATGGAGGGTATCGTAGCAAAATTGCCGGCCCAACCGATGGCGACCCCTGTCGAAAAGCCAATGACCTTCCCAATAGGTCCGGACGAGAAGGCAGATTCAAATGAGGATGCCACATGGCGTGCTCCTGATTCTTGGACCAACCCACGGGAGGAGGAAGCAGCTCAAGATGAGCAGCCCGATGTTGTGACGGATAGCAGGATGTATTGTGTGCGCGTCTTCCGAGTCGACTCTACCTTTGCCACTCTGTCCGCGACTCTAGACACTACAGTGGCCGAAATCATCAGGATTTTGGGAAAGAAGACTCTACTCCAAGATGAGTTGAACAACTATCACATTGTTATGCGAAAGCACGACACGTCCCTTCAGTTGGATGCCAGAGAACGCCCTCTGCTGATTCAAAAACGACTTCTGGAGCAGGCTGGCTATACAGATGCTGATCGTATAGATGAGATTGGTCGGGACGACAACAGCTATCTCTGCAGATTCACGTTTCTTCCAGCCAAGATGAGCGGATACGCAAGTTTGGAAAGAGATCCTGGATTCAGTAAGATGCAAAAATTCAGCCACATTGACCTCCAAGGACGAAATCTCATCACCATACCCATCGCACTATATCAGAAAGCTACGGAGATCATATCTCTCAATCTGTCCAGGAATTTGTCCTTGGCCGTACCGAGGGACTTCATTCAAGCATGTACCAACCTGCGGGAGATCAAATACACAAGCAACGAAGCTAAACGAATACCTGCCAGTATAAGTCTTGCCAGTCGCCTGACTATGCTCGACATATCCAACAATCGAATCAAAGATCTCGAGGACGCACAACTGTACAAATTAGCAAGTCTGCAGGGGCTCCGGTTGTCCAACAATCGCTTGACTAAACTCCCCGCCTATTTCGGCCACTATCGCGCATTGAGGAGTCTCAACCTCAGCTCGAACTCCCTGAGCGAATTTCCGGATTTCCTGTGCGATGTAAACACCCTCGTTGATCTGGATATCTCCTTCAATTCCGTGTCTAGCTTACCCAAAATCGGTCAATTGACTTGCTTAGAACGACTTTGGGCCACCAACAACCGACTCTCTGGTAGTTTTCCGGCATCGATTAGCAACCTGGTCAATCTTCGGGAGATTGACGTACGGTTCAATTCTTTGAACAGCATGGATGTCATGTCCCAATTACCCCGATTGGAATATCTGCTTATTGGGCACAACTCAATAACCACGTTCGAAGGACATTTCCCCAAGATCAGAGTACTACACATGAATCACAATCCCGTAACCCGGTTCGCCTTGACCCAATCAGTGCCGTCTCTGTCTGTTCTCAATCTTGCTTCAGCGAAGCTGACACACCTTCCCGAAAACCTGTTCCCCAACATTACTGGCCTCACAAAATTGATCCTGGATAAAAATCATTTCAGCGCCATCTCGGGCAATATCGGGAGACTTGTGAGGCTTGAACACCTCAGCATCGTACGCAATTCTTTGGATGAGCTTCCCTCTGAGATTGGCCGACTGACCGAGCTTCGCTATCTGGACGTACGACAGAACAACCTCGGTCGCCTGCCCGTTGAGATATGGCACGCGCGTCGATTAGAAACGCTCAATGTGTCTTCGAATGTGCTGAGTGAGTTCCCAAAACCAGGCAATGCTCCTCCACCTGTCGCTACGAATGGAGACAGCAATAATCTGGACGGAGCAACGCCCGCATCAACGCCCGGCCTGGGCCACAGTCCCAGTTATGAGGAGTTGGGCAAGCTAGAAGACTTTCAGAATAGGCGTCCCAGCCAAACCTCTGCGAACTACCTATCATCGGGTACATCACCCGCAAGCTCGCACCGAAAAGGCTCGATGGCGTCGTATGGTTCCTCAAGCACCACTGCAACTGCGAGGAAGCCATCAGTAGCATCGCGCACACAGACCGAAGGCACCATAACGCCTGTTTCTCGGAAAGACTCAAGTCTTTCAAATAGACTGGTGACGACATTCGCAGGCTCGCTGCGGCACCTTTTCCTCGCCGACAATGAACTCTCTGACGACGTGTTCGATGAATTATGCTTACTCTCTGAATTACGGATATTGAACTTATCCTACAATGAAATCTACGACATCCCACCAAGGACAATCAGGAGATGGCAGAAAAATCTTACGGAACTCTACCTCTCGGGTAATGATCTCACATCCCTCCCAGCGGAGGACTTTGAAGAAGTTAGCTCACTCAAGGTCCTTCACATCAACGGCAACAAATTCCAAGTGCTCCCTGCTGAACTGGGGAAAGTTAAGCAGCTCGCAATCCTCGATGTTGCAAACAACTCTCTCAAGTACAACGTGTCAAATTGGCCATATGACTGGAACTGGAATTGGAACCACCATCTGAGGTATCTGAATCTGTCAGGCAACAAGCGGCTAGAGATCAAGCCCACTCATGGTGGATCCGCCATGCGCGAAGGCCGCGACTTGACTGATTTCAGTTCGCTGATCAACCTAAGAGTATTGGGACTGATGGATGTCACCATGATGATTCCTTCCGTGCCAGAGCAATCTGAAGACCGAAGAGTTCGAACATCTGGCTCGACCGTTGGTGTCATGGCATACGGAATAGCGGATAGTCTTGGACGCAATGAACACATTTCCACCATGGATATGGTGGTTCCTCGATTCCGAGGCATGGAAAATGAACAGATCATTGGTATTTTCGATGCACAGCCCCTGACAGGCGCTGGCTCCAAGATTGCCAAGTATCTTTACGACAATTTCAAGACTCGCTTCAGCATGGAACTCGAAAAAATCAAAATGTCTACGAATGAAACTCCCATAGATTCACTACGAAGAACTTATCTCGGCCTAAACAGAGACCTGGCTCTTGCAGCGACCCAATCTCTCGACAAAGCCGCTGGGGCAACCGCCACTCAAGCTCGTGGTGCTCTGCCTGATCTTGGAGACGATGACATGACTTCAGGAAGTGTTGCCACTGTTCTGTACCTGAAGGAGATGGAACTGTATGTTTCAAATGTCGGTGATGCTCAAGCACTGTTGATTCGCTCAGAAGGCGGACACAAAATCCTCACTCGCAAGCATGATCCTGCGGAGACAAGCGAGCGCCAAAGGATAAGGGAGGCTGGAGGTTTCGTCTCCCGGCAAGGAAAACTAAACGATATCTTAGAGGTGTCACGAGCATTCGGTTACGCACAAATGTCGCCTTCCGTCATCGCCAATCCTCACATCACTCACCATACCCTTGGCGATACCGATGAAATGATTCTTATTGCGTCACGCGAGCTCTGGGAGTACCTCACGCCGGATTTTGCTGTCGATGTCGCACGATCAGAGCGTGGCGATTTGATGCGTGCTGCGCAGAAGTTGCGTGATTTGGCAATCGCATTCGGCGCGACGAACAAGATTATGGTCATGCTGCTAGGCGTCGGTGACATCAAGAAGAAACAAGAAGGTCGATTCAAGGGCGCGGCCGGGTTCGATCTGAACGACCCGAACAACGTATTCCGCAAGAACAAGCGTGTGAAAGATGCAGCCAGTCACGCCATCATTGACCGTCTTGGCCAAGAAATCGATGCGCCCACAGGCGAAGTCAGCTTGGCTTTCACTGATATCAAGAGCTCCACCTTGCTTTGGGAAACATATCCAATTGCCATGAGATCCGCCATCAAGCAGCACAACGAACTCATGCGTCGTCAACTACGTATCATTGGTGGTTATGAGGTCAAGACTGAAGGTGATGCTTTTATGGTCGCATTTCCAACGGTTACTTCTGCTTTGCTCTGGTGTTTCACAGTCCAACAGTTACTGATGGATATTCCATGGCCGCAAGAGATTCTCGACAGTGTTTTAGGTCAGGAGGTACTGGATCAAGATGGCAATGTCATCTTCAAAGGTCTTTCGGTCCGCATGGGTATTCACTGGGGTACACCAGTATGCGAAAAGGATCCCGTCACCAAGCGAATGGATTACTTCGGTCCCATGGTGAATCGAGCCTCGCGAATCTCGTCTGTAGCAGACGGAGGACAAATCACAGTATCAACAGAATTTCTCGGGGAGGTTCAACGGCTCCTCGAAACACACATCGAGGGCGATCGAAACGGTTCCATTGGCTCCGAAGATGCTTACTCTGACGACGCCATCAGCCATACGATAAGACAAGAGCTACGGCTGCTGAGTAGTCAAGGTTTCGAAGTCAAGGATCTTGGCGAACGACGCCTCAAAGGTCTTGAAAATCCTGAGTACATTTACTTGATGTATCCGCACTCCCTCTCCGCCCGTCTTACCGTGCAACGACAAGTCGAACAGAAGCCTGCTGAGACACCTACCAATGCACCTCAGGCAGCACAAAAGATGGCAAATAGTCAACTCACCATCGATACGGAGAACGTGTGGGGTCTTTGGAACGTCAGTCTACGCCTGGAGATGCTGTGCAGTACGTTGGAGAACCCCGGCTCCTCGGAGTTGAAGCCTCCAGAGACCGCTCTTTTGGAGAGGATGAAGAACCGCGGTGGAGAGATCACGGATCGATTCTTGATGAATTTCGTCGAACATCAAATCTCAAGAATCGAGGTAAGTCAGCTGTGCACTGTAAGAATCAATCGGTTGCTAATTACATATTAGACATGCGCCACGACGCTAGCCCTTCGACACATGGTCAGGCCTTTTGGTCAAGGTTCCCTTCTCGATCAAGCCTGCCCCATGTCCGATATTCTCACCGAGCTCCAATTCCAACTCTCAGAACTGCAAGCATATAAAAACGAAGCTGCAAGTCAAATAGCATCAGCCTAGGCCGACAATCCACCGCGTATCATGGACTTGTGTTGGTCTCCACCTTGCTTCATATTGCGTTCGCCTTCTGTCGCTCGCATTAGCATTCGCATCGATGACGCCCACGAAATCCTATCGAAATCACCTATTGCACCTACCAAGATGCCATATTCAGCGTCACCTATATCCATGAAGCGGACAGCTCTGGACCTGTCATTTTACCTGATTTACCCCTCGCGCGAGTATTTATAATTGGCGTTTTACCTCACTGTACCATCACAGCCCCGGTGGCTGAAACTTATGCTTTTGATTTACCTATGTTGCTCGACCGTAAGGGAATATTCAGGGAAGGAGGGGATGAAGCACTACTTGGGGCTCTCAGGCGTATCGCAGAAACAGGCACAGCTCTGCTTGTCTTGCTTTCCTCGCCTCGTTCACCGCTTCTTTCTTTTCTCGTCGTTTCTATCTTTGGTATAACCTGTTTTAGTCCTGTTTTGGGGGTTGTCCCACTTTGCGGAGGATGTTTTTCTGCGTCTCCCTGTGCGTTTGCAAGCGGAATTCCTTTTCTCTTTCTCGTTGTCGCTTTGGCCTGTCTTTGGTCCTGGTATGCCCGAGGGTAGCAAACACCCTCTTGGTCTGCTGTTGTTTTGTTTGCCAATGGAAACCTCACTGGGCAACCATTCCTTCCACCTGACGAAGCTGTGGAATTTTTGGACATTGGATATCAATCTATCTTAGTGAGTTATTGAGTTGTGTGCGTAGTTAAGACTGACGTGGTTTTTTTTGTTCGCTTTCCCAAAGGCTTGTGGTTTCATCTTTTTGGTTGGCATCGTTAAAAAAAAGTACACGTTATTTCTAACGGGGGGGATTGGGAATGTGAACATGGTGGAAAATTAGCAAGTTTTTTGTATTTTTTTTTCTCATTGGTGTCGTTCGTTGTTGGTGTTTTGTAGTCATAGGTGAAACAGCTTGCAGGCAGGGGGTAGGGAGTTACCTGGTGGCAGAGGAAGTAAATATGAAACTTTTTATTATCTGTCCATTGTTTTTGGGGGGTTTTTAATGTGTATGTATGTGATAGGTGGCCGTTGGTTGATGTTTGTAATGCGGAGAAATTGGGAGATAGGGGAGCACGTTGGGGGAGGAAGCCAGGTCTTCATGTGTGTGGCATGTTCCCAAGAACGACTTCTTTACTTGCGTCACTTGGTCTAGATTCACAGGTATGGAGTGTTTCTGGTAATGAGCGAAGGAAAACCATTTTTGAATGCAAGATATACAATTCAGTTGTTTTTGATGCATTGAACGCGTCAGGAACGTATCAAAAGAAGACTGCCATCATCGAACCAGTCAGTAATCGAATTACCTGCGGTATCGACACAGAGAGAAAATGCTAAAGTGTGTATACATATGTACATGAAAATCAAGAATAATCAACAGCGAATCGCCCCCCCTTAATCAAAATCACGCAACGATGTGGGAAGGAAGACCACCTATTCAACAACCCTACAAAAGCACATCATCCTAGCACTTAGCCAACCCAGCAGCCTGCGAGGGATCCTTGGGAATCACGCCGGCCTCGACGGCACACCTATAGCACCAGCGGTAATCGTCACCGAGCTGAGCCTTCCAGCTCCAAAACACCCAGCCCATCTCGCGCTCGTACGCCTGCACCTGCGCGGCCCACCACTGCGTGTAAAAGGCCTTGTTGGTCGCGGGGTTCCAGTCGGGCGTGCCCTCGACTTTGTCGCCGGCCGAGAGACTCCACTCGCCGACGATGACGGGCTTGTTGCCGCCGTCGCCGAAGGTGTCCTTGCACGATGTGGCGAGGTAGCTGGCCTTGGTTTGGTCGATGGGGGCCCACTTGAGGTAGCGGTGGTCGTCGAAGGCGACGCCGCCCTTGCCGTTGAGCACGTCCTTGGGGTTGCCCGCACCCCACGCCTTGTCCATGAACTGGATCGTGAGCTGCTTGTCCTCGGCCGTGATGCCGAGCTGCGCCTCGACGTTGCGGATCTTGGTGTAGGCGTTGTTGTAGAATTCCGTGACGAGGCTCCCGTGGCCGCGCTCGGGCTCGTTGAGGACCTCGATCATGCCCGTCGTGCGGTAGGCGTTGTTGGTGTGGATGCGCTTGGTCAT
Organism: Periconia sp. R9002; assembly: GCA_023627715.1. Classification (NCBI taxonomy): domain Eukaryota; kingdom Fungi; phylum Ascomycota; class Dothideomycetes; order Pleosporales; family Periconiaceae; genus Periconia; species Periconia sp. R9002. The sequence continues at coordinate 223,959 of JAMAHW010000016.1, read as the reverse complement.
GACCTCGAGGAACTTGTAGCCGCGCTCGTAGTTATAGGTCTGGTAGAAGCCCGTGGAAGGGGCGTACTGGCCTGTGAAGGGTTGATTGGCTGACTGTGCACCGGGGGCACCGTGGAGGTCGAGGATCACGTAGATGTTTCTCTTCGCGGCGCGTTCGGCCAGTGTGTCCATCTTGGCGAGACTGCCTAGGGGGAAGGGCTCGCTGTTCTTGTCGATGGTTTCTTCCACCATCCAGTATCCGACGGGAACGCGGATGGTGTTGAGGCCGGCGTCCTTCATCTTATCGAGGTCTTCTTCAGTGATCCAGGTGTCCTGCGTACATACAAAGTTAGTTATGTTCACATTGATACTTCTGTAGTTGATGTGTCGATGCTACTTTGAACTTGGAATATACACACCCAGTGCTTCTGGAACGCGGCGTTGCCCTTCTCCTGACCCAACTTTCGCATGCAGTCGAATTCAGAGTTGGTTCCGCCGCAACCCATGCTGCTCCACTCACTATTGGCCATCCAGGGCTCGATGATGAAGAGCGAACCGAGATTGACACCTCGGATCTTGTTGAAGCTTGGGTTGAATCGTTTGACGGAGCGGCCTTGACCGGCGGGAAGGTTTTGGATTACAGAGTTGGGCTGCTCGCCGAACATATTGCGTTCAGATGGGAGCCATGCTGTTACTGCACCCGAAAGTGCCAGGAGGTTCACGATGGTGCACTTCATGATGCTATTTGGCTATCCAGATTTCTAAGTTTGAATGGTAGCTATACTTGTGGTGTATCCAAATGAGGGTAATGTCCAAATAGACTGGTAATATGATACGGTAGAAGGAACGAATGAATGTTAGTGAAAAGAACGTGAAGGAAAAGAGCGTCGAGCTGTAGAAGCAACAGAACAAAACGTCAAAAGGCTGAGTAAATAGTTCTTCATGTACGGCGTCCCATCCGCTCTTTATAAATGCCATGCTTTGCATATGCTGGCCTCAGCCACGAGCCAGGGACCAGGGGTAATTAGGTGGCTTTGAGAAGATAAGCTTTTCGAAATAGCAAATGGATACGGGGAAATAGACGCACATACCATGAACATGTCACTCGGGCCAGTTACTTGCAGATATGTGCCTGCATCCGCGGAATGGCAAGCCTGATCACGTATTTGACCAATCAATGAAGCGCCACTCTACTCATTGCCAGTTCTATACGGACAAGACTAAGCCCCAAGTGGTCTTTCCTAAAACTTAGGTATACCAATGTAGCGGCCTAGAGATCGTAATGGGACCTCACACGGAGATTGGCCTTAACATCATCGTAGTGGAGAACTGCAGCTGAAGCGGACAATTCTGAATGGACGGAGCGTCGCGGACGATGATGTGCAACATGGTCCCGCCAAGTACATTGCTAGTAGTAATTCTCAGATAGCCTCCGCGGTTGTTAGGCCACGATACTGCTACGCCACGAGGCGGGAAGTGAACGGTAGCAGGACCTTAAGCTCTCTTGAAACTAGAGAAGACTAGCGAGCTGCAAAAGTCCGGGTCATTGTTTCAACATAGTCGGCCACTAAGTTAGTAAGCCCTCAGTACGAAGATGGGGGCGAAGGGTCCTGCATCAACTTCTCGTATATCGACTAATTAGGTACACGTAGATGTAGCATTTCGCGTGCTGAGGGATCATCATTGTCGATGTATATATAGGGCAGGCAAAGTAATCGGCGGTTGTAAATAGTTTGAAGGAGGATGAAAACATCAAGTTACGAGTGCAGGGCCTTGTAATCCACGTTGTCCGGCGACTAGGGGTTTCAGCTCAAGAAGGAAAAGAGCGGGAACCACCCCCGCAACAACACCATCGCGTACAAGTCGAAATAAACCCGAACACGTGCCGAGGACGCTGAAGGTAGAACGAAGGTGATCAGCCGTGGCGCAAGGAGCCTGGCTAAACAAGCGGTTTCAGATCAATAATAGGCTCCGAAATACGAGTGCAGACAGAAAAATCGGGGGAGAAACTTTTAGTTGCCTAAAGCGATCAGCAAGCTCATGGCAATTAGTCTGGTACAGCATTGTTTCGTTTCAAAGGGAAACGAAGAGATTTAAAAGTCTGCAGAAAAGGGGTTGCTGGCGCCATCAATGTGTTAACGGGTCCCGCACGAGTCCCGCACGCAATTTTTCGGGGTTTTGGCTGGGGTTGGGACAGGACGTCAACCGCACTTTCTCCTTTAAACACTATCGAAGAACCTCTCAACGCACCTTCTATTTTTTTAGTATTGAACTGTTAGAAGGTGCCAACAGTCAATCCTAGGGTGCACCAAACACTGCAATGTAGTATTAAGATGCCATGTAGCGTGGTGTTCTGAGACCTCCTTAGTCCCTGTCTTTCTAGGTTGCATCAAATTAACTTTGTACCCGTGAATTTCAACGCGGCTAGGGAAGCCTATTGGTTGTAACACATACCGACCTTCTTAAAATGAACAACACTCCTTGAGACGACAGTTGTCCGCGGCATTGAAGACATGAAGTCGTGTTACGAAGATCAGCAAATCCAGACTCTTCTAATACCAAATCTTCAATCAATTTCTGTCGATCAGAGGAACTACACTATGTAACCTAAAGCTCGCGGGCAAAACGTTAGCCTACCATAACTAGAGACGATACACTGGGTCATGAAGGTCTCAGAATGCTTCACTACTTGGTGTCTTGATAGTACTTCGACTTGGGAAACCGTACCTACTCTGCGCGAGTCCATTTCAAATCTATTCCTAACGTTTCGCGGCACCTTAGATATAGAAAAAATCTAGAAAACTTCAACAAAAAGTCAAGGGCATCATATGCGACTTAAATGGTCCTAGGCGACCAGAGTAGCCCTGTCCGTATATCGTGACGTCCACGACAAGGAACCAAGTAAAATAGAGATCTTATTTCGAAGTTCTATGTATCAAACCTAGAGTTCCAGCTCTGTTTCTAGCTATGTGTCTTCTCACATAGCTATATGGTCGTTTACGGTATGATGCTTTAAGAGAGGAGTTTATTACAGTAACGATCTTCACAATCTATCTGACTAACCCTCGAATGTCATGTTTCTACAAAGGTACATCCCGTATCGAGCCATGCAAGAGATCACCTAATCGAGCGGCACCGTTCTCGCGTCAAACAAGCATTCGATGTCGCCATCGACTCCCACCAACACCAAACAGTCGCCCTCGCAACTCCACGCTCTCCTCCACAACGAATAAAATGCCCGCATCGACCCTTTTAGCGTGCTTGCGCTCTAGTTCCCGGTCCTTGGTATGTCCCTTAACCCCATAGTCAAGATGCATCCAAGCTCCTCGTGGCGGGACTTGACCATGCTAAGCAATCCTGCGCCGTTACACTGACACCATGACGGGCGGGTACATGTATCGGTAGTAGCGAGTCGCGTTTGATTTTCCTGGGGAAAATTGATAAGAACGCGAACATGTGCTAGGTTCTTTGGAAGCTTCTTCTTTTCACTTCACCACCTCTCCGTGTGTGTGAGGTTGTTCATCATGGCCGTCACGGAGAAAAACGACGTCGATGTCATCCAGCCTTCACCAATTCTGGCATCGGAAACTTCCTCCGCGCTCGATGAGACGTACGAAGTCTACAAGCAAAACAAAGGTGCCGATGCCGACCCTGCAGAGGCGAAGAAAGTCCTGAGGAAGATCGATACGCGCATAGTCCCGATTCTGTTCTTCATATACATGCTGCAGTACCTCGATAAGAATGGAATCAACTACGCAAGCGCGTGGGGACTTGAAAAGGGGACGAACCTCAAAGGGGATGACTATGCATGGCTCGGTAAGTTGATATTTAAGATGATGAAAAGAGCCATCGCAGCGAATTCAAGACTGACGTGAAAATCAACAAAGGTTCGATATTCTACTTTGGATACCTAGCCGGGCAATACCCAGCCGGGTATCTACTCCAACGTCTCCCCATCGGCAAATTCATAGGAGCCATGACATTCGGATGGGGCGTGATCCTCATGACGACGCCCGCATGTCGTTCCTTCGGCGGAATGGCCACCAACCGATTTCTCCTCGGTCTCCTCGAAGCAACCGTAAACCCCGGGTTCGTGCTCGTCATGTCTATGTGGTACACGGCGGCCGAGCAACCGCTCCGCCTCGAGACCTACTACTGCACCAACGGCATCGCGACCATGTTCGGCGGGTTGATCGGGTACGCCGTCGGACACATCACGACGGGGCTCCCGCGGTGGATGTACGTCTTCATCATCTTCGGATCTGCCAGCGTCCTCATGTCCATCGTCACGCTTCTGTTCCTTCCGGATCTGCCCAGTACCGCCAAGTTTCTGAGCGAGCGCCAGCGCGAAGTCGCCGTCGCGCGTGTGGCCGGGAACCGCCAGGGCGTCAAGAACAAGCACTTCAAAAAGTACCAGGCGTGGCAGACGCTGTATGACCCCAAGACGTGGATTCTGTTCGTCATGGCCACGGGGGCGCAGATTCCGAATTCGGCGTTGACGAGTGTACGTTTTCCTTCCCTTTTTCAAAATGAAACGAACGAATTCGAATACATTCTGTTTGTAGAACGAACGCATACTGACGTGCACCGAATCCAGTTCAGCTCCATCATCATCAAATCCTTCGGCGTCGACACGCTGGGGACGCAGTACCTCCAGATCCCCGGCGGAGCCGTGCAATTCCTCTCCCTGATCGCGGGCGGGTTCATCTGCACAAAATGGTACGAAAAAACCCTCTTCCCCTCCCCTCGTCCTCTTTCTCACAAAAACATAGGCCCAACACACGCTGCCTCACCATGACAGTCGCCAACACAATCTGCATCATCGGCGCGACGATGCTCGTCGCGCTCCCCAACTCCAACAAGTGGGGCCGCCTGATCGGGCTCTGGCTGTGCTACTTCCAGGGGCTCGGCTTCAGCATGAGCCTGACCATCGTGAGCAGCAACGTGGCCGGGTACACGAAGAAGCAGCTCACGGGTGCGGTGCTATTCACGGGTTACTGCGTGGGGAACATCATTGGTCCGCAGACTTTCAAGAGCAGTGAGAAGCCTGGGTATAAGAGCGCTTATATTGCGTGAGTGGTCTTCCCTTTTTTTCGGCGTGATTGTGGAACGTTTGCTGACTTGCCACCTTCTTGGATAGCATGCTGATAGGCTACTGCGTCAAGCTCGCCGCGGTACTCGTCTTGTACGCCTACATGTGGAGTGTCAACAAGAAGCGCGACCGCGAGTCGGCGAGCGGCATCCAGCTCACGGGCGAAGAGGAAGAAGCCGCCATTGAGGCGGGCATGCTCGACGTTACTGAAATTGATAATAAAGGGTTTCGGTATATCCTATGAAGAAACCATCAAGTGAGGCAAGGGGGGTTGGTTGGGTGGACGTGTGATTTTTTTCCCAATCTGCATTCTGCGGGCTACGTCCGAGTATAGCGTGGCAGATTATGGATGTGGCTTGGATAGCAGGCAAGGAAACAAGGATATTCACGGACGAGGGTTTAAAAGAAGCACAGTCTCCGAAGTACGCGCTAATACGTGTATTCATGTAGATTGGATAGATAGATGTCTCAGTCTTCGCATCCCTTCGTGCTAACCAATAAATCCCAATCGACACCTCCCATCATTCTGCCTACTCTGACTGATTTGACCAATCCAATCCCACCCAACCCGACCCAACCAAACCCATCCCCAACCCCCAAACGCTAATCAAACCAAACAGTTCATAGTGAGATGGTCCAAAGGAAGAAGAGAAAAAAAAAGAGAAGAAATGATAAAATAATGCAAAGATCGCTCCCCAATAGACGACACCACAGAAAGATAAGAAGGTTAGAAGGAATAGCCAAACAGCAAAATGGACAACATATGCCGCAGCAGGCCTAGAATTACAAACTTCGGACAAGAAGCTTTGAAAAAAAAATAAAAGAGGTATATAGTAAAACAGTAATGCCAGGATATCTTTGCGCTTGAGCGCCCGCAGTTTCTAACGCCTATAACTTTGGTTGAATAAAAGGCCCTAGTGGTTTGATAGATGAGAAGAAGATAAGAATTTCCAGAGATAACGACAGATGAGAAGGTAAAAAAGGAAGAAAAAAATAAGTTCGATGAAAATGAAGTCGAGAATGGCGATCAGATCCGAAAAAGTATTGGTGCTGAGATATACCCGAGCAATAGCAGTGGTGGTAGTATGCTTTTTGCCTTTGATGATGGTTTTTCTTGTTCTTTTCCAAACAAAGGAGATGATGGAGGAGACGGAGAGCGAGCGGCAATAGACAAAATAGACCGAGTGGTACAATGAGACACAAAGTCTGGACAAAAGTCGTAATAGATGATGGCAGTAGTGACCGGCGTTATAACAGAGAGACATCATACATCGTATAGAGTAGACCGTTTGATCTTTTTCTAAAAACCCCTGAAAGGATCAGTCGACTCGCTGGCGAAGTCATCGAGAAGAACGCCTCGCGGGTGGTCGTTGGTGCTCGCACTCCAGTTACTGGCACTGCGCTTGGCCTTGCGAGACGCTGCAAATCCGGGGCGGGACGCGGATACAGGAGCAGGCTGCCCGACAGAGTCGTTGATGAAAGCCTCCATGCGGACAGTACCCATAGTGTCGAAGAAGTGCTGTCTTGTTGACGCGCTTGATTCGGAGGGGCGAGTGCTAGCGATGGCGCTTTGCGGGTTGTACACGGACGAAGGCACCGACGGGGGTTGCGCACTGCTGTACATGTCGGACGACCCGGTCGAATACAGAGATGGTACCTGGTTGTGCGAGAACGACCTGTAGGCGGCAATGTTGGGAGGGGGTGCCCCAGGGCCAGTAGAGCTCCTCTTTCTGCCATGACCGTGAGAAGGACCGCGAGGGATAGTGGGTGGGTCTGCATATGCGGGAAGCGGCCTCTCGGCTCTGAACTCGGACGGTATTTCCGGCATCATGTCGACCTGGTTTTTGTATCGTTGCGTGACTGGGTTGGCTTTGCCTTTGGCAAGACGGACGGAGTCACGAACATGAGAGCGACGTAGGGTAGCGCCTGTGTGCTGGTACTGTGGCAGGTCCTCTTCTTGGGGAGGCGCGAGCTCAGGGATGGGTGCACTCGAATGCGCGAGGAAGGAAAGCGCCGTCAGCCACATGTAGTGACGCTCGCGGGAGACCGTTGTGAACTTCAACGCCCGAGCTGGGGTGAGGATAAGAATCGAGCGGTTGAATAAAGCCTGCGTTCCCGCACTCTTTGGCATAGGCGTGTTGTCGGCAACGTCCAAAACGGATTGGATTACGACTGTACTGGTCAGTAAATATAATAACGGGGAAAGTCAAGGGGGTAAATACGTTTGCGACCGCTCTTCCCTAATAAAGCAGTGCCAGTGGTCGGCTGTTTGTGACTCCACAAGACCGAACGCTCATAGGGTGAGATCCATACCCATCGTTTGTGCCGGACGCCATTGTTATTCAATACTGAATCTTCTCCTGCACGCGAGAAGTCTGCTGGAGATTCCTGTCCGCCAAAAGCCTTCCTCTTGCGTACATACTTGAACATCCATTCGCCTACCATGGCAACAGCTATAGCATCTACTACGCTAGCTTGATAGCCAGCGCTCCCAACAGATGCACTACCTGTGTATGTGGTGGTGGTAGATAATTGATGTCGATGCCCAAAATTGTAACCGGGAAGGAGTTCGGAAGGTATAGGCGGGAGCGAAGGGCTTGGAGGGATCACGGGACTTGCTGGCAGAGGAGGAGATCGGCTTCGAGGACGACGGGGCTGTTTCTGCATAACTGCCGCGGAGCGGACCTTCCTCAAACTATCCTGTCGCTGGGGTCGCTGACCATAGGGTCGTCGTCCAGCGAAGCTATTCTGACTACGAAGAGTGGGACTCTGTGAGCCCTCGCTTTTACTTTGTACAGGCCTGCGAGAGCTTGAACGCGTTGGAACTGGGAAAGGTGGTTTCGTAACAGCAAGGTTACTCGAGTTGAGGCTGCCAATGCTTGGGCTTCGAGAGCGCATGTGAGTCGCGGTTCCATTTTGAACCATGGCCGACCTTCGAATGCTAGGCTGGCGTGCCACCGACGACCGCGCCGGTTTCGATACCTTTGCTGACCTCTCCATCGAAGCTCGTTTCGATGTTGTCCTCGATGAGTCCTCAGATGGGCGAGCAGGCGATGTCTCCTTCTCTTCGGGGACAGGGGTTGGGGGATTGTTGAACACTCTGCCATTCTTGACATTGCGCGATGAAAGCATCGGCGTCGACCATTGGGGAGCAGGCTCTTCCTCATCACTCATTTCAGCATTCGAAACCTCTTCGTCAGAAGATGCTCCATGGAAGCCAGCAAACAAGCTACTTGAGCGGAAAGGTCGGCTTATGCCATTCTCTGTTTCGCGCCCCAGAGGCCCGTTATCGTTGTTCCCCGGATAGCGGTCCTCGACCCTTGAATTCTGCATTTTCTCCAACAGTTCTTTCAGATCCTGACGAGCGGATGGAGCAGGATGTCGCGTCTCTGATGCATGGGTAACTGGCTGGTGGAAGTCTTTCCGGTTGACGCTGGTCGTGCGGTCGCGTTCTTGGCCAGGTTCAGGCGTAGCAGGCGTAGACCTGATGGCGGAGGGAAGTAAATGCGGGGGCAGTTTGACAGACCGCTTGTCGATCCGGATGGGCTCAGTCTGCATACCTGTGGAGCACATGTTATAAATCAGGGTGCTATTGGTTTGCGTTGCAATCGTTTTCGTGCCAGGGGGCAAGATCGGTTCCTTGGGCGATTGCGGTGCTGACGTAGGGGCATGAATGGCTATGGAAGGAATAGATAGCGGTACCGGCGGTGCACGGCGCGTCGGGGAGCGAAGAGGAAGAGGGGGAGGTGATGATTTTGTCGTCGACTCCGCAAAGGAATCAGTTTGAGTGGAGACAGATGTGACTTGAGGTGGAGGTGGCGGCGGTAAAATTCCTGTTTCATTGATGGGTGTAGCAGGGGGACTGAGAGGATCCTCAACAGTCTGGGATGAGGTTGAGATCATCAAACGAGGAACGGCGTTAGCCTGGGCAGATGGAATTAAAGGACTAGACTGGGCGGACACGCGTTTTTTCCTTTGGTTTGCCTCGACCTCGGATACTGGCGAGACCGCTTCTGCTGGCTTGACGATTGTCGGTGTCTGCGGTCGAACCGGGGACGGCGGCGGCGAGGGTTGGACACCAGTATCGACATATTGTGGTTTGACATCATCCTCCGGGTCTGGCTTCGGAGTACTGGGGGGAAAAACAAATGTTACCTCTGGATGTGCCAGGGATCTGGTGAGTTCAGGCGCCGGTTTTGGCTCCTCGTAGTCAGTGGCTTCGGGCAGGCTATCCCTGTTGGCTTGCTGGCTTTCGCTACTACTAAGCCCAAGTATTCGTTTCGCCTTTTCGTCTTGATACATTGACTGTCGCGATTCGAGTGCTCTTCTCGCCTTCATCTCATTTTCTGGAAAATCATCTGAATCCAGTTCAAGTTCGCCCAACTCCTCGTCCTCCTCATCAAAGGCCAATTCGTCCGCCAAGTTGATGCCATTAGAACGGCCATCCAGTGCACTCATGTGTGACAGGCGATAATTGCGCCCGAAGCTACGGAAGCTGATGCTGCTTTGGTTCCTCGAGTGCCGCGCTGTTCTGGTGGATGGCCTTCGTTGAGGAGACGAGCGTATGCTGCCAGCATCGCTTTCAGGTTTGATGCTTTCGCTCTCGCTTTCCATTTCGGCCTCTTCTCTTGCAGCCTCTTGTAGAGCCAGCTCGTCCAATACCATTTTTAGTCGTGCCTCGGAAATGTGCACACGCCGCTCGAGCGCGCGTTTTTCACTAGCCCATGTTTCCTTCTCGCTTGCCCACATGTCGTGGACTCTTGTGGAGTCATCTTCCTGGTTGCGGATCTTCTTTTGCACGCCTTCCAACTTCCCCTTTAGGTCCTCGTTGGCCTCTTTCATCCGGTCTCTTTCGCTAGCGATCTCCTCCAGTGCAGATAGTGTCCCATTCTCCAGCTGCTGAAGTTGGCGCTTCACCCCTCGGGCTTCTTTGGTGCTCGCAGAGAGCTGTTCTGCAAGAGCGTCATTCTCGTTTCGTACACCATGAAAACTGGTTTCCAAATCCTCGATGAATTTGTGCTTGGAGTCTAGCTCGCGTCTTAATGAAAGAATTTCGGATACGAGAGATGCATGTAAGGTGGGCGTGAAGCGCCTCGGGTCTAGCAAAGATAGGTTTTCGGCAGCAGGAGGCTCTTCCTCGTTCGCATCCTCCGGGTCGGGCGGCAAAGGCGCAGTCAAGGGTCCATTATCGTCATGTGAGGCTCCATAGCGGGAAGTTCTCCGGGATAGAGAATGGTATGGAGTACCCGAGGGGGTTGGTAGGGGTTGGTTCGTGATGTAGGCCTCGTTGTCGGAAAAATAATCGTTCGTCATGATTGAGATGCGCGGATGTTGGCGTGCTCAATACCGTGGGGAAGTAAGGGTCATGCCAGGGCGAGATGAAATTGCCTACTCCCCGACGAGAGCAGAGCTGGTTGAAAGAAGGGCGAAATGTGGACCTCGAGTACCTATGCAGAATCAAGGTCAGGAACAGCAGCATATCATGCGACGGCAGTAATGGGATGTTGAATAGATGTAGTACGAATTGATGAAGTGGGATTGGTTTGTGGAGCAAGCTTACGTCGAGAAGAGTGAAGATGATTGCGCACCGCGGCGTTGTACAAGCAAGCGGGTTGGTTAGCAAGGTGTTGTTGGGAGTATTTGGTTTGAATGGTATTGATGATGGAATGAGTGGAATCGACGTTGAGCCGAAGTAAGAAGAAGATGATGTGTTGTTGAGGTAGCCAAGGCAAATGGCGGGCTAGAAAACAGTGTGAAAGTGAAGTAGTAGGTAGAAGAAGGCACTGGAGTCTGGAGAGAGGGGGGCAGTGGGCGCAGATGAAGGATGGGGATGGATGCGATCAGTGTGTGGACTCTGTGGAGTGGGTTCATGCACAGGGCCACAGGCACAAGGCACAGGCGTGGTGGAACCGGCGACGTGATGCTGGGCTCCATCATGGCATGGCCACTGCACGGGCGCGAAGAGGTTAGTCCAGAAGGAGAGGTGAGGGGGAGAGAAAGCAAATGAGGTCGAGTTGATCCGAGTCCCAATTTGCATTCATTCAATTGCACTACCCCCCATGCACCTGCACCTGCACCCGCGTTATGCAGCAGCTGCCGGCCCGAACGAGCTAGCGACCCTTCGACCACCTCCCTGCAATACCCATACCCATGCCCATCCATGCCCTCACAAGCGGCCCAGCCTGGCGGGAGCCTTGTCTCTCTTTGTCTACTTGCCGTGTACTGTCTGTAACTGTAATCATCAACCAGGAGGTACATACACCAAGCATGATGCATTCAATGATTTTAATCATGTAGCTACCTACCTACCTACCTAGCATCGTCATCGTCTTTTGGCTCGCGGCTGCTGGCATGCCCCTGAATTTGCCATTGGTCTAGTCCTAGGCCAACGGCAGCCAACCACCACCAGTCCCCCCTGGTCTTCCTCTTATAGCAAATAGATCCAACGTGTCCGGCCCGCCCTGTTAGCACCACCAACACCAAAGTATACTCCAAAGCCCATTGTTTCATCCGGCTCGACTACACTCGGTGGCTTGCCATGTTTGCCCACCCAGAGTCCGAGTACCTGGCCCTACACACGCTTCGCACCGGAAATCTCTGATTATCTAACCTTGGGCCATCCCCATGTGCCGTCTGTTGCCATGTTGCTAGCGCTGCATGCACACTCGATCGACATTCCTCAGCTTCCTAGCTACCTAGCTATCTGTCCATCAATAATTCCTCCCACTGTGCTTGTCATGCACAATTCATGCCGTGTCCCAACAAGACCAACCGTCGACTCGTCCGCATAACAAACTGCCACATGAGGTTCGATGCCGTCCCATTCCAGCCTGTCCCGCGAGTCGTGGGCTCACAGGGAACCGTTTTCCTCTTCTCGCCGTTTAATTGCCTGTGCCACGCGCGTATTGAATCTGTAGCTTGGCGTCGACTGCTCGAGCGCTCCGCCAGCCCCAAAATTGGATAGGATTCGCGCATCGACACTCAAATTTGTTGTCTGCCATCCATCTGTGGCCCTGATTCGGCTTGATTCAAATCCATGTACGAATGGGCGTCGCGCATTCTTCGCGCCTGGGAAGCCTGAGTTTCCATAGCCCTCAAGTCCGCTCCGTCGACAACCAAAACATGGAATCAATAAGCGACCAAGACGAAATGTCTCTGCAAAGTGGCTCACGGTACTCCGAAGGCGAGCCCATGATTTGAATGGCTGAGGCTGCTGCAGAGGCGTTGAGCTGTCCAGTCCCCTTGTGGAAGCCTCCCTTGCCACTCCTGCCTCGGCGCAAGACCTGTAATAACAGATGGCGGCCGCGTTGTTGTCCTGTCCCTGTCCCGCACGTTCGTGTTCGCCATGGCCCCAGTCTCGAGTGGAAAAAAAGGAGAGTCTGTGGTCCTGATGCCTGTCTTGCCATTCGTTAGCGAATACGCCTACCCTAGTCCCGTAGCTGCAGTAGCCGACAATACATCATCCATTCTCAACCATTGCCCTCCGAGTGACCTCAAGCCAAAGTTGAGTGATGAATCGTCGACAGTGCAGGATTTCGCACCAGTCACAACATCCATCATGGGTATTGGAAAATGGAGCAGCAATGGCGTGTTGATTGCTCTTCCACATTCGGGCCCTATCACACCGGGTCACGCACGTCCGGCGAAGCGGATGGATGGGTGGACTGATGCCGTGTGGCCCTGCCACGACACGGCCTGTTATCGTCAACTGCCTGCACAACATCGCTCGTCAACGGCCATCTCCTGGTTTCACGGCGCCCAAGGCAAATCTGCGGGGTACGATGTGTCATACAAAGAGCGTGCCACATCGATTAAATCCATCCATGTGTCGAAAGAAACATTGAACTCCATGTGGGCGATTGATATCACGTGCCATCCGCCGTTATCGATAAGCGAGGCGGGATGTAAAAAAATACCTAGATGCATACACGTCAGTTTGCAAGACCGTCAAACCAAATAGAAGAGAGACACTCAAACACAAGGAAAACCTACCGAAAGCTCCTCATCCAGGCTTCGTAACACTGCACCAAAGATATCATCCTCATTTTGCAGCGCTATCCTATCAAGCGCGCTGTCAACAGACAAAGACTTTTGGCGGCTGCCGGCACTCAACCAGTGGACAGGAAATATGGCACAATCATCATCCCAAAATGGTGCTACCCAAGCAAGCGTCGATCTTCCCCCAGCCATGGCAGAGATCAAATCTTCAAGTGTGGATCAAGTTCTCGCGGAAATGAACCGCATGCCCCTCTTCATGACTACGCTTGACGAAACGGACGGCGAAGGAGGAGAAAATGTCGCGCTAGAAGCTTTAAAGGCTCTGGCATACGAAGGCACCAGATACGAAATTGCCGAGAACTTTCGACAGCAAGGTAATGAATGTGCAAGAGAAAAGCAGTGGAACGATGCCAAAGAATTCTACAACAAAGCGATTACAGCATTGAAGGCTCCCCCAAAAGAGCCAGATCCAGAAGAAGAGATCGAAGAAGGTGTCAGAGTGATGGAAATTGGAGATAACCCAGAGCTTGACGAGGAGGAAGAGAGGAAGAAGGAGGCAACCGTTGAGGAGGCATGTTATGTCAACCGTGCGTTATGCAACCTGGAGAAAAGTATATCTTCACCCCTAACTCTCGTTGTGCAATCTGGAAATTAATCGTTTGACCAGAAAACTACCGCTCGTGTATACAAGACTGCGCTTCGACTCTCCGTCTTAATCCTTCCAACATAAAAGCATTTTACCGGTCTGGAACAGCATGTCTTGCACTAGATAAAATCCCCGAAGCCACTGACGCTTGCACGCGAGGTCTCTCTCTAGACCCTGAAAATGCCCCTCTCAAAGCCCTCCAAACTAAAATCACATCTCGAAAAGCCTACATCGAAGGTGTAGAGAGGGCTCGTCGAGAACGCGAAGAGAAGGCAGCATCGGAGAGGGCGACGCTGGGTCTGGCGCTCAAAGCCAGAAACATCAAGACCAGAACCACCGAGCAAGCACCTGACCTAGAAGACGCATCCATTAAGCTTGAGAACCCGCTAGATCCCAGCTCGACCCTCACATTCCCCGTGATATTACTTTACCCTCAACATTCTCAGTCGGATCTCGTGAAGGCCTTCTCCGAATTTGATACCATCGCCCAACATCTCGAATACATATTCCCACTCCCCTGGGACACCAACAATGAGTATAGTGTAGAAGGCGTGGAAGTATACATGGAGACTTTAGCCGGGGGACTGATGAAGGTGGGTAAGAAGATAAAGTTGTTCAAGATTCTGGGAAGTGGCAAGTGCGATGTGGCCGATGGTTTGGTGAGGATGAATGTCGTGCCCAAAGCGCATGCTGAACAATTTGTAAGTCGTTTATCTATTACCCTGTTCTCCAAAGCTTGTAACGAAGTCTCTTCATCTGCAGAGAAGCTAATCGACGGTATAGATAGCGACACGAAAATTGCAGAGGGGCAATTAACATGGGAAAAAGCGAGCACTCTCGCCGGCCCGGGCCAGGCATCTGATGGCATCGGAACCGACTTGGGACTTGCTTTGCAAAGAATCAAAAAGACGGTTTCGCCCCACACTTGCCCGGCGCCGCTTCTTCCTTCCCGACTTCCCCCATCTAATCAATTCCGTCCACGCCGACTCCTTTCATCGGGTAAGCATAACCATGTACTGCACCTGTAGTTACGGTTGCACGTGCATATGCTTCTGCATGTTCTCGGCTAGGCCATGCACCTCGTCAAGAGTTGGTTGTTCCATCTCACGGCTGCAGTATACCCCATTCCTAGCCTGCAGGCCCAATGTATTTTTCTGGAGGAAAGAGGAGGAAGGAGAAGAGGTGGGCAAGAGTTAATTCGACGCCGACGTGGCAATCGCATACAAATGTCACACAGAGGAATAAACATGCATAGGTACACCTCCCTCATCTACCAAATGCGTGGGCCCAGCACACGAGCACGGGCACTCGAAATCCAATCACAACATAAAAATCCCCCTACTGCTCCACCAATCACATCACCAGAAAATTGAATAAGACTCGAGAAAACAACCTGCGACATTGATGAACCCCGGGCCATTGGGCCGTTGTGATCTTATCGGCTAAATTGTAGGGATCGCCTCGACCATTTATCCGCGAACCACCAACTCCATATCGTAATCACTCAACCAATTGTTGTTGGAAAAAACCCACTTTAAGAAAGCAGCCAACTGCCCGAAATCGCCCATGGCCCGCGTATCCCGCATCCGCAGCATCCCGGACAAGATCCAGCTCCCCGGTTCAGTCTGGAAATCAATTGCAAACTCAAATGTCTGTCTCGCTTGTCGGGTAGCCCGAAAAACTTTGGGCGATACTGCAGGCTCTCACGGTGATGATTTACGCTTCTGTGTGTCTCCGGCTTCCACAAGAAGAAAGATCCCCGGTACGGGGTCTGGTTCATTCGTTTTGTGTTTTGGGTTGCAGCCTATCTGTAGGATCTGGCCAATAACGATAACGGACATGCTGTTCGGTGTGCTACCTGCAACACCATCGCGTCCGCTGGATCATACCTCCAAATCAGCCCAACTGTCAAAATGTGCATCAAATACGAGAGACGATCTCTTCTCTTATTTCATACAGGCATGTCTCATTGACGATACCTCGACCCTTCCAGGAGCCTGCAAGTTTACAACCACCCCCTATGATTTCGGTTTGTCTCAACATGCTATCGTCATTTTTTATCCACAATTTCTTTCGCATTTCAGATTTATGCTTATTGTTGAGATGACGAGAGAATGCTAGAACCCCACCAGGGATATAGAAATCAAAGATTTGCCCCTGTTTTTCACATCTTTCCACCCTCTCTCCCTTGCCAACAATCGGCAACATTAATGGAGGCAATCCTATTGTGATGCATCCTTCGCGATCTCCACACATGACAAAAAATCAAGGGGAGGAGGATACCTACCGAAACATCATTACCACTAACAACCAAAAAACGTCACCTAGTCACATGCGGACCACGTCGTGTTTGGATCTCAAGCTACGTCACATGCTGCACAACCATAGTGTAGCGTTTTATGCAGGAACGATGCATCTCCATCGGAACTCATCCAACGGACATTTCGGAACTTTTTTTTATTTCGCGCCCAGCTACCCCGTTCTGTCAGATCACCGGAGTTGGACAGCAATGATCATGATAGGTAAATGGCCTTGTGCCATGTCTTTTTGAACGTGTTGGACTCGATCTTGTGTTAAGCTCCGCATGCATTGCATACTGCACTTGCTACGCTAACCTCGATCACGATGCGATGTGTATACCTCACAGCATTGCCATGACTCGACGACCCATCGAACAGCTCATCGGAACTTTTCGTCCCAGGGAGGAATGGAGGAAGGGGACCCAGGGAAGGAACAAGATGTGCTGGTGCGCCGGCTATGCACCACCGCCGCCGCCGCCGCCGCCACCTCAGCTGGAAAAGAAAATCAAGCTTGGATCATGTCTAGGAGTCGACGACTAGGTCCTGAAGACCCACCAACGCCTCCAACGGTCAACCAGTGCCACCCTACCTATCCATCCCCTTTTTCCTGTCCCAGCTAATTAACGACCGTTGGATGGACGCTGGACAGTCAGCTGAGCTGAGATGGATGCGGGTCTTTCCTTCAACGGCCTTTTAGTCGTGTGCCAGAATCGGTGGTTGTCCGATCCATAAACTCCAATGGAGCGAGCGGAGGATTGGTTGTACGTACTTGTGCATGTAATGCGTGTGCACATTCACCAGTTACACAATGTACATTTCTTTTTTGAGAACGTGCATAACATGCTATCAAGAGTCTGAACAAAAAAAAACAAATAAGAACAAAAAGAAATAAGAGAAGAACAAATGGAAACATACCATCTCACCGCACAACTGCCATAACTTCATACCCTCTACACTGAGACCCCATCACTGTGAGATGCATAAAACCCCATCCACACCACGGGTACTACGTCAGCCATTCCCTCATATCCCTGCAGGTACAGTTGTAGCAAGCACATCAGCAATGTCTTCAATCTACCTATGACGCCACGCGGTGTTTCGAAAGAGTGACCACACTGTATCCTGAGAATCAAAACCCAGACATCAATTATTCTTCATGTGCTACATGTTTTTCTCAATGGACGTTGACTGCTACAACAACCATATTTTGCTTACCCTATAACCTGTTCCCCTCTTCGTATTCTACAATTCCATTCATACCACAGTTTCTCGGTGCAAATCCTTACATACATATGCACCTATTGTATCGACACTCCTTCGCTGCTGTTCTACCACTACATACGTTGAACACTACCTACCTACATTCTTCACCACTACTTGACATATACAATAACAGTCACGATATAATGAAACTTTTAACTTCCTCCTCCTCTTCCTGCTCCTCCGACCGGTACACAAGCCAACCACCCCAATCCCTCCCCCCCAAAAAGGTAGATAATCATGTCGCCATAAATGTTTGATTCCGTTTCGACACACCGTCCTACCCTACCCTTACCCGAGTCTTGCGCGCCGTTGTTTTGTATTCTCTAACTACGTACGCCGGGTTCTATTCACCTACCTACCCACCTACTTACCCTTCGACCTCCCTCTCCGCACGACGAAAACCAATCAAGCAAAAATACCCAGAAACATCACTGTAATCGAATAACCGGTCCGTCCTTTTTTGATTTCTTACTTTTTGGATCTTGTTCTTGTTGGAGGTAGGAACCCCCTCCGAATTGCTCAACGAGAAAAAAAAAATGTTAGTCGAAGAACCCCCAATTGGTCTCAACCCCAAAGATCGGAAACTACCTGTACGTCCCCAATGGGACTAAGAAAAACTTCACAGACGGCTGCATAGGGAATATGTTTAAGAAGGGAGGGGAGGGAGGGTGTTTGGGAGTATGGCAGTGGGATGAGAAGGAGTAGACTGAGATGGACGAGTGGGCCGAGGGGGGGAGTTAAGGGTATTATGTGTTTACAGTGTACAGATGCAACGTAGACATTGATGCTTAAATGACCGATTACGTGTGCTGCTGCGTCTCAAATGTAGTGAAAGGGAGGTGAACAGACACTAAATATGCTGCTCATTTCTGAACAAAGCATATGATGAATTAGTAGTGAAAAGGTCATGTTGCAAGTCTGTGTGGTATATGTTTGCTGTCAACCTCACGCAGAATAACCAGCATTCGTTATATCATCACAATCACTCACGAAGAAAGTGCGCTCAAGATATAATATCATGCTGCTTCAAAATTTTGCTCTGTTCTATGAGAGGAGACTAAAAACATGCCACGTAATATGTTTTAGACGCGCACAAAATAGACTGCAAGAGAGGTGGCGGACTTGTTCACTTGGTTCCAGTTTTTGAACTCCGTCGTGCTAGTTTTCCGTGCCAGCCTTCACCCGAATATGACTCCTCTTCAGTCCGTCTTGTATGATCACGACAAGGCCGAAAGAAACCACGGGCCCACTGAACTGCCCATGAAAATTTTCCAGCCAGAAAACCGAGACGAAGAAAACGTGCAGAAACAATTGTGGGAAATGAATATCCCATCTCAGTGAATTTTTTTAATTCCATCGACCACAGAGGAAGATGGGATGTGTGACAAGACATGCTGAAAGAAAATGAAACCTCCCCTGGGATCTGCAATCCCGTCGATCAGCCACAGCGGGGCAAAATCGACGGCATTGTGGAGACATAGGAAAACTGGAAATAGCAAATGCAGAAATTAGGTATACTTGGCCATGGAGTTTGGTCGGGTGATATTCAGGTTTGATTGAGTTGAGGGGGACCCGTTTTCTGATGACACATCTCATGTCTTGGTGATATAAAGTTTCCTCTTCCTCGTCATTGATTTTTGCAAGTCCTCCCAAAGAGTGTGCGAGATTTTGGGATGATAGCCACCCCAATGGCTGCGCTCGAGCTTGCTTGATACCTTGTCAGCCTTAACCTGGTCCAGGTAACTTAAGAACTTATAATCTTGTCGAACGAGAGCACGGCGACCGAAGAAAGTAAGCTGAAATTCTCGAAGCTTAGCATCCCGAAGAATGCGAAGGATGTCGATGAGATGTTCATCATTGATGTACCGACGTTGTTCATGGCTAAGCTTGGGTGTAGCTGATGGGCAAGCATCTTCTAAGACCAGGTGGACGTCTCGCAAATAGGCCACATTTTCAGGCCCAATGACCTTCAGAAACCGACGAGCGTCCGTATAACCGATCTCCTTGGGATCTGGTTCCCAGAAGGGACCACGTCGATCTCTACTACGGTCGAGGACAATTGTGTTCTCTCCATACAAAACGCTGCAGCCTTCACTGTATACTAGCTTGCACGTGCTCAAGAATTGCCCGGACCGACGGAGATTTGTTGCTCGGGGAATATTGATGGGTTCGCCCGTCACAAAGAGTTGCCTGTAAATCTTGTTACGGATCTCTGGTGGTAGGTCCGAGAAGGTTAGTTGTCCAGATGGGCGTTCGGCCTCTTCCTTGGGGGCTTCCAGCGTCTGCCTCGTTCGACGCGGTTGCATGTCCCAAGTCTTGCCTTCAGCGCGAGTTTGTGCGAGCATACTACGGTCCAGCTTCACGATCAAAGGGCCATGAAAGCCGAGTGGAATGTTGAATTGAAGGATAGCTGTTTCGTCATCGTGATTTTCGGTAGCCCGCTGAAATTGACCACCTTCGTCGTCCGAAGGACCATCTGGATCTTCATCGCGTATAATTGGGTCCAAGGGCGGGGGTGTAAGTGAAGGCGAGCGCTTGCGTTTGCGTGGGGCACGTTTCATGATACCGTCTTCATCCTCTGACGGAGTGTCAATCGGCTCTTCCACGACGTCTTCAATGATGCTGGAATCTACAAAGCCGGCTTTGGGGTTAGTTTTGCCAGCGGTACGGCGGATAGGACGGCCCGTCTTGGAGTACTGCGTCATCCTCGAAGGGCTTCCGAGCTCGATGCTGCTGGCGCGGCCAAGCTGCCCATGCGACGGCATGAGAGTGTGATAGCGGCCGAGGAGGTGGTGGATGACGAAAGTGATTGTGGGAGGGTTGATATTGGGGCGGTGATGTGGAAAAGAGATTGGAAAAGAGTGCAGGTATGTAGAATGGCTTGCGGGCAGGTGGGTTGAGGTTGTCAAGCTGGTTGCGGGTGGTTTGCGGTTAATTGTTGCCAGGAAGAGGCGAGTTTAAAAGGCAGTCGCGATTGTCTTGCGCGCCGGTCACCGCTGCTGCTGCTGATAGCGTCGCGGTTGCCTCCAAATCCGCGTGTAGTGGGGCACGGGCGCGCGCATGGAGTGAGTGGCAGTATAGGCTATGTGGTAAGAGAACGAGTGGGGGGTGAAAAAACAGTGGTGGAGTCCTCACATATACATTGTTCATAAATGAGGGTTGAACAAGCGGTCAGAAGGTCAAGGTTGCGTGTGAAGATGGTGAGTCAATTACATGTACATATCTACAGAAGGATCTGGAAGGCTCCTAAAGAATACGTACATGAACATGACATGGACGACTTCAAGTGCCTGATGTCGTCAAGCCTGGGAACAGCGACACCGACCGCAGTAGTGACACGTAAGGCGGGCGCATGGTGCCAAGGCGACCAGGTGACAAGAAGACATGTCTTGAATACATGACACAAGACGACAACAAGATTCATCATCGCATCGTGCTCGTCTCATGGCGAACCCAAACACATTCAGATTGCCATCGGGGGTCAAGGGCAGCAGAGGCCAGAGAGACACACAACCGTGACCGATCATAACCAGAATTGCTTCCTATGGGTGGTTGGGCCCGGAGCATATCAGCAGCTCCCGCGTCAGCTGGCTTGCGCCGGCCAAGCGAGGATACAGCTGTCTTGTAGGTGTTGAATCGTTTCGGTGTTTAGTTGTGTTGAGGAGAGAAAAGTAGAACGAGGCGACGTCGGATGAAAAGAGGGTTGAGCGGAAAAATGTTGTTCCCCTGCTTGCTTCCCATGCTCCCGTTTCCCCGCATGGCATGTACATGTGCATGACTCCAGCCACAGGCGCCACACCGGAGCCTATCTATTGACTGGACTACCACTCCGTTTTCTGATGCGCCATCCGGCCTATTTCCGCTACGACATCGCCGTTCCCTTTCCACTTTTCTCGTCTTTTCACCACCACCAATTTCCAGAATGGCTACACTGCGGTCTGTATGCCGGGCACCGCTCAGCCAGCTCACACGGCCGTCTTCCTTTGCCATTGCTACAAACCACCCCAGAATACTTGCCCAGCACCGGTGGCGGGGTTACGCTTCTTCTGCAGAGTCGCAGCACAAGGTACTTGACGTCCATATCTTTACGCAGGAAACTCTTTAACCAATTGATTTTCAGCTTCTCTCCTCTAGCCTCGAAGATGTCGACCCAACCGTTTACCAGATCATCGAGAAGGTACGCTCAATTGTATCTCTACTTGCAAGTTTACTCAAGGCTCACCGCTCTCTCAATGCAGGAGAAAACCCGCCAAAAGCACTTCATAAACCTCATACCCTCCGAGAACTTCACTTCACAAGCTGTCCTTGATGCCCTGGGCAGCGTTATGCAGAGTATGCTACCCATCACGTCATCATGCTCCAATCATAGAGCTCACGCCACATAGATAAGTATTCCGAAGGGTACCCAGGAGCGCGATACTACGGCGGCAATGAACACATCGACGCCGCGGAGCGACTTTGCCAGCAAAGAGCACTTCAGGCTTTTGGTTTGAATGAGTCGGAATGGGGCGTCAATGTACAGCGTGAGTGACAGATTCATTCGCAAGCAATCACTTCACTTTAACTAATCCGTTTAGCCTTATCTGGTTCTCCTGCCAATTTGTACGCCTATTCCGCCGTTCTCAATACCCACGACCGAATTCTCGCTCTCGACCTCCCCCACGGCGGACATCTGTCGCATGGATACCAAACGCCTACAAAGAAGATATCCGCAGTTTCCAAGTACTTTGAGACTCTGCCATACAGGCTAGATGAGAAAACTGGATACATCGACTACACAAAGATGGAGGAATTGGCCACACTTTACCGTCCTAAAATCATTGTTGCGGGAACATCCGCGTATAGCCGGCTCATTGAGTACGAGCGCGTGCGCGAGATCGCCGACAAAGTAGGCGCCTACGTCCTCTCGGATATGGCTCACATTTCCGGACTAGTGGCCGCCGGCGTCATTCCATCGCCCTTTCCTTATTCTGATATTGTAACCACCACAACCCACAAATCCTTGCGTGGGCCTCGAGGCGCCATGATCTTTTATCGCAAAGGCGTTAGGCGAGTAGATAAAAAGGGTGTCGAGGAAAAGTATGACCTAGAGGGTCCCATCAACGCCTCAGTATTCCCGGGTCATCAAGGTGGACCTCATAACCACACCATCACCGCATTGGCAGTTGCTCTCCAGCAGGCGCAGACAAAGGAGTTCAAGGCCTACCAACAAGCCGTACTAGAGAACTCCAAAGCTCTTGCGCAGAGATTGGGTGATTCCAAAGAGAATGGCGGTCTTGGCTACAACATTGTCAGCGGTGGCACGGATAACCATTTAGTACTCGTTGATTTGAAGGACAAGGGTGTTGATGGTGCTCGCGTGGAACGTATTCTGGAACTTGTTGGTGTTGCCAGCAACAAGAACACGGTTCCCGGAGACAAGTCAGCTATGAAACCCGGCGGTCTTCGAATGGGGACACCAGCCATGACCACACGTGGCTTTACTGCTGAGGATTTCAAACGCGTGGCCGACGTCGTCCACCGCGCCGTCGGCATCACACAAAAGCTCGACAAGGATGCCAAATCCAAAGCCCAGGAAGCAGGTAGGAAGCTTCCAGGCAGCGTTGCAGCTTTCAAGGAATACGTCGGCGAGGGGAATGATATTACTGAGATTGTGGAGCTGAGGAAAGAGGTGGAGGACTGGGTAGGTACGTTTAGTCTCCCCTGGGTGAAGGCGTCATGATATAGCTCGAGTGGAATGAAAGATAATTCAACTTAATTCTTTCTGCTACATTTGCGTCACAACCTGACCACCATTTGGGGTATCTTGCCGCTACTTGTTTATCAGAAGTGGTGGTAGCATCGTCGTTTCATACTATCGTACCTTTGCGCACCAGAAATGGCACATCATCTTGTGTAACACTGATATTGTTCAATCTACGTCCGTGATGAGCACTACCCTCTTCTACTCACCCAGGTACTCACGGTTACACAATTCGCACATGCGATCTTCCTTACAACCAACGACCTTCTTTATCCCCCCACCACAAATTTCTCCGTCTTCAAAGTAACGATTGCACGAAGCTATCCAACAGAACCTCATCCGGCTACCAATCCTCCGGGCGAGCACAGAAACTTGGCTAGGCAACCAAACAAGCTCGTATTGGTGATTTCGGGGACAATCATTGGAGGAAGACAGCAAGAGAAGAAGGCTATAGGAGCAACAAGCGCCGCACGGATTAGGGCGACACAAACACTACCCAGCCAAACAGCACTGAGCCTTTCCGTTGTCGGCATAATCCTCAAAACAAACACCGTCAACAACACCGCAGCCGTCCCCGCCGCCTATCGTCCTCGCCGCACATCTTTCGCTGTTCTCGTGACAGGCACTACCGCACACCACGCACGCGAAAACAGCAAATACCGCTCCAGTGTTTGCGCTCCCGTCACGTGCTTACAACACTTCCCATCCCCCCAAAAAACCACTTACCACCTGGGCGAAATGGGTATCACACTTCTACCTCTCCCCCTCGTCGCGACCAATCTCGGTCCTAACACGATCCTAGAACCCCAAACACTCAGCCCAAGCGTCATCCCCTCGCCCTTCCCCCTCGAATACCAGCCCTGGATGTACCCCGCGACCATCGTCCTCGCGATCTTCGACGTCCTGAGTTTGTTATTGGCGGTCTGGATGTACGTCGAGGGCAGCGATATGGTCGTGACACGCCTTTTCAGCAGGATTTTCGGAGTGCGGAGTTTCGAGGAGCGGGAGGAGCATAGGCGGCGGATCGCGTTGGCGAGGTGGCAGAGCGAGCAGTGGGAGCGGATGGAGGCTCTTGAGGCGGAGCGGCAGGCCGAGGAAGAAGAGCAGCTTGTAAGTTGAGCTCCAGGTACAGAGTCGTTTGTTATCGAGACACCACATGGCGTGGCGTATTGAGACACTGACGATGTACTGTAATCACCCTAGTTGTACTTGACTAACTTTGTACCCGCGATATAGGCATGGCAGAGACACCATGCTGTCCAGGCGGAGATGAGGAGGTACGGCTTTGCTTGAGATCGGCGGGATCGGTGGGACTGATGAGCTTTTGCTCGTCCTGATCTTCTCTTTCTGGATATTATGTCCTTCTGGATGATGTGTCTGCCTCCATATTGGGGTGGATAGGATGTTGCGGATGGTGTCTAGATTATTGTGCAAGGCTTGATTGGGAACATATCGAGCCATCCCGATGTACGATCTCCAGTAAAGTCACGAGAACGACAGAAACAAGGCGGTATTCTTGTATTCAACCCATGGGTTTTCTTGATTCCTTCTACAACTTTGCTCTCCTCTCATCCCTGACAACAACGCCTCTTCCTTTGCCACTTTTTTCCTTCTCCCTTAACACTCTCCTCAATATCTTTCCGCTGGCGCTCTTCGGTATCTCATCTATGAATTCCACCTCTCTGACCCATTTGTGCTTGACTTTCTTCTCTTTAACCCAAGCAATCAGCTCCCTCCCCACGCCGCTATCCGCCGAGACACCGTCTTTGAGTTTGACGAAAGCTTTAGGCAATTCACCGGAATAATCATCTGGGACGCCCATGACAGCAACGTCTTCGACCTTTGTGTGCCCTAGAAGCAAATCCTCAAGCTCGGCCGGCGCAACTCCAATTCCTTTGACCTTGATCAACTCCTTGATTCGGTCCGTGATGTAAATCATGCCTTCTTTGTCGATCATTCCTTGATCACCTGTATGCAGCCAGCCGTCATCGTCAAATGTCTCGCGGGTTGCTTTTTCATTGTTGAGATAACCCATAACGATTTGCGGTCCACGTGCTAGCACTTCGCCTTGCTCACCCACATCCGCTTCTGATCCATCTTCTTTGATGATTTTGACTTCGGTGGAAGCGACTACCGCACCGCCAGAGTGTGCATATCTGTACTCGAATCTCGATGGTGGGTGCGCGGTGATGCAAGAGCATGATTCAGTCATTCCATAGCCCTGTTTAAAGCCCGTGCTCGGAAACTTCTTTTGAAGAAGTTGGATTATCTCCTCTGAGAGAGGTGCTGCACCCGACGAAAACCGGGTTACATGAGAGAGGTCATATTTGTCCACCAAAGGATCGCGAACCATGCGAATGAGAATCGGGGGCACCATGAGCAGTTCGTTCAATTTGTATTCAACAATAGTTTTGAGCATACCTTCCATTGTGAACTGAGGAAGCATCACGACCTCCGCATTCAAGAGTATTGGAAGGTGCATTTGATGAACGAGACCCGTGATATGGAACAAGGGTAGCACTGCCATAACCTTTTTTTGAGTGTCCGGAGTAATTTGCTGGATTTGAAGGCATTGAGCAATGACATTTTGGTGGCTGATCATGACCGCCTTCGGAAGACCTGTGGTCCCAGAAGAAAACGATAGGAAGCCGCATACGTCTTTATTCTTCTTCCCAGCAGTAATTTTAAACGCTGGGGTTTGGCTCGATTCGCCATGTCTTTTGCCTATCTCGATGAGCTCTTTCAACGTAGTGTAGCCTTCGAGTTCTCCCTCAAGCAAAATGATATTGCTCTTGGGCAATCCTGCTACTTTAGCACTTTCTTTGGCCACCTGCATACTTGCGGGAGTCGTCATAAGGAATTTTGCATCCGCCGTCTTCAATGCAAATGCCATTTCTTCAGCATTGTAAGCAGGACTCGCCCCCGAAATCTTTGCACCCACTCTTAAGCCAGCGAACATGGCCACTGGATACCATACTGTATTCTGGCTGAATAAAGAAATGGTCTGGCCTTCCCGGAGGCCATAGTTCTTGACAAGAGCTGTGGATATGTATGTCGAGTACCGCTTGACGTCGGCCCAGTCCACCCGCTCTTTCGTTAGGGCATTTTGGAAACCAGCAAGTGATGAGCTAGGGTTCCTGTTAATCGGCGAGTAGGTAGAGTCGAAAAGCCAGTCCCAGACAGTGAGATTAGTCGGTACTATTGAAAACAGATCAGAGTGGCTATCAGTTCAATGACGTTGGGAGTACATACGGTCTATTGGGGGCTGTTGCGACTTAAAAATGACCATGGTAGCCTGTAGGAACGGTTTCACTACTCCCGAATTGCGCGCGTACTGGTGTAAAGTGAAATCAAAAGAATCACTGTATGGCTAAGATGGGAGAAATTGAAACAAACGGAACACTCTCGGAGCCAATCTTGTTTTGAATGATAAGTCGGCCATCGCTAATCGAAAGTTGGACAGAGCCTCGGTGTTTTTCGTTCATGGGCATGGTATCCGCGGGGAACGAGTCGATTGTAGAGCGGGGATGATATCAATCGTGCGGGGAAGCTCTTTCCGCGAGCTATTCGAAATCGGGAAAGCGACCACCTTCACTCCTTCCACTCTTTCCTTAATCCCGAACAAGTGCTGGAAGTAACTCTTTATTTCTTTTAAAATATCTGATACTAATGGTGGATACCTAGACTACAATGGAAATATGTAAGAAAGCCGAACTGTTCGTCAAGAAAGAAGACGATTGCGTTTTTGATCACTCGAAGATAATTTTGCACGGGGACGACGATGAATACCACATATCTTAATCGAAATTTCCGTGCTGTATCTCAGTTGTATGGACCTCAATATGGAGCTTTCCGTGGCTCCAAAGCGCAATTTTGCGCGCAGTGTTCATGTTCCTGGCAACCCATTAGGTAACCTTTCGGCCACTGGGCAACTTGCACGACTTGTCTTCGGTAATTTTGCTGTGTATGTCGCCTTTGGCACACCGATTTATCGTTGGATACTTCAGGATGTGTCCCTTCAGAACATCACAGGTATCATACTGCTGGAAACTCTCGGGCATGTACTGCTTGTTCCGGCAGTGCCAGACAAACTCTCGGAATTGTGTGACCACCATAGCTCTTCAGTGCGCAATGTGGTTGCCGATTGTAGTGGACTGGTGATCTTGATAGAGATTTAATGAACCATCAATATCATGTCATGTCACTCAGGTGTCAAAATAGCCCACACTCACAACACTCACCACTTTGCATATAACGCTTCGAAGATCTATTCTCTCTAAGATGTTTGTTCTTTTACAGGCAAGTAGAATACTAGGAACGTATTTCCATGTAATTTTTTTCCTATTTTTTTTGTAAAGCCACCACTCAAACATATCGTTTATGAAGTAATGTAGTACCTCAAGAAGTAGTATTACTTAGCTAAAAGAGTACATGTACAGTATCTCTAACGCTATTTTGTGTGGGCGGGATATCTCGAGAGCCGCTTGTAAATCAACTAGGAGATCGGGTTACCCCACTCATCCTACTTTTGACTATCTTTCAAGGCTTTCAATAGACCACACTCGGAAGCACCGGTTTTGTGTTAAAATGGATAACAAAGAAGATGTTCGGATCACACTTATCGGTGCTGGGACAATTGGATTATCATTCGCCGCGTTTCACCTATCCCACCTCTCCTCCCCAGCGCAACTTACAGTCTATGACACACGACCAAACCTCTCCCAATACATCCAAGAAACGCTTCCGAAGTTCTTTAACGATCGCGAAGCGCCATCAAACATATCCGAAATCAAGCTCGCACCATCCCTGGAAGAAGCCGTAAAAAATGCAAACATCATCCAAGAATCCGGGCCGGAGAACCTCGACATCAAACGCAAATTATGGGCAGAAGTAGAACGCCACGCGCGGAAGGATGCTCTATTATGGAGCAGCACAAGCGGTATCCCCGCGTCGCAACAAGCGCAAGACATGGTGGATAAGACGCGGTTGCTCGTGGTTCACCCATACAACCCTCCTCACATAATGCCGCTCCTGGAGCTCGTCCCATCACCCTCCACCTCCGATACGGTCATCCAGTGCACCAAGGCCTTCTGGGAGACCCGCAACCGGACGCCCATTCACATTAAGCGCGAGACTACGGGCTTTGTAGCGAATCGTCTGGCGTTCGCGCTACTACGCGAAGCCATCCATCTGGTTTCCGAAGGCGTAGTTTCAGTGTCCGAGTTGGATAGCATTGTGGAGAACTCCATGGGGCCGCGATGGGCTGTTGCGGGACCTTTCAAGAGCTATCATGCGGGAGGCGGGCCAGCTGGGCTGGAAGGGTTCTTCGAGAATATCGGGCAGACGGTGCAGAATTGCTGGGACGACGCAGGGAGGGTTGATGTAGGACAAGGGTGGGAGAAGGGGATTTTCGATATGGCGAGGAGCGAGTATGGAGTCGTGAATACGGAAGAGAGGGATAGGATTACGAGGAGGATTTTGCAGGTGATTCGAGAGGAGAGGGAGGGAGGAGGTGACGGCAGGTGAAACGGCAGTCTCCGTGGAGTCATGTCCAATCGTGAGTGAGACCTACAGAGTATACCAGCGTCGGGCCACACGCATAAGAGACGTGCAAGTTTGTATCAGATCAGAGTTAGCTACAGACTCTAACTTCGTTCCTCTGCTTTGTATTATCTGTTACTTAGAAGATATACAACTGCATGGGGTGTGACGTGATGCTTCACCCCTCTGTACTGCTTTGCAGATTGGCGGGAGGATCGTGTTGTTTGTGTCAGGTCATCTTGAGCTGCAAGATGAGTGATTTGACATGGAAAGATAGAGATTTGATAAACCACATCATATCATGTATAGGTATTACACGATCACGACGCAGCAATACTGTTTCAAGATTCCACAATCCCCAGCATCATTCCAAAACAAAACACCAGGCCGTGAAAAGACGAAAACCGGATCGTGAGAGGAGTTCACTTTCACGATTCAGTCCTTCAATCGCTACTCCATGACATCGCAGTCGCAAAGCATACACCCGTTCAGTCCCCCAGCGCATTGAATAACCCACAACACCAGACAGACACCTCAATCCCTCCACTTTCCACCTCCTCCTGCCTTGAGAACTTTATTCAACCCATCCACCCTACATACCCAACCCAACCCAACCGTCAGGATATACGCGTGCACAAACAGAACACCTACACATATATCCATGCCCTCATCGACGCTCGGCTCCACCATCCGGTCTATAACAGTACACGGGGATGGAACCCCAAAAAGAGAAGGAAGTAACCATGCATACCTACAGAACTACACATTTGACACCCACACAGGGAAATGGACCGAACATACGAACGGAAGTACAGACTTCCATTATTCCCTCCATTGGGCTTCTTATATACTACATCATGCGCCAAAGGAACCGAGAACCTCGAAATACGAGCGGACCGTTTGGTACCCGCCTTCCCAGACTCAGGATAGGTCATGTAGGCGAGGCGAGCAGGGGAGGGGGGTCTTTAATGTACTTGGAGTAAAGTAGTAGAGGTCTGTCTCCCCTCGGTGTGTGTGACACTGCCAAACTCTTTCTTTGTTTCATGTCCGCTCACGCATTTTGACAAATCTGGCGTGTTTCATGTGTCTGGCGGACAGCGATCATCGGGGGGAGGCGAGTTGCGAAAAGAGGCAAAGAGAAAATGTGTCTTTTCTTGGCGTGCATTACGGGGACGCGGGTTTCTTGTTGGGGTTTGTGAAACCCGCGGGAAGGAGAGCGATCGCCTTTCCGTGTGCGCTGTAGGGGAAAGTGGGGCCCTTTTTTCTTTTGCTTGAGGTCTTTGACAAGACAGTGACAAGGTCTTGGCCGTAACGGAAGTGGTAGCCACCTATAACAGAGGCTTACTGCCAGATCGCTGTCAAAATTCGATCAGAAACGGCTGTCACCTTTTCTACTACTATTTTTTTCTTCTCGTAGTAACAAATTCTTGGATGAGGCAAGAAATGAGGTTACAACTTCTTTCTGGTTGCCAAATTTAGAAAATGTTGCGGCTTGCAGATTTTGTCGGTGACCAAAAAAAGGACGGGTAGTGATAAATATTTAAATGGTATTTAATATGTTGTTACACCTAAAGCGAGTGTCTCTATGACTGACCGGGGTATTCTAAGCTGGCGAAAAGACGCTGGACTATGCTACATGATGATTGAAGGGGATAAAGAGGGAAGAATAAAAAAATTTACTATAGTATAGAAAAGTCCAGACGCCAAAAAGGTTACTGTGTGAGTGTGTAAAAATGCCTAGATTCCCGCCCCTCCCTGGAGCGCCCCATTATGTAGTCCTTGCTGCAATCAGTGGTCCAACGGAATGCTTCCTGCCACTGCGTACCAGGCAACACAGGAACCAAGACAAACGCCATGAAATAAATCGTCATATTCTATGGCTATCGAGCCACGAGATCATAATTACCAGGGAAATCATAGAACTATCGTCACTTTTTGGTGCTGGCATCTCTCCTCATAGTTTGAGCCGCATATGGTCCGTCGTTGGCATTCACCCAGTTCGGGACATTACTACCCCGCCTTCTCGAGCTTGATCTGGTAACTGTACTTGCTCGTATTGTTCGACCGCCCACAGTCCCGAACGACAACACCTCGGGTCGATCCAGGTCGAAAGGATCTGATTGTCGGACTTTGGAACCGAACATATTGGTTCCCGGCCGGCTAGGTCCAAACATGAAGGACATCTCAGAGTCCCGAGATATTGTACTTGACGTCGCGTTGAAGGTAGGAAGTGGTGCGTACGTATTTGTAGGACGCACGGGCGGGTTTGGCGGTAGTGGTTGACTAGGAACCGGCGGAGCATCTGACGGGTCGAAGAACGGGTTGTCTGTAGTCGAATACACGGAATTTGTGTAGGTCGATGGAGGGTGTGACCGAAGCGCAGTCTGGGCACTTGCTGTCCGTTTGTGTTTCTGGGCATTGTCGCGGAGCCACTCCGGCGTACCACTGCCGTTAAGTTGGTCGAGATCATCCAGTATCGAAGCAAATGGATCTTTCGAAGCCCGTTCAGACGTGGCAGCTGGTGCTGGCGTAAGCGGTCCGCGCTGCTGGTCTTGGAGCCCTTTGCCGAACTCATCTCGCGTCTCTTGATCGGGGTTCACGACGAACAGATTCTTTGGCTGCTCCATTGGTGGATTGAATTGACCGTCGGGATTCTTACTGTTACGCAGTACCGGATCCTCGACTATTCCCGGGAATGGCGATTGAAGGCTATCCTGCTTCTTATGAAGCAAGGTTTTTGACCGCTTCAAGCTGGGCATGCGACTACCAAAGGCGCGCAATTGCTTTTGCAGCCCCGTGGAGGTAGGTGATTCAGTGATGGATAGATTGCGTCCGTGGTTTTGGACGGAGTAAACCGAACTGACACTACTGCGTACAGTGTGCCTTCGATAAGGGTTGGAAGCTGGTCCCGCCTTCTTTCCTTTCAACTTTGCAAAGACGACGCCAACATTTGCGGGAATTGACTTGAACTTGTCTGCTATTTTCGTAAAGAATCCCTCGTCTCCTTCTCTTTTCTCGCTGATCCGCTGCTGCAGTTTCTCAAGTCTTCCTGTTCTGCGGCGCCTGAGACAGAAGAACAGCAATGCACTGATAAGCGCAAGTCCAACAACACCACCAACTACTCCACCAGCGATCCCGGCCACATCGGTCTGACTGCCACTAGGCAGAGTCAGTCCTTGTTCGTCTGGTGTAGTGGGTTGTCCTGGCGTGACCGCTCCTGCTTGCCCCCCAGTTGATATTCCTGTATCCGACGCTTTTGGAGAAGATGGGTCTCCATTTAGAGGAGTTGTAGTCGTGTCTGGAATTGCAGGAACGGACGGTGACTGCGCGGCCGGTGTGGACAGGGCCTGTGTGTCAGGCAACGAAGATGTGGAGGAGGTTGCTACTGTAGGTGACAGGTCAGAGCTAGTTGGAGTTGGTATTGGTGGAGGCGAAGGCGTAGGTGTTGGATCAACAGCTGCAACGGCCGATGCCCTCTGCGGTTGACTGGACTCAGAAGCTACACTGGCTACGCTGGGCTCAGGAGCTTGACTGGGCGCAGAAGCCACACTCGGTTCCAAAGCCACACTAGATCCTGGAGTTACATTGGGCGCAGATAACACAGCTACAGCACTGGGATTCAATGCGGTGGTAGTGGGCTCTGGCCGGATTGTAGACTCTCGAGGAACCGTGGGCTTTGGTGTATCAGTGGGCGTTGCCGCCACCACAACTTGGGGATCTGCGGCGGACGGAGACGGGACATTTGCGGGTGATACAACGGGCTGCGATATAGACTGAGAGACTTTACTGCTCGTACCTAATGTCGAGGACGCTGCCTGGGA
The DNA here is from genome assembly GCA_023627715.1 of Periconia sp. R9002. Lineage (NCBI taxonomy): Eukaryota > Fungi > Ascomycota > Dothideomycetes > Pleosporales > Periconiaceae > Periconia > Periconia sp. R9002. The sequence continues at coordinate 191,576 of JAMAHW010000016.1, read as the reverse complement.
TTCGGGCGCTTGCTGCGCGGGCGGTATCGGGGTTGATGTCGTCGCGGGGGGCGGAGGAGAAGAGGACTGCGCAGCATCGACGGCGCTGGTTTGTATCTGCTGAGCAGCTTGTGAAGTAGTAGTAGTAGTAGAAGTGGTAAGTAGAGAAGTAGAAGGTGGTGATGGTGGTGGCGGCGCCGAGGAGATGACGGATGAGGTGGCCGCCGTTCGAGCTCTCGAGCGCGTACATCGCCTCCCATTCACCGTCGTCGTCAGATCTTGTGGAGTTGCCATACGAAAATTGCACTCATAGAGGAAGAAACGGCCTCAACGGGCTACGAGGAGAAGAGACGGAAAAGAAGAGAAGATTAGAGCGCCCCGGGCGCATTCAGCATATCAAGACAAAGTTTGGTGATTCCTGCAAAGAGGGCATTGGGAAATGAAAGTAGAGGGAAGATGGCGGCAGTTTGTGGAATGGCAGCCGGATGAGGGCCAACCGCTGGCATAAGATGGAGCGCTTAACAAGTCCTGAAACGAGAGTAGCATCACATGTGCCGCTTTGGGCAAGGAGTCCTACACACTTGAAGCGCCGTAGGCATCGCACCCTTTAAAACCCAGCATGGTCGTACAAATCAGGCCATCCATACCTTCGACGGACAGGGCTCGTAGACTGGATGCGGCCGCGTAAAGTGGCCTGGCGTCGGGCATTGCTTTTGTCGCGTCGTGATGGTGTTGAGGGGCTGGTGAGATGGTACCTGGTAGGTAGGTAGGCGGGGGCGGACGCTAGACGCTAGCACGTTGTCCACGTGACGCCGTCACCTCCCAGGACATCTGTATGTCTGTAACATTTGAATGTTTGGACGGCCAGGGCTGGGTTTCCCAGTAGGTATGGTTACATGGAAACATACATGTGCAGTGGATCATCGATTGTAAAAATGGAACATGATTGTCGAGGCGGTCTACGGTAATCTGCGCGTGCGGTTTTTTTGTTGCCGATGGATGGTGGTTCAACGTTGCTGCACCTGCGCGGCCCACACTTTCGCATGCCAATTGAAGTACACAACTCATAGGTGGTGGTCATGTCAGTAACTGTACCGTGGGCAGGCCGCCCATGCTTCCAGTCTTCACTTTCCCGCCATTCGCCGTCCTCTTCAATCTGGATCCAATCCCTCGCTCTACCCCTATCTGACCAAGAAAGCCGTTGTCCCTTCGCTGGCGCCCTCTAGCAGCCAGAGACAATGTTCAACTTTAGCGGTACGTTCTCGTGCCAACGCCGCTTCACATCATCTACTGCCCTGTCCCCGCATGTCCCTTTCGCACCCCCATCCCATTTGTTAGCCATTTCGAAATACTCTGCTCTTAACGTACACTCCACGACGCTGTTTCTGTCTTGGCCCAGTTGGCTTCAAAACAGTCGTCACAAAGAACCCCCATCCCCTTCCATCTGTCTGTTTCGTATAATGTATCCATGTTCATCACATCGCCGCAATCCAGCCACATAACATCCAACGACCCTGCTGCTGACCATCTCTCCCATTGACCAGGCGCCCTCCTGGCCGGCCAACATGACAACGAAAAGGAAAGACCGCCGCCGTCACGGCCCACGCCTGTGACCTTCCCGGCTCTCGTGCCTCCCGAACCATCGCTAACATCTTCACCGCCCGCATGGACTGGCAGTTCCTCTCCAGGAGTTTCGAGTCATTTTCTGAATCTGAGAAAACCATCAGACATCACGGAGGAGACCTTATCTATTCTAAATGTAACGTTTCGACCCCAGTGCGACTTCGAAACGCTTCTGCCGTCTTCAAACGATGCGCAATCCCATCTCCCTCCCAAAAGTTGGCTCGACCCGCCAGACCAACAAGAGGTTGACGTTTCTGCTCCAGGACCGACTGTGAAACTTCTTTCAAGTGGCAGGAGAGTCCCAGACCGCAATGAGTTCTACACCCGTGCCAAGGAGCTCTGCTTCGCCAACGAAGATGCATTTAGCAACCTCACGCGCAAGCCACGTGGCGATCGCGTTCCACTACGGCTGGCTCATTTTCGAAAATTCTGGGAAGGTCTGGATAATGTGGCCTCTTATTGGGATACGTCCCTGGACGAGTACCTGCCACCTAAACCTCAAAGCGCGGCTCCTGACAGCGATGGTGCTACGCTGTCGGACGTCAGTCAAAACAAGGACAAGTCTAATGATCAACCCGCTGAACAAGTCAAGTCCTCGACTCAACCTCACCAAGTTTCCCCTCGGGAGGAAGAGCCCCGCAAAAAGGCCAAGACTGAAGCAACTAGCGATGAAACAACCGCACAGTCCCTTGGTAGTGCAGAAACGACTAGCGCCGCAAGTCCCCCAGTAATAACATCTATATCATCAAGCAGAGCATTACCAGCACGAACGGCACCGCCGAAACTTCCATGGGCGCCAGATGTGGATCCTCAATCGCAATCCCAAGCTGCCAATGACTTGAGCAAGGGGTCATACAAGGGCTATCGTGTTGGAAACGGTGCCGAAATGCCCATTCGGTACCAGAGTGATTGTGTACGAGCCTTCTTAGAACCCATCACTTGGGCTTTTGGCGTCACAATTGCACCGCACCGCCGTCCCCCAGTCCTTGTTATGGAACGTATCCGATTTCCAGTGCGAATGACCTGTGTGGCCTGGCGACTACCCCAAGATAGAATCAGGGCGCGTCAAGGGTGGATGGAAGGTCCTTTAATGGGCGTACAATGTAGACAGGAGACAAGTTTTGGTTCTACTGGTGACTTGCAAGCAGAATCAGTCTTGGATGCAACTCGAGAGCTTGGCGGTTTGCTTCTGCTGGCTCAAGAAAGGGCAAGGGAAGGCAAAACCGAAGTTCGGGGTGGCGAAGGGAAGTGGTGGACAACCCAACATCGGTGGGGTGGAGGCCCAGGTGGTGAAGTTGGTGAGGCTACCGGTGCTAGTGATGCTACCTCAGAGGTGGAAGCGTCGAAACCAGAAGAGAAGCCCACCATGCGAACCAAACTTGGGTCAAAAGAACGACGTAGACCGACCCCGGCAGAAGTCTGGAAAAACATTAGACCTGGAAATCCGCTTTGGGATCCCAAAACTGTCTACGAAGCTATCGGCAAAGACCGCGGCTCTGAATGGGACGAAGTAAACAATTTCCTCAAGCTTCACGCGTTGTAAATGGCTAACAAAAAACAGATCTATATGATATCATCACTGAACCATCATATCAGTGTTGTCAAGTTACGTGTCCACCGACTTTATATTGAATTCATCACCACTGGTGCAATGCCAGAAAGTACCCCTTCTGAGCAAGACTGGCGCTCGCCTCAGCTTCAGCGAACACGGTGGTTCAATCTTTTCGATGTGGAAGATCGAAAGGAAGCTATGCGGGGGATCTGGGGGATCATGTCGTATCTAATGAGAAGTCAAGGGAAGAATGATGTCTCCATGACTGACGCGTAGTGATGGGCTGACGTCAATACAGCGAGTACGTGAAACCCAACTTGTTTATAATAGAAACACTGCGCTATGAACGAAACTCGCACCAAAAAGAAAAAACTCATACGAGAGTATCCATTCGTTTGTGCGTCCAAAAATGTGTCAAGGACTATCCAAGTCCTATCAAAACATTACAAGTTATGCAACCGTTTCTGCGCCGTTCAAACTGTGATGAAAAGTTTCCAACCATCACTGCCACTGAATTTCCTTTAATTTCTTCCATTCGCACCTGTCGGTCTAGCAGAAGATGGAAATGGAGTAAAATGCGTGCCAGGATCAAGTACTAACTTGATCATGATGGTTTCGGTGTTGAGTTCACGTACTACAGGATATACGGCATTTCAGTAGCCCTATCTACACTTCAAACAATGCATGCCATGAAAATCACATAAGACATATTTTGATTGGGAGAGCTTTACTTTAGCAACGACACCTAACCCCATCAAAACGAGACAAAATACCCACATCCACATAACCAACACACGATAACGTGTCCCCCCCCATTTCCCGTCCCATCAAAAACACCTCCTACCACCCGCAGGCCAAGTACGTGTGTGTGTGTGGGTGTTACTAGAAAAAAAAACGCCGTGCAACAGTCCACGCACAGTGACACACACGTCCCCAACACCCGGGGATTATCGAAACGTGATTCGCGATCATCAAATCAACGCTGCTGAGCACATGCACAAAGGTTATGTCGTGGGTGTTCAACAAATTGTCTATGGATCCGCGTTTGGTTTGATTTGGTTTGATTTGATTTGTTTGACGGAAACACGGGGCGCTGTGTTGGGTGCGGCGACGTGAAATGTCTTCGTTGATGCGCGACGGTGGCGTTTGGTTTATAGATTTGCTGGGAGGGAACTTGGGGGTTTGGGAGATGTCGGTTTCTGTCAGTGTTGTGTATGTGCTAGTGTACATTACACGCATACACATCTCGTGCACTTGCACAAACCGGAATACTGAGGATTTGTCCTGTGCAGTCTCTGGGTTGCCGCGCCGCTTTTTCTTCGCTCTGGATAACATACCGTTTCTCCTTTCCTGGAAACTGGGGGTTTCCTTTTTACACAAAAGGGTACAAGTCGCTTTAGATGTTTGCTTCGAAATTTTATGTTCCGCGTTATTCATGCTTTGCTTGAACTGGTACGACGAGGTGTCAAAGCAATATTAGAAGAGTTGGAGAGGTTGTGTTGTGGAGAGAAAGACTCGGGATACGTAGTCAAGTGACTCTCGGGATTGAGTACGTCACAGGGAGAGAAGAAAGCTGAACTGCGGGTGTTTGGGAAAGGAGATCATCAAAATACTTACTATCCCCGGCGTTGGTATTTCAATGGGAATAAAAGTTCCATGATGGTGTTTGAATTGTATTGATGGGAAACAAACTCAACATCGAAGTTCACGTGTGTCTAAGAACGCCTCGTCGGTCTAGGACTAGCTGCGGTTTTCAACGGCTACGACCTTTCCCGAGACAGGCATGCAGGCAGGCAGGTCAGGTCGGGCAGATGCTAGGTTCATATACCGTCGTGGATATAAAGACGCTGCCGCCTCACTTCTACCCCAGGGCTATGGACCTGGTGGTCGCGGTTGAGGAGAATAAGAGTACGAGAGTATACAGGCGGTCGTAGAAACAGCATATATTGAATGTGAAGTCAAGAGGAGATGATGTATATAGTACTTGCTGGCTAGGAAGATTCAGTTTGATTGGCTCTGTGAAAGTATTCAATTCCTTAAAAAAAACACCTAGCGATACTTTATGATATTCTGAATGCTCGGTGAATTACACCAACTTTTCCTAGATAGTACTACTGATCCTAGTTTCCTGACAACTCTCTTCTTTCCCAGATAAGCTCTCGTGGGCCACAGACGCTCCCCTCCTTTCCTAAACCTCACCCACGAATACCTACCACCCACACCGCAATCTACCTACCCCTTCCAAGGCTCAGGCGCGGGCGTCGTATACCCATCCAAGCTCCCCTTAAGCCCATAATCATACGTGTAAAAGTAAACATCTACCATCACCAAAGTCAGCAGCTACAAAAGTTCTCCACACACCCCAGTTAACAATTTTTTGCTTTTACCTTTTTGGCCTCTGGTGTACACGCCGGGGATCTTGACACCCGCGGGCAGTGCTGCGCCTTCGGTATTTTCGTTGATGATTTCAATGTTCGCGCAGTTGACGTAGAATTGCGTGTCTTGCGGGTTCGGGAACATGTGTTCGAAGCGGACGAGGTAGGTCCCTGATGGGGTTGTGGCGGGGATGGTGAAGTTCCACTGCGGATGGGGGGAGCATGTCAGATATTTATGTATGAGAAGGTGGCTTTTTCGGTGGATCAAGGGAGAAGAGTGCGAGGGAGAGGACTTCATGACTGCGCGGAAACGAAGGGGTGGGGGAAAGAGGAGAAAGAAACACGTACGCTATCAGCTTGAAAGGTACCCCATATCGCCTTTAACGGGTCGTAAAAAGGGTTGTTTTCCTCTTTGTCAAAGTCTACGCTTTGAGCCTCGCGTCCTCTGGTCTGCATGATTTTGACCCATTCACCTGCATCGCTGATTAGCTCTTTTGTTCAACCCAGCATGTCCCACGTAGTCTCGATTTCTCTTCCCCCAGAATACCGCCTTCCCGTTTTTTCACCCTCCGGAATATTCCCCATTGACGTACCATCACCCAAATATCCATCCAAGTCTCCAGAAACCTTACTCAACCACGCAGAAGCCACCCCAGGATGATACATCCTCGGCGAATCGACCAATTCATGCTCAGCCGCCCCAAACCCGATCGTATCTCCGGCTTTCACGATCGCGGTCTTGGGCTGCGACCAGCCTCGCGTGGCGTTGCGTCCGCAGCGGAGATCGGGCGAGTCGGGGTTGGTATTGGGGTAGGCCATGGCCAACTTGGTCGTGTCTCCGGGATAAGGGCTTATCTCACTGCAGCGTGTTCGAAGAACGCTGTTAGTGTGTGTGTGTGTATGCTGGGAGTTTTTGAGCGGGGGAGTTTTCACCGGACGTATTCCCATGTTGATGTCCATTTTCCGTCGAGGATGAGGCGACTGAAGAAATCTAGGGTGTTGTCAGGTTAGAGGGGGGCTTTTTTCTTCTCGAGAACTACAGGATTCGAGATATGTACAGTGAGCGTTTGTGGGCGCAAGCAGCGCAAAGCTGGTCAGCAGAACAGTGGACGATTTCATGTTGTCCACGGCTTGAATCGATCAAATACTACGACAGTAAAGAGACCGTACATGACCCATTTATACATCATTAAGAATATCCATCTTGTGCGTGTCGACATGAACCAACCATGATGGCTGAGTCTTGATACTACATGCCCTTTCAGGCACTCACTGTATGCCTAGAGTCTGTATAGGTGCTCATTCGCTCGGTGTGTGAGTGATCGTTTCTGCAAGACAGCAAACTTTGTCTCTCTACCCGGATCCTACATTAATATATAGTAAATTAACTACAAAAATAGGCAAGGAAGAACGCAAGGCATTTGCTGTGGAGGTGGCTGCACGGAGATGTGAGAAAAATCGATCCGACAGGACAAATGTCTCATGGCTGCAGATTACAGAATAGGCTAATCACATCGTAACGCTATCATTCAAAATTACACGGAATCTTTAGGTCTCGAACAATTCCCATTCGGCCCAGTCGCAACTCCCTACTTGGGTTCCATTGAGTCCGGCTATCAAGTGGAGGAGAGTCTCGCACGAATCGCCGTTACCCCTCGTGTTGCATGCATGCAATCGTCAAGTTACCGAGATCCCGTCCATTTCCTATAGAGCCGTAGAACACTTATAGCCAATAGTTGGACAAAGAGTTGAGATTTTCGTCGAATAACTTCCTAAACCCGCCGCTCGGCTGCTTTGCGCAAACGATTCATCACTGCTGCAGCAATATCATCCCCGGCACGATCATCGATGCCCTCCACGAAGATAATCTCTACACCCTTCTTATCAAGCTCTCGCAATGCAGAGAATAAACCCCGCGCTACACCCGCCGTTGAAGTCCCAAGTGCAATATCCCATACAGATATCGGCCCTGCAGCTGGTGATTGGAGGGAATGGTATGAGGCATGAGGAATTTGGTGTTGTATTACTGAACGCAAAAGATTAGATGTAGTTGATTCGAGGTTCTGGGCGATTTCACTCGGAACGGAAGCCGCCGCATCCGGGTCACCGTTGATGGAGCGCGGGTTCTCAACTGGGAGATCAAGTACAGGAGGCCATGATTTCGTCCGGATGATACCAATTGATTTGTAGCCATCTTCAGAGCTCATAATATCATTTTGGTTGGGCATCTTTGCACCGGCCTCATAGAGAATCACCGAAGCCTTCGGCGAATAATGCCTATACTTCATACCAGGAGCTCTTGGTCGGATGCCTTGCTCAGGCTTATCTTTGTATCCCATGACGACGTTCTCCCACCCAGGACACAACCGGAGCTGCTCCACAGTTACACCACCCGGGCGAAGAATAGCCGGAGGGTTGGATAAACCATCTACAACTGTGCTTTCGACACCAACCTCACAAGGCCCCCCGTCTATGATAGTATGTATCTTCCCATCCAGATCGTCTTTGACATGCTCGGCGGCCGTAGGTGAAGGTCTTGTGGATGCATTCGCGGAGGGACCAGCGAGAGCAACACCGGCAAGGCGCATAAGAGCAAGTGAAAGTATACTGCGAGGCATGCGGGCGCCAAAGGTATCGAGCCCTGCCGTAACCTCAGGTGCTAGGACAGACCCCTCTGGGTTGGGCAGGATAATGGTGAGAGGACCAGGCCAGAACTCTTTTATCAACGGCTTGTAGATGTCGGGTATAGGATCTGCAGTCCCGTCCTTGGTTTCCTTCGCACCCAGTAGAAGAGAGCGCAGTTGAGATATTGAATGGACATGAACAATGAGCGGGTTGTCCGCCGGACGTCCTTTGGCTGCGAAAATGGCGCATACCGCTGAGCTCCTTGTCGCATCTGCCCCAAGGCCATATACAGTTTCTGTTGGAAACGCCACAGGCGTATCTGTCTCTCTCAACTCATGCGCGGCTCGTTTCAGACTTTCCAAATCCTGCCCTTGCTCATATTTGATGTCCCATTCCTCAACTAGAGAGTCTCCATTTTCTGATTCTTGTATCTCCAACTCTCCCAACTTATTCGGGTCGACTGGGAGGATGTGGGTTTCCATGGTGGCTATTGAATTTGTGTGGTGGAATTGCGGGATGGTCTTCAGCGAGGAAAGAGGATTAATGGATTCTGATGCAACCACTTGCGCCAGGGAATGTGAAGCACGAATACAGATCGAGAGCGGTCGCGTGAGCTGTACATTTGGTAAACGTAAATAGCGTATGGACATTAGAACATGGTGGGGATGTTCGAGTGAAACTGACGCCTTAAGTCGACGAATTATGTACCCGTATGACTCGGAGGTCCGCAACGCGAGAAAAAAGCTCTCGCGAAGGCTTGGCATTCACGACGTCATTCAAGACAGCGCGAAATTTATCATAGGATGTTTGTATTTAACTCGTACCTAAGAAAAATTGAGAGTATACAAGGAAAGCCAAAGCAACCTATAAACTCCTGTGCACAAGCAGCCTGAATATTCATTATCCAATACAAGCACATGATGATAGCAACAAAACCCTCAAACACCATAACCAATCCTCTCTCTCCACCCCATGCATATGAAAAGGGGTATCCCAACGCCGCTGCAACGTGATGGAGCCCTATAAAACCTTAAGTAGAGAATAAAACCGGCATTTTTACTCCTCGGTGGCCACCTCCGCAGATGGGATAGGACCAGCTGCGACCGCCGAAGCAGCAGACGCCTGGGCAGCTTCAGCAGCTTCCGCGGCTTTGATAGCTTCAGCCCCAGAGACATCGGTCTCTGCCCATGAGCCCCAAAGACCACGCTTGGCGCGTATGCGGATCTGCCCTCCGAGTTTGTTGTCTTCGTTGACTTGCTCTACTTTGATTGCATCCTTGGTTGCCAGGACTAGAACTTCATTGAACATGCGTGCAACGTCAGCTTTGGAAGTCCTCTCCTCGGGGAACATGCCCTGGAAGGGGACCACATTCTTCACTCGTTCCTCTTCATCTGTCTCGCCTGCATCTCCGAACACCGTGCGGAGAAGATGGACAGCATGCTTCGTCTCGAGGGAGACAACTCCGCTTTCCGCAGGGTGCAAGAGAGGCAAAGTTGTCTCGTCGAAATTCTCAGGTAGAGGAGAGAACACTTCTTCAATGTCATCCTGAAGCACAACATCGTCATCCAGCATCGGAAGCTGTTCCTCCTCTTCTCCAGCAATGATTGACTCTTCTCCGACGACCAGTTCCTGATCCTCGGGGGAGATTTCGTCGTCGATCTCGAGCTGGGGCGTTTTCTCGGCCCCGGCGACAACTTGCTCATCCCCAGCTCCTACATCAGCGATTGCACTATCTCGCTTCCGCTTCTGGCTGGGGCGCGAGACGATTTCCATCGACAAGATACCCCTCAACTCGGGAGCCCAACCTTGGCTCCGACCATCACCAAGAATACTAGACACAAACCCTCCAGACTTTTGCATATTCATCAAAGCCATAAGCATGGGATCTCGGGGAAGGAATGATACAGGCTTGAGAATGTCCTCGTGGTTGTTTTGGTGCTCACGGATTTGGCTGGTTGACAATTGAGTCTTGGTGTCCTGCTGTATAACCCTTCGTCGTTTGGCCCTAGCTTGATGTGCTTCCTCTTCTTCGTCTTCCTTCTGCTCAGTTGTAGCGAGCTGAAATATGCTCGTATTCTGGACCTCTTCCTCCAATGCTCGCGCCTCGTTCTCTCCAAGTTCAGATAAAGGTGACAAGGAACGCTCGCGTTCTTTGGGGGCAGGCGTTTCCATAGCGGTGAGATCTTCAGCAGGCTCCAGTTCCAGCTCGGTGCCGCCCATGGGAATGTCAGTGTTGAGAGGATCAGGGCCCATAGTGGTTTCATTTTCTTCAATATCATCGCCAAAATCCAAACCTAAATCATCCACTTCGTCCAAACCCTTCGCAGCCATGCTGATGTCCTCTGAATTGTGCCGGCCAATTTCGATGCTCGTCTCTCCTTCATCTATTAGGAGATCGTCGCCGCCGAAGTCAATGCCAAGATCAATATCTTCAATTATCGTGTCATCTCCTCCGCGGGGTACCTCGGCACTCGTAGACAGGAATTGGCTGCTATCCCAGTCAGGAGCGGGAAGGTCAGCAAGTGGAAGACCACCCAGATCTAAAGACTGCGAGAGAAGCAATGATGGATCAGGCATTGGTGCGAGCAGGTCGATGTCCGTGATGGTGTCGGGCAAGGTCAATGCAGCCGGGTTAGCCACGTGAGAGTGGGCGGGCAAGTCGATGTTTCCGGGTTTGAAAGCCTATGGGATGGTGTCAGTTGCAATGTCTGCGCACTGTTGCGACGAAGGGCGAATCTCACCATCTTGATTTTCCAAAGCGCGTCGCTACAATCGTCCAAAAGATAACGCGCCTTCCTGCTGTAAATGCGCACAACACCAAAGAGCAGCGAGCCGCTCAGGCGTAGCGAAAGGGGAACTCTAGGTCTCATAATTTCGCTAATGTCTTCATCAATCTTGTCTTGCAAGACTTGGGCTTTGGTGAGTTTTTTCTCCACATTGGCGGCCATCCAGACACGGGCCAGCGCACCCTCACGCCGGAGCAATTCGGTGGGATAAAACATGGTGGATACAGTATAACAGAATGGACAGGGTGGTGAAGATAGAATTGGCGCCGTGCGCGTAGTCGGGAGGGGTGGAGGTGGTTTGTTTTGATTTCGGGCGCGCGTCAGCAGGTGGATCGAGTAACGTGTATATCGAGTACGCAGCCGACCGAATCAAATGCGCCGAGCGCGCGCGCTCTGTTTTTTCACAGTGACAGTGAAGGTGGGACGTATTGGCGGGGATGGGGAGGGGGGTGGTGTTGATGCTGGTGACGAGGTCGCGATGTCCATGCGAGGCTTGTAGGAGGCTGGGAAGGCAAGCTAGGCGCAGGGCTTATGTAATCTTGTGCTAAATCAGGCAGCCATGGCCAATAACGTTGCCGCTTGGTTTCTGAGGGTACAGACTCCCATTTTTGGTAACTAAGAGATAATGAAATGTCAATTGCGGTATTACACGCATATCTACATACATGTACAGACTTGTTCAGCCTTGTATACATGTAGGCAGCGCAAGCAAGACTCATGAATGCATGCGGTTCTACTCTCAACGTGTGTGGCTCGATCCGGGGAAGCCAAGACATGATCTAGGTATACATGGACACGAGGTGGATGAAGCCATACTGGACCAACGATGCGCGTCCAGGATGTGGCCAAAAGCAGGGTATGCTTGCTTTTCTGTCTTCGCTGGCTGCAACAGGGAAATCAACCAGTACATACATAGATCGCTCCATCTCCATTCGTCGTGAAAGTGAAACCAAAGACGCTGTCTGCACCCCCGGTCATCGTCGCGGTTTACGTTTTGGTCCCCCGACTCAGATCCAAACCACGTATTTCTCTACAAGAGTCAAGACTGACTTACTCTTCTTTCTTACCCTCACGCACCACTCACACCTCTCACACACCTCGCCCGGTCTTCCATCCCACCTTGCTCCGTTTTCCCTCGTCATTGACATTCGCATTCCCGAGTATTCATGAAATAGCCACCTGTCTTGCACATTCATTTCTCCCCCTGTATAGTAGTTCCGGCCACCTCGAGAGCGCCGCGGACCCGTGGCCGCTGGGCCATGCCAACATCATGTCTAGAGTTCCAACACCCTCGCTACCATTGTATCATGCGCCAAACAAGCCAGCCAAATCCTCTCGCCCCTCATCGCCATTGCTGGCCCCATCAGAACCGCCGCCGCGGCGTTCAACGCCTGCTGTACGATCCTCCATCTCCCTTTGCGGCGCATTCGCTCCACATCACACATGGTCCAAATTTAACTGACTTGCTCTATTCCAGTCAATGACATCGTCCTATTCGCTTCTCTCTACGCATGCGACCGCTCAAAAACTGTCCACCTCCTTGACCCGCGGCTTGTCTCCCACCTCCGCCACAACGCGTTTACACACTCACGGTCCCAATGAACTTCCCCACGAAGAACCCGAGCCATTATGGCTGCGTTTCCTCAAGCAGTTCAAAGAGACGCTCATATTACTGCTACTAGGATCGGCTGCTGTGTCATTGGTCATGGGGAACCTGGACGATGCCGTCAGCATAGCAGCGGCCGTAACCATTGTTGTGACCGTAGGCTTCGTGCAGGAATATAGATCGGAGAAGTCATTAGAAGCACTGAACCAATTGGTCCCCCATTCAGCTCATGTTATCCGTGCTGGGACAGAACCCTCGCGAAACGGTCGCACCCCTCAGGACTTTGGTGGCGCTGAAGCTATAGAATTGGATAATCTTGAGGATACGCCTGCGTCTTTGGAAGCTGCTGAGAGTCATTCGACTACCCTGTCCGCAACGCTGTTAGTTCCAGGTGATCTGGTTCTCTTCCACACCGGCGATCGTATCCCCGCAGATATTAGGATTACACACGCTGCGGATCTCACCATCGACGAATCAAACCTCACTGGCGAGAACGAACCAGTGCCGAAAGCGCCCGACACGGTAGCCCCTCCGAACGGTCATGAACGATCCCCGTCGCCATTTTACGCTTCGCCTGCCGCTGGAACGGTTGGCGCTGATGTAAGGCTCAACGACCAAAAGAACATTGCATTCATGGGTACATTGGTTCGTTCTGGATATGGCCAGGGCTTGGTGATTGGAACAGGCGGAAATACTGAGTTTGGGGCCATTTCTGCATCGCTGCAAGAGATCGAGAGCCCGCGCACACCGTTGCAAGCCTCCATGGACAAACTCGGCAAAGAACTTAGCTACATGTCCTTCGGTGTGATCGCCTTCATCATACTGCTAGGTCTCTGGAGAGGTTGGGCCTTTGTCGAGATGTTCCAGATTGGCGTTTCTCTCGCTGTGGCTGCCATTCCAGAAGGTCTGCCCATCATCGTCACTGTAACGCTTGCTCTGGGTGTCTTGAGAATGTCAAAGCGAGATGCAATTGTCCGGCGACTACCTAGTGTAGAAACATTAGCTTCTGTGAACGTAATATGCAGCGACAAAACAGGTGGGTTGTCTAATACTCCTAACTCAGGTCGCATAACTAATGTTGCATATAGGGACACTGACAACAAATCACATGACTGTTACGAAAATGTGGAATTTCGGTGAGCCCCAACCGATTGATGTGCAGAACAAGGACCATTCTCGCGCTCTAGATGCTAGCACGAAGACAATTATCAGGATTGCAAACATCGTCAACAACGCACGACTGGCTGGCGATCATGCTGCATCTTCTGCCGCAGTGCTGTCGTCAACTTTAGGTGATGATGCATCTGGAGTAAAGAGTCGGTGGGTTGGCCAACCGACAGATATCGCTCTTTTGGACCTCCTAGACGCATTTGGAGAGGATGATGTGCGAGACAGGCTTGGTGCTCGTAGATATGAGACTCCCTTCAGCTCTGAAAGGAAATGGATGGGTGTTGTGATCAACGGTAGCTCAGGCGCCGAACTCAACCCTGGGCCTGATGTTGCCTATATTAAGGGCGCTCTGGAGAAAGTTTTGGAAAGATGTGATACATATGTCAATTCTCAAGGACGCGAATTACCTTTGGATCAGGCCCGTCGACAAGAGGCTATCAAGGCTGCTGATGCCATGGCGCAGGAAGGTCTACGTGTTTTAGGTTTTGCCTCGGGCGCATCAAAAGACAGTCGCAAAAGCGGCTCAACATCACCGATACCACCTTCTGAATCCGGCCTCGGGCCTGACGAATACTACCGTGGTCTCGTGTTTGCTGGCCTCGTTGGCATGAACGACCCGCCGCGAAAGGGAGTGGAAAGGGCGATACGGCGCTTGATGGCTGGTAAGGTCAAGGTGATTATGATCACTGGAGATGCCGAAACCACCGCAGTGGCGATCGGAAAGAAGCTCGGAATGCCCATAAGCTTGAACTCTTCGATGGGTCGTTCTGTCCTACGAGGTGATGAATTGGACCAGATGTCAGAAGAAGAGCTTTCACAAGCCATAGCCACCACGTCCATCTTCGCTCGAACAAGTCCCGAACATAAAATGAAAATCGTGCGGGCCCTCCAGGCTCGCGGGGACGTTGTGGCCATGACTGGTGACGGTGTCAACGATGCTCCAGCTCTCAAGAAAGCTGATATAGGCATCTCAATGGGCAGATTAGGTACGGATGTAGCCAAGGAGGCTGCTGACATGATTCTCACCGACGACAACTTTGCTACGATACTGAACGCCATCGAGGAAGGGAAAGGCATCTTTTACAATATCCAAAATTTCCTTACATTTCAGCTAAGTACGAGTGCTGCAGCGCTCAGCCTGGTGTTACTTAGTACTTTCCTCGGTTTCCAAAACCCTCTGAACGCCATGCAAATTCTTTGGATAAGTAGGTTCCCCTGCCATGTACCGGAAGCACGATGACGATCCGCTGCTAATACATCCACATAGATATTCTCATGGATGGTCCTCCGGCACAGTCTTTAGGAGTGGAACCGGTAGACCCAGCCGTCATGGGCCGCCCTCCTCGTCCCCGACAAGCCCGTGTGCTCACTCGAGCGCTGATACAGCGGGTTCTGCAATCTGCAGCCATCATTATGATCGGTACACTTGTCACCTATTACCGAGAGATGACTGTAGATGGCGAGATTACAGCACGCGATACTACGATGACATTCACTTGTTTTGTTCTTTTTGATATGTTCAACGCGCTCTCCTGCCGCTCGGAATCAAAGTCCGTTCTTGCGGGTGAGATCCAGCTCTTTGGGAACAAGATGTTCAACTATGCTGTCGCGGGAAGCTTGATAGGGCAGTTGATGGTGATTTACTTTCCCCCACTGCAAGGAGTCTTCCAGACAGAGGCTCTCAGCTTCGCGGACTTGGTGCATTTGGTAGCGGTGGCAAGTTGTGTGTTTTGGGCGGATGAAGGGCGGAAATGGTTGAAGAAGCGGAAAGCTGCTAGGGGCACGGTAGGAGGGTACAGTGCTAGTGTATGATTATTGTATCCCACAGAACAGTATTTGGATGAAGACATAGACGATTGAGTCCCACAAAATACCATGATGTCTCGATTTTGTGTTCGGCAGCTTGCCGTCGCAAAAGTTGCGTGCAACAAAGATACCTTTATCCAATCCGTCTCCCTTCTTAACAGGCAACATAAATCCTGCATACCTAGTTAGTTATACACAGTTACACACATGCATCCAAAGGTTGTCTCTCCAAACAAGCATCCCGCGCAATGCGAATGGAAAAGAGCTTAATTCCATCTTCCTAAGGAAGTTGCCATATCAAATGTCCAATTCAGCCTTACGTTCCGACTTTTCCGGCTTGGAAGGTCATCTGGCCCCCAACCACTATGGTCAGTCACCGTATTTCTGCTGCTCCCGTCCTCCACCTCGAGCATTTGAGCCTCCACCCTCGCAACTTTCGCCCATTCGCCCGTTATCCTAGCCGATGGCTGGAGAGGGTCAGCCTCCCGCAACATTGGCTATATGGGGCTTACTAAATCCATCCCCCAGTGCCGCTCTTGTCGCTCTTACGAATTGTACAGCCGCGGGAGCGGGACCAGAACTGGGGCTTAGTGGGCGCGTGCGTGCCTTTGGCCTACCTTGTTTCAATTACACACGTTCAGCCTAACATGTATTCTTCTCTTCTCCATCGATGGGTTGATGGAATTTAGTTCTCTTAACTGACTACTCGTCTTACAATCTGCACCGTGCTGTTTGCTCACAGCATGTTGACTGCGTTGTTCGCTTGCTTGATTGCTTCTGTCCGTTAACGAACGAATCGAGAAATTGCGTCTGTCTGTTCTATCTTCCAGGCAACTAGAATTTACTAGAAAACGGTAGAGAAGTATGGACACGTCTTCTCCCGCGCCCTCGCGATCGATGTCTGATCCACCACCGATCAGAGTGCACGATACTAGTGTAGAGGAGGGCGGGGCGCCAGAACGCTCGGCGCCGCGATTAAATGGTGAGTATCTTCACGATGTATCATAGACAAATAAGATACATTGGTAAGCTTTCTAGTTCATTTGTCTCACATTCTTGTACAGAACAAACGCACGCTCAGGGTGTCTCCGGCACAGGACCTAGCCTAGTTCGCAACCAAAATGACCAAGCAAACACCCGTCCGTCTAAGTCCAACACTCGGGAAAGGCATCACCGACGAAAACACAGTCCCGGCATAGAATGGCACGAACCCTGGACTAAGGACAGTTTCAAGAACGGACGTGTACTATTGATCGACTATGTTTCTCGAGAAAATATTGAAGACGGCAAGCGCAGGATCATAGCTCAAGAGTTCCAAGACCTGGACGGCCTCCGGCGTTTCTATCGCAACGAGGAACTAAGCCAGCAAGCCGCTTTGCGCGTCATCCATGTGCAAAATGCAAGCTGGGCACTCAAGTATCTGTTCGAAAAGTTCAACATCGACTCGCGCAATGATCTAGTCGGCACTAACTTTGGGCGCTGGGCAAAATATGCCAAACCACAGCGACGTGGCGGTAAACCTGTACTAAATGGGAAAACGTTTCGCACACAGCGCGATCCGTGGCGTGGAGTCAGCAGGGCTGCTTTTGGATGCGATTATCTGAAATACTATGATAAGCACAAGCTCGCGGAGGGTGAGAAGATGATGGAATTGAACCGCTATGATCGGGACGATCAGCCGGAATATGGTTACGATGTGTTTGTACAGAGACTGAGCGTTTATGTCCAGCTGGATGATGGAGAGCCTGGGTTGCACGTCGATCCGGATATTCTCAATCCGTACAAGGAATCGAATTATGATCGGGGCCAGCTAATGAAAAGGCACTACGAGGCCACCGAGGAGAATAGCAAGAATGGCGGACACGCACAGGAGAAATATACTCCGAAGCTGGAATCGTTGGACAATGGCAGTACCATCATCGTGTTTGAGTCCTCACAGTCTGGCTCAGTGGAGGATACTCTGATTGGAGCGCGACAGGAAATTGAGCAGAGGTGGAGGAGGCTGACTTTTTATTTGCCGCGAGAAGAGACGGAAAGCGATGAGAAGCTAACGGTGGAGTGCATGGATTTTATCCTCCGCGACATATTCAAAGCTCTCGCTTTTGCGTGGGAACGATACATCAACGTCTGCGAAACGCACATTGGCATTCTCGAAGACAAGATATACGAAAATCCGGCTGACGAAAGTAGAGCGCCGGAGCTCTGGACCAACTCAAGCCTATGGCTTAAAGTGGAGCGTCTGATGTATCTACATTCCGACATTGCTAAAGAGATGAGGAACCACCTCAAAGACCTTGCGAGCTCGACGCTACCCGAGTACACGAAATGGTTGGAGCAGTCCTCGGACGAAGTTGACAAGCACATCACGCTGTTCCAAGAAGGTGTCCTCAAACCAACCGACCACCTCTCGGACCTCATGTACAAAAGCGTCGGCATCCGTGACGCCCGCCACTCCCTCCAGCTCGACCTCTCCATGTGGCGACTCTCGTGGATCACCTTCATCTTCCTCCCGCTAACCTTCATGTGCGGCTTCTTCGGCATGAACGTCGACACGTTCGAAGCCAACCCCTCCATAAAATGGTTCTTCATCTCCACAGCGCCCCTCTTCGTCGCCATAATCCTGAGCTGGTACTTTATCAAGCACGCCCTCGCGTCACAGCGGCAAGATCCCCTCCGCCGCGGCATCTACGAATCCCTCTATCATTCCCTCGCCACCGAGCACCCACAGCTCTGGTCTCGCCGCGGTCCCCGTCCCGAAATCGTGCCCGTGGGCCTCTGGGCAGGCATCAAGTGGAACTTGCTACTTATGTGGTTCAGCCCGGAAAAGACGCTCACGCGTGCTGCGAACACCGAACCGGGCGACGACGAGCTGTCGGCATGGTCGCGCATCAAGCGGCGGCTCGCGAGGCGCTGGCTCAAAGATCTCACCGTTATCCCCACCTCGGCTTCGCAATTTGAGCTCGTTGCCGCTGCTGACGACGAATTCGCAACGCCGATGGCTATGGTGGACGCTGAGGACATGCCTGCGAACCGCGTGCGTGACAAGCGTGGGCTGTTCAGCAGGCTGAGGAGTCCGAGTGGTAGCCATCATGGACGTCTGGACAGGCCGTCGTCGTCGGAGGTGACGGACGTGAGGCCCGGGAGTGGAGTTATGGTCGAGGAGAAAGGGGTTAGTGAGGATGATAGGAGTGGTGGGGAGGAGGATGAGCATGCGAAGAATCCGGGTGGTTCAGGGGAAGGGTTGAGGGTGCCGTATCGTAGTACGGTCTCGTATTAGATGAACACGGAGAAGATGATGGATATGTGGAGGTTGGGGGAAGGTTGATCCCCCCTCCTCTGCTTTAGTAAAAGAAGGGTACTTGCTGGTAGGCAGAGTTGTCTCTAACCAGCGAGGGTTTTTGTCTTGCGAATGAGAAATGCAGAGAATTTACGAAAGAACGTCATGATAACACAAGATGAGTATTCGTAAACTATAACCCTCCGTTTTCCGCCTCTACCTGTTCAAATCCATTTTAATGATGATGCATCCTGAGGTGAGAACCCACACCAACTGAGTAACCTTCTCGTTCACACAGCGACAGCCCGCCATTTCATACCCAACAATACAGTTGCCTACCCGCGGCTCCTACTTCATTCCTGGAGCCAAGAAAAAGATTGAGATAATGAAAGCCCTCATCTGCCCATGTCCGCCAGATAAGCCGCATACCCTTTCTCCAACAACGCGCGGTCCTTGGCCAGCACCTCCTGTTCATTCCCCTCCATCCAAACGCGCAACCGCTCCCTGACTTGCAAATCGCTCGCGCCCAGGATCCTGACGGCCAACAAGGCCGCATTGACGGAATTGTTGATGCCGACGGTGGCGACGGGCTCGCCCCGGGGCATCTGGCTCATGCTATACAAGCTGTCGATGCCATCGAGGTGTGTGGCTTTGACGGGGAGGCCGACGACGGGCAGCGTGGTCCAGGACGCGCACATGCCCGGAAGGTGGGCGGCGCCGCCGGCCGCACCGATGATGACGCGGACAGAGGTCGAAGATGCTGCCTTGGAGAAGGTGCGCAGCCAGTCGGGTGTGCGGTGTGCAGACGTGATGCGCGTTGTGAAGGGGATGGAGAGCTTCTCGAGGAGCTGGAGTCCCGGCTTCAGTACGGGGAGGTCGGAGTCGGATCCCATGATGACGGCCACGAGAGGTTGTTGGTCCTCACCCGACGTGGAGGTGATGGGGGTGGCGGTGTTCTTGGGTTTGCCCTTGAGCTCGTCGACGAAGTCGATGAGGGGTTGGATTTCGGCTTCGGCGGCGGCGAGGGTGGGTGCGGTGACGGTGATGTGGCCCATTTTGCGGCCGGGGCGCGCATCTCCTTTGCCGTAGAGGTGGATGGAGGCGTTGGGGGAGGCGTAGGCTCGGTTTGCGATTTGGATGTGCGAGTCTGGGGTCTGGCCTCCGAGGATGTTGAGCATGATGGAGGGCTCGCGGAGACGGAGGCCCGCTGCGGGGATGGGGATGTCGAGGATGGCGCGGAGGTGGGCGTCGTATTGGGAGAGGGGGCATGCTTCGATGGTGTAGTGGCCCGAGTTGTGTGGTCGTGGTGCTATCTCGTTGATGAGTAGTTTGTCGTCCTTGAGAAGGAACATTTCGACGCCGAAGACTCCTTTGCCTTCGAACGCCCCGATGGCCTTTTTGGCTAGCTCCTGCGCCTTTTGGGTGATTTTCTCAGATACATTGCGAGGAGGAGCGTATGTGAGCTTGCAGATGGAATCTTCGTGGACCGTCTCGACGGTGGGGAACGTGAGGACGCCATCTTTGGTCTTGACCACCATGACGGCGAGCTCCATGCTGAAATCAGCCCAACGCTCTGCGTAAAGTGGCCGCTTGCCCAGTGCCTCGAACGCAGCATCCACGTCGCCCTCGCTCTTGACCACAAAGTTACCCCTCCCGTCGTACGCCTCCGTCTTGCTCTTGAGCATGAAAGGGTATCCAAATGACGAGCCCACATCCTTCAGACCTTGCACTCCCTTCCCTTCCAGATCCACGCTCTCCGCGACATCAACTCCATGCTCTTTCAAATACAGTTTTTGCGCGTACTTGTCTTTGATCATCCGTAGCGTTTTCCAGCTGGGCTCGACCTTGACCTGCTCCGCCACCTCTTCTAGCATGTGCGTGTCTACATGCTCGATTTCCACTGTAACGACATCGGAAACTTGGGCCAGTTTTTTCACCGACTCGGCGTCCTTGAAAGATCCTTCGATGTGCCCGTCATGTGCTGATATTTGCTTGGCTGGTGATGCTGCGACGTCGAGCACATTGACTTGAATATTGAGGCGATTGGCAGCTTCAATCAGCATGCGGCCCAATTGTCCACCGCCCAAGACACCAACTTTTCGCGAATCGGCCATGGTTGATTAGTTGTTGGGGAATAAGAGTAGTGTTCTGCGGTATGATGTGGTTCAAGTTCAAGCAAGATTCCCGCATGTAGTGTGGTCCGCTTTTAGCTAGTGTGGGCGCTGGCGTGGGGAAATTTTGCAAAGTGAAAATTTCTGGATTAGGGTACTCGTCTACAGCGAAGCAGCCCGTCCATTTATACCAGACCTTCAGACAATCCCAACAGTATGGTCCTGTCATCACCATCCACATCGTCGCCGTCACCATCAACCCCTTGCCCGTCTGAGAGGTGAGAGTGAGGACTATGGATGCACTGGATTCGCCTGGTTTTTGTTAGTCACGTGTTAAACCCTTTTTTGGGTGCACATGAGGCAGGCTGTGGCTCTACTAAAATCATGTTAGCCCTCACAAAATATTTCTGTAATGCACCTGTAGTATCCCCCCCCCCCCAAAAACCTATATTCTCAAGTAGTAAACCTAGACAAAAAGCGCCAAAATCAATTCATACAAACATTATCCTAGCATCCCACTTACTCCTATAAGAACTACAATCTTAGCAAAAATCAGTCCTCGAGGCGTTGTACGTGGAATAGTAAGTGTGGTGAGGTGCGGGCTATTTCGACACCTGGGTGTCCGCCTAATTTATGTACACGAAGTCTGAGATTTTGACATATGTTTGTGATGGTAGGCTATTGGGATAGTACGAATATTACCTGGGCTGCCTATGTCTGGTTCAAGAAAGTTTATAAAGAGGTGGTGGGTAAAGATTTTATGATAAAAAAGAGAGAGATTTGGGTGAAAAAATGGTATCATGTTTGATCGGTATGAATAATATGAAATGATCATCGTAGAGTATTGTTACCCTGGGAAATCTACATTAGACAATTTGTCTACTGGATACTTCCTACAAGGAAAAATTTCAGGATCATATTGGGGCCAATGGCACGTATGATGTGCATTGCAGCGTGGACGCCGCATTTCGTCGTGTAATGGTCATACAAACAAACATCATATATCAATGATCGATCTTATGGGTCAGTTTGGCGTTGAAAACTATAAACATCACATATGCATATCGCACATAGTGTCATCAATCATCCGATGAGCCCGAAGTGCTCATGGTATGCTCTGATTTCATAAATCGAACTTGAGTATCTTTTTGATTCCATAACGAGTCCAGCCAGACATGATGCACGCCTTTTCGACATAAAACCCATGACCGTGCCCACGCCGACGACCCAAAGAAACAGCGCCACCTGGAAAAACTGTTTACACCTTGAAACCACGGGACCTTCTGCGACCACGAGCACGCTCGAACTTGCGGCCCTTGCTGGCGACGTAGGGTTTCTGCGATAATTGTCAGCCCCTGGGATGATATTTGTATGTCTACGACAAATGCCTACCTTGTTGGAGTGGGGACCGAAGCCGAAGTGCTTGACGGCCTCACGGGAGTTCTTGGCACCACGGAGGAGGATGGTGTTAGAGCCAGTGGGGAACCTGGTAGCGACCTCATCGATGGTGAGGGTCTCACCACCGGCCTTCTCGATGCGAGCGCGGGCGGAGGCAGTGAAGCGGAGGGCGGCAATGGAGAGCTTGGGGAGCTCAAGGAGGCGGTTGTCGTCAGTGACGGTGCCAATCTGCGATTGTTGTTAGCTTTCCTGCTGTTTGGATGACGATAGTGACATCCGTACGATGACAACAGTCTTGCCCTCGTTTTCCTTGGCGGCGTGCTTGTTGGCGGTGGTCGCAACGATCTTGGACAAGCTGACCGCTGCAGAACAGTTAGCCATGTTCTTTCCGCATTTCTCGAATTGTGGTGTTCTTACGTGGGCGGTTGATCTTGGACATCAGAAGGCGTCGGAGCACAACCTTGTTGAAGGGTGCGTCGGTTCGGCCTGAATATGTCAGCGCAATACACATTGCACAAGTGCCAGAATTACTCACGAGCCAAAAACTTGTAGAGACGGACCAACAGCTTCACGTAGGGGTTGGTGGACTTGGCGACCTCTGTATACTCGTCAATTCCTCCTCTCTCGAGATTCATGTTGCGTCCATTGGACAGCAGCTCGCCGACGCATTGCTGCGCCGACTCGACGGGGGATAACACATACTGCGGTGCCCGTCTCGAACATGATGGCGGTCAAGATCGATACCCATTGCGAATCGTGGTGTGGTGTTGTCGAACCTGTGGGTTAGTATAGAGACGAAGATTCGATTTCGTGTCGTCGTGTGGGCGGAAGATGCAAATTCGCTAAAGGCTTGGCGTCTGACACACCGCCCTGGGCAGAATTGAGAGACTAGGGGGAAAAACTAAGGGACGCAGGCGTCTCGTCTAGACGCATACCAAACCAGAAATGCACATTTTTTGTCGAACAAGGTATCGTTTTGGGTGTGCTCTTCACCTGTTATTACCATTATGTAGCTATGTATATTTACTGCAGTCCATGCAATGGGATCTGCCAGTTCTATGTATGCGACACAATGTGCACTTTTCATCCCGAGGTCCCTCGTTGCCGCCACGTATGCAAAGAAATAGTGACTGAAAAGGTTTTGTCCGCACGCCGTACGGACTTTGAGAAGAACAACCAACCAAGCTGCGACCTCTAGGAGAAGAGAAAGAGAGCCTTGCAAGCGCAGAAAAAAAAGCGCTGCATGTCTAGAGCGATGCCAACACTTATGAAACATGACCAGTCGTCGACCCTAGTGATCCAATATCGATACAATAACAAAGGAGAAAACAGACTCCACATACCCCATCAACCCCGTAGTAGTAACTGCATGTCAAAATTCATTGTATACCGAACCCTCCCGAACACTCAACAGATTGAAACACATGGGTTTTCACGAGTTTTTCAAACCCCCTTCTCACCCATCATGTTGCCAAGGTTGTTGACAATCTTTCCGGTCTGGTCGGGAGCATATTTGGGACCAAGGGAGCCCAGCACGAAGAAAAAGGCCATGCACAGTGCAGCAAAGACTATGAGCTTACGAGCTGCAGGGCGGGTCTGGCCAAATTCGGCCCAAGCCCGCGAGCCGCCAGCGAGGTATTCCTTGAGCTTCTCTGCACCGAGCTTGTAGTAGACGAGGCCACCGAGAGCGATGCTGTAACCAAAAGCCTGGAGCAGACTGACGGGGTCCTGGAAGATGATCATGGAGGCGAAGACGAGAAGAATGTCCTTGAGCACACCGGAAAGGGTGAGGACGAGCGACGAAGTCTTGCCAATCTAGACAATGTTAGAATGAGCCTTGCGGATTTTTGTAAACTTGAATACGTACCAAGAACACGACGGAAACGTTGAGCAAGAAAGCCACCGAGGCATTGGAAAGCAAAGTAAGACCGCCAACACGGTTGATGTCATCCATGGCGATGGTGTTGAACTCGGTGAACAAGAAAACCAGGCCATTCATGACAGCACAGGCTGGAGCGTAGTAGTACAGAGAGACAAGAGGGTCCATCTTGAACTCTCCGCCACTGAGAAGGCGCTCGACCATGGTCAAACGAATGGCCTCGAACAGAATACCACCTGCTTGCCAGAGGAATCCAGTCAAGACGAATTGGATTTCACCTAAGGAAGCGATAACCACACCAATGACAATGAAGGAGACGTTTCCGAGAGTCTTCAGGTTGGGTGGGTGGACTCCCAAACCCCAGGTGGTCAAAAGGACAGCAACGGGCATTGTGGCCTATTGGTGACCAGTCAGCAAATGCTCGATATTTTGCAACGTGTGTGTAAGTACCTTGAGCATCTGAATGAAAGCCACACTCAAGTAGAGGTATGCCTGGTTACCGCAAATCAAACTCATGGAGAAAAAGATTCCGATCGGGACGATAGCACGGAGGTAAACACGGCCGGTCATGGGCACTTTTTTCCGGGAGTCGAGGATCGTGGTGAAGCGAGCAAGGATCTGGGTCATGACGGTCGCAAAGACAAGATGCCATGTTGTCAGGAAGATGGCTGCAAGAAGTGTTAGCTAGGGCAAAAGGGCGTAGGCAGGTGAAAGTCTGGGTAACGTACGGAATTCTGTGGCAGTTGTTAGCGGTAAGCCATGGATTCATCATGTCGGCTGTCACTTACGAAAGTTGAGCTTGTCCTTGGACAGAATGTACTTGTTGAAAACAATAACACTGGAACTCAAACTGATCCAGACGCTGTTGCGTTGTCAGGGGATGCGGTCTGGTTTGTGCAGAGGGGCAGACGTACGCAATGTATACCGATGGATGGAAGCTGGCAGCCTCCTTGTTCTGGTTCTTCTCGATGTTGGGGTTCACGGTGGGCAGAACGGGCTGAGCGGGATCGCGGGCAGCGTCCACCGAGGACCGGACCTTTTCATCAGACATGGTTGCTGGGATGGGGGTGAAGATGGAAGACGAAAGGAATTGAAAGAGCGACTGGGTCAGATGAGGGTGCGGCGATGTGGTGGTTGTGGGTAACCAGAAAACGAGCGAGGAGTCTGGTCTGGCCGGGACCGGGTTAGAAGCTGAAGTGAGGCTAGGTGGCTGGATTGCAGCGGACGGGGGAATCAGCAGCAACGTACAGGTGCAGTGGTGTCGCAGACGCAGACGGGGTAGCACAGAGCGGCAGAAGATTGCGCGCGCGGAGGGTGTGAGGGTGGACAAAGCACTCGAAAGGGCGGGTTGCTGGAAGAAATATAAGTAAGGCGAAAGGAGAAGCGGGCGGCGAGACTTTAGATAACTAGGGAGCGCGACCTTAAAATGAATCAATCAATCGGCAGGGGTGGAACCCCCAGAGGGGCGATCGGGGGTTACGCTCACGTAGACGGACGGTAGCGCCAGCCATGCACATTAGCACTCGTCCATCTCATCCATCAGCGCAGCCCAGCAGAGCACAGCACAGCACAGCACAGGGAGGAGCCGCAAAAAGCAACACACAGCTGCTCACAAGGGAGCATCGATGGGGAAACAAATACGGCGGCGGCGGTGACGCCAACCGCCAACTTTGCTGCGCTACGATTGATGCCATTGGCGAAGTTTGGAACCTTTGCGATGCCGTTCACAAAGTTTGAAAGTTTGTCGTCGTCTTCTGACGCACATGCTTACTGAGCGCTACCAACAATATCTATCGCACGTAGTCTATGTCCCTGTACAGTAGTAATGGTACAGAGTTCGGCATGTCAGATGTACCAGATGTACCCTATGCCGATGGAAGGATGGAACATCACAAAATCTCCTGCATCTGATACAGGTGGCTTTTTCGCTATGGAGGAAGCCGTCCGTCGGATTCTTACCCATGCGGGCCACCAAACGGGAGTGGTATTTTAATCGCTGCAGTCTGGCTGAAACAGCCGCACCTCGGGCCCGTTCTGTACGCGCAATCGGCCTCCACTAATTGCTGTAAAAATAAGATGGTTCTGCCATTCCCAATTCCAACAACAAAGCACGGTTCTGGGGATCAGCAACCAACCGCCCGCCCTGCAATCCACGCCCTGCTCCCGCTGCACCGGACGCGACACCTGTAGCACCGCGGATGCGCATTGATGAAGGAGGCATTGTGAACTTGGTACACGGGCCTGGGGGGAGCCCTACTAGCACTGTACTGTACCGTACCTACATGATCCAAAGGCGAGGCTAGGTACCGTTAACTTGATACACGCACCCAACCTTGCCTCGGGGCGCTATCAAGGTCAAACGTGAAAACACAGCCGTCGATCATGCCCGTATGCTCGTGCCGCGATTGGGTCTTTGATAGGACGAAACAAAGCATGCCAACATGAAGTAATATGCGCGAGGCTGGGGGTGGCCATGATGGACTGATTGATCGCCTGAATGCAGTGGGGACACTTTTACCATGTTCATGCTGCTTTTCCCCAATGATAGTCGTATGCCATGGGACTTGGGAAACAGCGCCGAAGGATCGACCACTTGATTAAATTTGAAAAAAGGAGGAAGAGAAAAAAGAGAGAGAAGAATGAATTGCAATGGCTCTATGATGTCTTGAGAAGAGAGAGAGAGAGAGGTATAGGGCAGACGACGGGGACCAATCAAGAGAGCACGCTGCTTCATGCCGGATGATGAGTAAGAAGAGGAAGAGGATTCAAAAACAGTCTGCTATGCTAGCACTCTCCACCTGTACTGTACTACACTACACTACCCACCCAGGTAACGTATGTGTACAGTAGTCGTCATCCTATGGCGCCGGAGGGAAGGAGAGGGAATTGATGTGCAGTTAGAGATTGGTGGGTGGTGATAATCATCATCATTGGAAGCAGAGCACGGCGCGCCCGGTATGCCTGTCTCTCTGTCGTGCGGTGCCCGTGTGCCCCTTTTCTCGCTCTAACGTTAGCGGAGATGGCGCATCGATACTAGAACCGAAACGGGGGACCTGGCTGGCTAGACGTCTCCAGCCAGCCAAGCCAGTCCACACACAAACTGAACTGCACCACCACCACCCTGACCTGGTCCCTTGTGCCATTTGGCATTGGGGGCCCGCTTGGCTCTCCTAGTCCCAATCTGTCCCTTCCCACCTATCCCCCCCTCAGACAGGTCCAGCAGGGGTATAAGTTATTTCTCCCCGCCAGCACCACAACAACACCGCTTCTCCCTCTCCCCACCCTCCATTCTCCCCCTTTCCCGCGCATTCTCGTTCGCCGAGTACATGCTCAATTACGCTCGCCAGACCCTGAAGAGAGTTCCTAGTTTTCAAGAACTACTACAGGGCAAAATGGGTTCCGCCAAGGAAGAAATGTGCGTTGCCCCATCCCTCACCGCCCCGCCCACACATTTCCCCTCGCTTTCCTTTTCCTCCCAACTTTAAACTGACGCCTTCCAGCAATGTCGATGTGCTTGTCATCGGTGCCGGTCCCACGGGTCTCGGTGCCGCCAAACGTCTGAACCAGATTGTGAGCTTTCCGCTCCATTGTCAGGAAAACGAACCGCTCGACTGACATGCTACCCAGAACGGCCCCTCGTGGTTGATTGTCGACTCCAATGAGACCCCCGGTGGTCTTGCTTCCACCGATACCACCCCAGAAGGCTTCGTGAGTGTCCCCGTAGCCAATCACCATACTATCATCCTAATCCCTCCCAGCTCTACGATGTCGGTGGTCATGTCATCTTCTCCCACTACAAGTACTTCGACGACTGCATCGATGAGGCCCTGCCCAACGAGGGCGACTGGTACACACACCAGCGTATCTCCTACGTGCGCCTCAAGGGTCTTTGGGTCCCTTACCCCTTCCAGAACAACATCTCCATGTTGGACAAGGATGACCAGGCCAAGTGCATGGATGGCATGATTGATGCTGCCCTTGAGGGCCGTGTCGCCAACACCAAGCCTCAAGACTTTGACCAGTACATCCTCAGGACCATGGGCAGCGGTATTGCAGACTTGTTCATGAGACCCTACAACTTCAAGGTCTGGGCCGTACCCACGACCAAGGTACGCACGCGAGCTCGAATCTAAAAATACAACAGCGACTAACGTCTTTAACAGATGCAATGCGCATGGCTCGGCGAGCGTGTAGCTGCCCCTGATGTCAAGAAGGTCATGTACAACATCATCCACAACAAGTCTGCAGGAAACTGGGGTCCCAACGCCACCTTCCGCTTCCCCGCCCGTGATGGTACGGGAGGTATTTGGATTGCCGTGGCCAAGACTCTTCCCGAGTCCAAGACCCGTTTCGGTGAGCATGCCTCAGTCACAAAGGTCGACGCAGATGGCAAGCGTGTCACCCTCAAGGATGGCACCGTCGTCAACTACAAGAAGCTTGTCAACACCATGGCAGTGGATTCTCTGGTTCAGCTCATGGGCGACAAGGAATTGACTACCCTGAGCAAGGGGCTGTTCTACTCAACTACCCACGTTATTGGTGTCGGTATCCGAGGCGAGCGTCCTGAGCGCATTGGAGACAAGTGCTGGTTGTACTTCCCCGAGGACAACTGCCCCTTCTACCGTGCTACCATCTTCTCCAACTACTCTCCTTACAACCAGCCCCAAAAGGACGTCAAGCTTGCCACTCAACAGCTAGCTGACGGCTCCAAGCCGAGCTCGACTGAGCCCAAGGAGGGCCCCTACTGGTCCATCATGTTGGAAGTCTCCGAGTCCAGCATGAAGCCCGTAGACGTGAAGAACATCCTCAAGGATTCCATCCAGGGTCTCATCAACACCGAGATGATCAAACCTGAGGATGAGATTGTTTCCACTTACCACCGCGCCTTCGACCACGGATACCCTACTCCTTCCCTGGAGCGTGAGGGCGTTCTCACCAAGCTGCTCCCGGCTCTCTTGGACAAGGACATCTGGTCCCGTGGTCGCTTCGGCTCCTGGCGCTATGAGGTCGGCAACCAGGACCACTCATTTATGCTGGGCGTGGAGGCTGTCGACAACATCGTCAACGGCGCTGTTGAGCTTACGCTCAACTACCCTGACTTTGTCAACGGCCGTAAAAACACGGAGCGTCGTCTTGTTGACGGTGCTCAGTTCTTTGCTCAGAGCAAGAACGTTGATTAAATGCAGCATCTTTCTTTGGAAAAAGCTGGGAACGAACATAGGGACACGGAACGAGATTCAATGACATTAGGATACCACGCGAGAAATAGCGAAGTTATACATGAAGGGAATTTTTTACACGGCAAGGGTGCACCGGGGATTTTGGGGGCATACGTTGGTGTCTGCCAGCGGCTCACGCTTGTTTTTCCTCGTTAGATAGACCAACCCAGACCTGCGCGTAGATATTAACACGGAGAGCAAAAGAAGAAACAAAAATAAAAGGCTGGCCTTCGAGTTGATTGAACAATCTTTGAATGATTGTTAGCATCACTGGAAGAGTCGATAGACGATATAAGTGCCCTGCGTTAGTGCGTGATGTTTTTTTTGTCTGGTTTTTATCCTCGACTTGCCCCTGTGTTGCTGAATCATCATCACCTTAATGTGTAGCCAGGTCACCTGGGCACCATCATAGACAGATTTTCCTACATACGCTTTACATGTACCCATACGACTATTTATCCCACGATATCTGCGATCATCACGCCAAGATGAAAAAACTTTTGTGGAAAAATCCATCGTGGCCGCTGACTGCATGCATGTATTCTATAATACGGAACGTGGATTTCCTTTTATATGCAACCCCCGCATTTTCACTCTCTTTTGATCAATTGATACCACTCATGGGTGCATGCACAGCAGGATGAAAACACGACAAACTTTTGCCCACTTCCAGCAGCGCCTTTCCAAATTCTACGCTTTCTTCCATCAAGACGACTTCCCGGCCCTAAACTTCCTCAACACCTCTCTCTCCTCCTCACTCCTCGCCACATACTCGTCCTCTCCCACCGGCAACTTCTGATGTTTCCACGCTCGGCCACCGGCACCGTACTCGGCGCTGACCTGAGCATCGCCCACAATGGTCCACTTGTAGATGGTCAAACCCTCCAGGCCCACGGGACCGCGGCTGTGAATCTTGTTAGTGGAGATGCCGACCTCGGTGCCGAAGCCGTAGCGCTGGCCGTCGGCCATGCGCGTCGACGTGTTCCAGTAGACGGACGACGAGTCGACGGCCGCGAGGAAGGCCTGGGCGACGGTCGCGTCGAGCGTGAGGATCGCGTCCGTGTGGTGGCTCGAGTGCGCGTTGATGTGCTCGACGGCGCGCTCGAGCGAGGGCACGGTTTTGACCGCCAGCACGAGGTCCAGGAATTCCGTGTCGAAGTCGGAGGCGGAGGCTGGTTGGAGGAGAGCGGCTGAGTGGGGGTCGAGGGTTTTACTGGATTGTAGGGCCGAGAGGGAAGTCTCGTCGCATCGGAGGGAGACACCCTTTTGCAGCAGTGCCTCGACAACGGAGGGGAGGGTCGTGGTGAGGGCGGCTTCGTCGACTAGGAGCTGCTCCAGCGCATTGCAGCCCGCTGGGTACGAGACTTTTGCGTCGACGATGATCTTAGTGGCCTTATCGGCTGGGTAGTCGCCGCGCAGGTACGTGGTGCAGATGCCGTCTGCGTGGCCCAGCACGGGGATGGAGGTCGAGTCTTTCACATAGCGGACGAGCTTGTTGCCGCCGCGGGGGATGCACAGGTCGATGTAGGAATCTTGCTTGAGCAGGTCGGCAATGACATCGTGGGTCTGCACGAGCTGGAGGCAGTCCGGGGGAACGGCGGTGCTGGCGAGGGCCTTGGAGATGAGAGATGCGATGGCCGCGAAGCTGTGGGACGACTCGCGGCCGCCTTTGAGGATGGCGGCGTTGCCGGATTTGATGGCCAGGGCCGAGATGTTGGCAATGACCTCCGGGCGGGCTTCGAAGATGATGAGAAGCACGCCGATGGGGCAGGTTATGCGTGAGAGGGTGAGGTTGTCGTCCAGCAGCGTACGAGCCGTGACCTTGTTGACTATGTTTTGATAGTGTCAGTTTCCGAATTGGGATAGTAGGATGAATGGATGGGGAAAGCAATGATAGGATTCCACCAGATGCAGTGAGAGTGGATTCAATAGTGTATGTAGCAAGAGAGAAGACGTACTCGGGTCCTCGAGGTCCCTCACATCCAGAATGCCCTGCAGCATATCGTCGTACTTGCCCGGCTTCCCCAAATCCAGCCTCTTGACCAGGCTCTGGCTCAGGGTGCCACCAGCTGCAGCCCTGTTGGCATCATCGAGATCCTGCCGGTTGGCCGCTAACACGTCGTGCTTCCCATGGGCCAGGGCTTGGTGGATGGCTGTCAGCGCAGCGTTGCGCTCCTCGGTGGACAGCACGGCCAGTCTCCGCGAGCCGACTCGCGCGGCTTTGGCCACCTCCAGCGGCGTGGCATTGGTTAGAGACATTGAAGAAGCTTTTTCTTGTTTGCAATTTCTATCATCTAATTGGCAAAGAAGGAGATACCGATCACGCAACAATGGCGAGCATCGAGAAACACAAAAACGGCGTCGACCTTCCTCAAGCGTCGTGCAAAAAAAGCCGCGTGACTCAAGCGAGACTACGACACATCAATGGATTGAGGGGAATAAAAAAACGATAGTTCCCTAGTTGGTCGAGATAATATGCAGGGTCCAGACTCCAGACTCGGCCAAGGCGGCACGGTAAGCAGCTCCCAAAAGTCTAAAGATAGCCGCGCATGCAATAAAGCGTGACGCGTACCTAAGTAACGAGGGGAACTTCTTCCAAATGCTGCTTTGGTGTTGAGGGGCAGCAACTCCACGTTGCATAGTGGCGTGTTCGTAATCGTGATCCCCTGGTCCGTGCCCGGCCAGCCGGGGTGCCGGAATACCACCACCACCAACCACTACACCTACCCACACCTACCTTTCGTCTAGCAGCAGCTCAGCTGTGAATCGGCAGTCAGTCCATCTTGAGATTACAATCTCAATATCCCCAGCTCAGTAAATACCCCTCACAATCATGTTTCGCCTGAACCGGCCTTGCCTGAAAACCTAGAGGTGGAGGTGGCTGGGAGCTCCCAGCCTCCGCCTTGTCATCACCTCGCCAACCTCGTTTTCCACCGCCCTGAGAATCGAAAGCGGCCACGCCACTTGATTCAAGAAACTTAACGCACTGGGTACACGTAGGCCTTGCTAATGAGATGGCTGGTACCCTTCGTTGGAACAGCTGGCCAGCCGTGAATTTCCCCAGCCTGATATAATAGTTGCTGCCCTTGCCCTCGACCGTCTGACAACCTTTTACCTCTCCTACATTCCTCTACTACCTACCTAAACAGTGCACACAATCTCACACCCTCGCCGTCGTGTCTTAGTGTCCTGTCCCGCTACCACTCTTCACGAGCAGATACATTTAGTCCCACCCCGGCCTCGTTGCCGTTTCTACCTTGCACTCTATCCATCCCGCCCATTTCCACCCTCTCACATCCACCTTCGCCATGCGCTCCGCCATACAAGCCGTCGCCGCTTTCGCGTCGGCCGCATTCCTGGTCACTCCGACATTCGCTCAGACATATACCAACTGCGATCCCACCAAACGAAGCGACTGCCCTCCCGATTCAGCCTTGGGCAAGACGGTCAACATCGACTTCTCCTCAGCCTCAGATAGCTTTACGCCCCAAGGGAACCCCACATACAGCAAAGATGGCTGCTCGCTCACGGTTGCCAAATCCGGCGATTCCCCTCAGCTCACTTCCAAATGGTACATCATGTTCGGTCAGGTGGACGTGGAAATCCAAGCCGCACCTGGCGCGGGAATCGTGAGCAGTTTCGTCCTGCAGTCCGACTCTCTCGACGAAATCGATTGGGAGTGGCTCGGCGCGGACAATGCTCAGGTTCAATCCAACTACTTCGGAAAGGGACAAACGACTTCATACAACCGTGGCGCATTCCACGCGAATCCCAACAACCAAAACAGCTTCCAGAAGTACACCATTATCTGGACCTCTGAGCAAATCGTCTGGCAGATTAATGGAGTTACGGTCCGAGTATTGAAGCCTGCCGACGCCAACAACCAGTACCCGCAAACTCCCATGCAAGTCAAGATCGGTGCCTGGAGCGGTGGTGATCCTGCCAACCCTCAAGGAACCATCCAGTGGGCCAGGGGACCGACGGATTATACCAAGGGTCCTTTCACCATGAAAGTCAAGTCGATCAAGGTTCAGGACTATTCCACTGGTACCCAATATACCTATGGCGATCGAGCCGGTACATGGCAGTCTATCAAGTCCAACGGCGGCAAAATCAATCCCGGCGGCTCACCTGTCCAGGGTAGCTCTCCCGCCATCACCTCCTCCGCCAATGGACAGCCCGTTCCCTTCGACTCCAGCAAGTCAAGCGTCTACCCATGGGTCCCCAACCCGTCCGCTACCACCGCCGCTGCGCAGCCAACACTTGGAAACTACCCCGGCCTTCCCAGCGGATGGACTGTCTCCGACTCGGGCAAAGTTGTTCCGCCCAGCCTGGCGCCTGTCAGTAAGAATTTTTTATCCCCTCCCCCTCCCCATTCCCCCAAGCTCGAGCATCCAGTCTCTGCATTCGTAAACTTCGTGCTAACTCGTGCCCGCAGTCGACATCCCCAGCCGCTTCATCTACCTTGTCTTCGCGAGCTTCGCCCTCGGTTTCGTCTACCGCTTCTAGCGCCCGCGAAAACAACGCCGTGGTGACGAGCTCCTCTCTCACCCCCCCTCCTGCTCCTTCTGCAGTCTCTGCGGTCTCTGCATCCTCGATCGCATTCCGATTCTCAATCCCTGGCGGCGGCATCTTTATTTTCCTAGCGGCATTCGTTGGCGTCCTCGTTCCCGCGGTTCTCCTGTAAAAACATCATCATCACATCAACACAAACCGGTAAATATTGCATGTGTTTTTCTCCTTTTCCTCTGCCTTCGGGACTCTTTTTTTTGGATATTTCTTCTGTTTCCGGCATCAGCGAGGCGTTTATCTTAGATTTGAAATATTCTCAGGGATTTGGGATATGAACTCTTTCCGCAAGGGAGAGTTTTGTTTCGGAATGGTCTCTTCGCAGAGAATACAGTGCTACGAGAGATGTAAGGGATGGGATGCATGATTACGCGCATGCATGTAATGAATTGATTCGAGAGCACGATGAATGATCAATAAGAGGTGGAATTGGAATTGGAATGTCAGCCTGGGTACATAACATAGCCTAATAATTCCATCATGTCTGAGGGCAAACAGAGAACGGAAAGAACGTGTTGGTTTCAGTCCCGCTCTTAATAACCGTGTGCATCTTTTTTTCGAGTGTTATATATGTATGCACCTACCTACTTAGATCGGTCTCGTAACGCGAATGCAACGCCTTTCCTACCCAATACTTCACAATCCACATCTCCATCAATCGGGGGATTCCCTACTTCAAAGACGAGACGGATAGCATGGAAGGCAATGGTGGTCACACTCTAGATTATCATGAGCCACAGTGCCTTTGTATGGTAACTTCATCGGTCTTGACACCTTTTGATACTTTTCTACTCGTATCCTATGTACATACACACAGCGAGCATAACATTTGCAACTGTTGGCGGACATTAGAGCGTGAGTGCTTGTCAGTAAATACATGGATTGAGTGAGGATGTTATGTACATAGTAAGTCCGCTTCGGGACTGTGATATGCTATGGACAAACTCGACAAGGAGTGTGAGAAGAAGAAGAGATCGTGAATCATCGTATTTCGTATATACAACACGCAGGTATATTCAGAGCCAAAAAAAAACGTTCAAACAACGCACCGGATTTCCCTAAAACTCAGAGATGGGGACGTAGTCATCCAGAAACGATGTTTCTTCCCCTCGACTCAACGAAAGGCCAACTTGACCGTCTTGGAAGGCTGAAGCACAATATCGGCGTGCAACCCAGGATCCACACCCCCCATCTTGCTCTCAATCGTCTCGAAGCGCTGCAGGAGGCGGACGAGGGTATATCCCATCTCGGTGAGGGCGAACTGCTGGCCGATGCAGATGCGGGGGCCGCCGTTGAAGGGGATGTACTGCCACGTCTTGGGGGTCCACGTCTGCCAGCGCTCGGGGACGAAGCGGTCCGGAGCCGGGAAGCCGGATTCGACGGGCGGGTAGAGATCCGCGCGGCGCTGCATGACGAGCGTCGAGTAGCCGATGGGGGTTCCCTCTGGGATGGCGACGGGCTGGGTGCCGTCGGGCCCGCCGCCCGTCGGGAGCGTCGTGTCCTGCAGCGACACGCGCACGTTGTAGGGCACGACCGGGTACAGGCGGAGGGTTTCGTTCATGACGTTTTGGAGGTACTTCATGTCCTTGAGGTTCTGGTACGTGGGGGCTTGCTCGAGCCCGACGGTTTGGATGATTTCGGCGCGCAGCTTGGCGAGTACGTCGGGCTCGATGGCGAGGTGGTACAGGATCCAGGTCAGGGTGCAGGCCGTCGTGTCGCGCCCGGCGAGGAGCGTGGAGACGAGCTGGTCGCGCAGCATCTTGCGGTCCCGCGTGTAGGCTGCGATGGAGTGGAGGAAGGTGTAGCCTTCGTCGTGGTTGGATTTCTCCTCGAGTTCCTTGGGTGAGAGCGCGAGCGCCTTGTCGATGTACGTCGCGATGAAGTTGTCAAGGACCTCGAGCGATTTGTAGTATCCCATTCGTTTGCGGGGGAGTGCCCAGTTGTATGGTCTAGTAGGTATGTTAGTTCAACTGTGGTTCTCCTTTCTGTCGTTTCTTTGGATCGCCATGGTGTAGTACGTACCCCAGACGAGCAATGATGCCCTGGATATGTTGGACGTTGTTGAAAGCATCGGCAAATGCGGTTTGGGCGTAGATCTGGCTGTCGACGCTTGTGCCGAACAGAAAATGCGTTGCGGCATCCAGCGTGTATCTGAAGAGCATGTCGAGTATGTCGATTTCCGGGGCCTCACCCAGCTTCTTCATCAGAATCTGCACGTGCTCCTCGAAAATTTCCAAGTCGCTCAGTCGGTCCTTGACGAACTGAGGCCGGATCATCTGTCGTGAGTTATGCCATAAATTGCCGTCCACATTGAAGATGCCTACAGTATATCGTTGGTGTCAGAAGGGGTTAAAAGAGATGTGAGAGCATTACCATCTCCAAGAAAAGGGGCCCATTCCTTGTGAAATTGAGGTCCCTTTCCGTATTCTTTAAATTGCGTGGCGAGAATCGCCTTGATGTTTTCAGGCTCTGCGGTCAAGATAACTCTTTGCCCAGCACCGGTCTCGAGTGTCCATTGCCCAGGAGCGTACTTGTTGAACATATGGAGCCAGAGCTCATAGTTCTTGTCCTTCAGCGACTGTGACACGACCTCATAGACTATGTCCTAAACCCGGGGCATGCATTAGCAAAGCACCCCGCACAAACTTTAAATTACTCATTGGTGTTCCAGGGTCTGCACCCATTACTGGATACCACACAACAACCGGACGACCTGATTCACGCCGCTCGAAAGCGAAATTGCACTCACCAGACTCAGTGGAAAGTAGGAACGTCGAATGGGCGCACGAGCGCCGAGCTTGCGCAGTTTGGCATTGTACGAAATGAATGTAGCGACCTTGTAGGTGACCCAGAGTGTGAAGGTAACAGCAAGTAGCTGCGGGGTCGAGAGGGAGACACCAAATAGCTGGAGCATATTGTGATGGCGTTGTGAGTAGAATCACGGAGCGTCCGGAGAGGAGTGATGAGTTCTTTTCCGGGAAGGAATGGAAGCAGCGGATGAAATGGATATATAAACCCTGTCCCAAGAACAGTTAAAGAAGAGCAGAGCGCTTAACCATTAGTCTTGACGACGATGATGCAAACCTAGGAACTAAGTGTCTACCAGTCAGATACCTGCATGGCCAAAACAATTGTCGATTTCAGTCTCTTTAGCTTATTCCCATTGCTGCTTAATTAGAGTCGTCATATGCGAAAGTGCTACACCTCGGCATCAACGACCCTCATACAGGGAACATTGCCAAGGTTCCCGAAAGGATCCATTGCGCTGCGGGGCAGTCAGACATTGGCCAGGAAATACGAGGCACAGTTCTTGATCATGCAGTCTTTGTCCAAAATCGCCGTCGGGACGGATATCTTCTGCTCCGTTCTAGCAGTCGCATGTTTTTGTAGGCGACCAAGTATTTACTATATCAGAATAAGCTGCACGGGATTGGTGTTGGAGTAAGACCTACCTCTACGGAAAGCGGAAAGCCAAGAGGCTGTGAGTAAGCAATGAACGTCATGCATCACCTACGCGAGGGTCCAACATGTCTCCCCACACGACCAACTAATAAATCCCGTCGATATAACTATTGTATCTGTCAAGTTGATCGTGTTTCAATACTTCTCCAATTCTGTTCATCCTGTCCCAATATGATGAGGTCCCAATTCTAAGAGCACCATAGCAGCTGCATTCGAGAAAGCCCCTTCACAAGCGAACTCCACATAAACAGCCAATTCCCATTAGCAGCACCATCAGAAACTGCCTGCACAGTCTGTCTGGGGAACTGGGAAG
The DNA here is from genome assembly GCA_023627715.1 of Periconia sp. R9002. Lineage (NCBI taxonomy): Eukaryota > Fungi > Ascomycota > Dothideomycetes > Pleosporales > Periconiaceae > Periconia > Periconia sp. R9002. The sequence continues at coordinate 153,826 of JAMAHW010000016.1, read as the reverse complement.
TAACTGTCCAGCAACGACGGAAAACAGTGCAGATGAGGGACTGTGATAGGCGAATCCACGTCAGCCCGCGTTCTCCAGAATAGAGTTCACACATTCCTTATTCCTTCCCAACAATTGCGCGTACCGTAGTCTTCTCCCTTTCTTCCTAAACATCACTCAGATTTTTGTGATCATCTCACAGTGGCAACCTGTCAATCCAAAGTCTGATCCCCGTTCTACTTACTATGAATCTCCTCTTATTTCCTTTGATTTTTGCAACTTTTGCAACGGCTATATGGCCGGTTCCTGTTGTCTATGAACATGGACATGATGTAGTATGGATTACACAAAACACCGAGTTCGCATGGGCTGGCGCAGGCAAAGTAGGCTCCTTGAAGACACAAGAACCACAGTACACATTCGAGGCCATACCTAATCACCCACAGAATTTAATCCATGGACGGAGTGACGAGAAGCGCACGGATCTAAAAGCGCCAACCGGAAAGGAAATGATAGAATATGCCGTAAATTCCACGAAACACACTCTTTTCGGCAGAAATTTCGTTCCGTGGAAGTTTCATTCAAGAAATTGGACGGAGCCAGGATTCGATGCTGCCATTTCCAAAGTTAACCTTGAATTACTGGGCCAGGATCCGGAAGATATTGCAAAGCCGTTGGCGGGCGGCGTCGACGAATCCTATCAGCTCACACTCACGGAAGACAGCGCGAACTGGAAAGTACACATATCTGCGAACTCCAGCGTGGGCATCGTGCGTGGGCTAACTACCTTGACCCAACTGTTCTTCGCGAGCGAAAATTTCCCTCATGAACATGCTTATACGACTTCAGCTCCGGTACACATATTTGACGCACCCAAGTTCGAGCATCGCGGCCTTAACCTCGACGTTTCCCGCCACTACTTCGCACCCTCGGATATCAAGCGCACCATCGACGCCATTGCGTACAATAAATTGAACCGTTTCCACCTACATGTCACAGACGGGCAATCATGGCCACTTGTGATTCCTGCCCTTCCAGAACTGTCCGCAAAAGGAGCTTACCGACCCAATCAAATATATTCCCCGGCTGTCTTCAACGAGCTGCAACACTATGCGTCCATTCACGGCGTGGAACTCATCACCGAAATCGATATGCCCGGTCACACTTCTTCGATCGCGCACAGCCATCCGGAACTAATAGCATCGTTTGATAAACAACCCGATTGGGACACCTATGCCGCCGAACCGCCTTCCGGGACCCTGAAACTCAATTCCCCGGCCGTTTCCAAGTTCCTAGAAACCCTTCTCAATGACCTCCTACCTCGTGTTTTGCCCTATACGTCATACTTTCATACGGGAGGTGACGAGGTCAACAAGAACGCCTATAAGCTAGACGAAACGGTCCAGTCATCCGACCCGACCGTTCTCCAGCCTCTGATGCAGAAATTCATCGATCAAAATCACGACCATGTCCGCAGAGCTGGTCTCACACCCATCGTCTGGGAGGAAATGCTATTGGAGTGGAACCTGACCCTCGGGAAAGATGTGCTTGTGCAAAGCTGGCGGAGTGACGAGGCGGCTTCCCAAATCACCGCAAAGGGGCATAAAGCTATTGTTGGAAACTACAATTACTGGGTATGTTCGGACATCTTCTGTTTAAGCACGTGCTTTCTTTCATAACCTTTCAAATATCAAAAGTGAAATCTGAAAAAAATACTCGTGATATGGATTGTAAAGTCCATACATACTGTGGAAGACGCTCCCCCATGGAAAGCTCATAATCCCCGACAGCTGTTGTTACTTTCTCTCCACTCTCCACTTACTACATCTTGATTCTCTAAAGCTAATCCGACCTCCACGAAAAAAACAGTACCTCGACTGCGGCAAAGGCCAGTGGCTCAACTTTGACCCATCCATCAGCGCCTCCCACTACCCGTACCTCGACTACTGCGGACCTTATCACAACTGGCGCCTCATCTACTCTTATGACCCGCTCGCCTCCGTGGCCCCCGAAAACCAGCACCTCATCGTCGGCGGCGAGACGCACCTTTGGGCCGAGCAGACTGACCCCTCCAACGTCGACGGCATGCTATGGCCGCGCGTGGCGGCTGCAGCCGAGATATTGTGGAGCGGCGCGAAGGATGCGCAGGGCAGGAATCGCAGTCAGATTGATGCGGCGCCGAGGTTGAGCGAGATGAGGGAGAGGCTTGTGGCGAGGGGAGTTGCGGCCGAACCGATCCAGATGCCGTATTGTACGATGGAAGGAATGGGGTGCCAGTTGGGGTATACCCCGTGATGGAGGGGGTGGTAGTGTATCGTTCCAAATTCCAAATTCGACAAATGTTCCGTTCCGTAGAAGGACACGATTTAAAATGTTGCTACATGTGGGGGCTCTGATGAAGTACCGCCCCAAGGCTAGACGATTACAATTTTCTCAATGAAATCATCCACCTTTGACATGAAGATGCGGACTTTGAAAACATATCGGTTTCCTCATAAACCATGTTGGGTTGACTTAGAGGCCTCCATATATCGAGGTTCCCGCATTTGAAAATGTATGCAATCAAGTCATTTAACCTACTTTATGCCGCGCCAACTCGCCGCTGTACGTAGATCTCAGGGCTATCAAGCTAAGTACTGAGAGCACATTTGAACATGTAATGAACCACTATGATTAGATTACCTTTGCTGAGGAGCTTCTTAATACGGGCTTCGTTATCTCCGCGTTTGCCATGCTTGCCTCGAAAGCGTTGATATCCTGAGTGAAGGCGAATAATCGACACGAGATATGAGCCCTTCTACACGAGGTCTCATGCATTTTGATGCACATGGTCGATAGCCAATCCAATAACAACCCTACAAGAAAGCCTCATTATTTACCCTACCGGATTCGGACTTAGTTCAGGCTTCTTATCAGTCTGAGAGGTTGGTCAGGCTGAAAGGTCGATCAGGCTGAAGGTCTACTCTATTTCTTAAAGGCTAGAACTCGTCGCCTGATTCCCAACTCATCTGAATCCGCCAAAGTGGTACGAAAAATGCTGTCACAACTACTCACTCCCTACAAAGAAGCTATAATTATCCCCCCCGAAGCGGGTAATCGCTACTATCTTAGCACACAAAATTTTGCCAGTAGATGGAGAAAGCAGATACTACTCTTCGCCGTCATCATCACGGCAGCCATCTTCATCCCTGCGCTCTTTGGGCTTGAAGTGAAGTATGGTAAAGAAGGACTCAAACTTGACCCTTCCAGCATGCAGTTTTCACTCTACAAGAACACGTACTACGCGCCTCATTCGAACGCCGCGACGACCGCAGAATGCGGCGTATCAGGAAAAGAAATGGCCGGAACTAACGGTGAAATCCGCTACTATACTCACGGGATTGGTCCCGAAAATTTCAATGCTTGCTTTCCTGATGCGAAGGTCGTACCGTCAACACCTAGGCGTTCGGCATTTGGCTACAACGGGCTGCATATATTATTGACTCAGACTATCACGATTGCAACCGGGCTGTGGGCCTTCATCGATACAATAGTGTTAAAGGAAGAGTGCATCTTATGTTCAGCAGAAAGAAGGATTCCCAAATACAAGTACGCTCTATTTCTGTACGATATCGTGCAATTCGTCATATGGTGCTACGGCTTCATCGCTTTGGCCGCAAGGCCGGCTTTCGAGTCTCCGGTGGCGATTCTATCCTGGATCACTCCATGGCGATACATCTACTCGATGTCTATACCGCCTATCTCTAACCATTTGAACGATCAAGCATCGAATGATCTGGGAGATCATCATCATCATCCCTCTAGATCGAACTGGGTCCTGCTTCCGATCATTCTTACGCTTTTGCAGTGGATTGCTTCTGCTTCAGTCATAGGCATCACAAAGTCTCTTGGTAGCAGCACCGTACAACCGAGTTCTAACTTTGTACGTTATGATCTACGTCGAGATTTTTATAGTGCGGCACCGGGGAGCTCAAATTGTACTGTCGACATGATATCCAGTTTGACCGGCCTCTTCACAAGTCCCCAGATCGAGACGGCTAGATATGGAAGTGGTAGTACCATGGGTGCATACATCGCCTCTTTTGTTCTCAATTCACTGGCAGCAGTATACGCCTCCTGGACCTTCTTTCGCAGCTCTGGATCCTCCTGGAGGGGAATCGCGACCACTGTCGGTATGTTGATATTTACGGAATACATACTCTTGGCTATAACTGCAAGTCCGAAACCAGAAGCCGCGGGAACAATCGTGTTTCATGAGCCTTGCAACGCCGTGCATATCACGATGAGTCCATACAAAGGGTACATGGACGTTCACGGCTACAGCAGTGGCTGGCGTTATGTCAAGGGCTGGTTTAGCGTATGAGTTAATTAAGCTTGAATGGAGATAGTGTGGTGAGCTTGGAGATTTGGGGACTTTTCAAGTAGCTTTTGTGACAAAACATGTCTGTTGTAACCTTAGTAGGTAAAGGCAGATGTTCTCATACTACAGATATATTCTTGCCACACACCGAGGTATTACACACTGTCATGTTATGCCAACTTGTAAACCTAGTGTATGATATCACGTTGACTCAAACGCGTTGTGTGAAAACAGATCACTCGCTTGAGATAGAATCCGACCTCGGGGGTAAATCTAGAAAAGGCTTTTGCATATCACGAATGTTCTCCAATTGCAAATCAAACACAGCAAACTGTCTCAATTGATGTTCTCCCCTAAGTGAATGCGATAGACCACATGAATATCGCCTCTCCTATTCCCACTGCTCTTCGTTTGCCCATGCCTCCCTTAACTCCCTCGCCTCCCTCAATAACTTTTCACGATGGTCGTGTGGGAGGTTCACCAAGTCAGGATGCATAAAGGCATCTCGAAGTCCCCAAAACAAGACTAACATCATGAACGCACTGAAGGCAATGCTGAAGCAAACCCCCAAATAACGCCCAGGAGAAAAACTGAATGCGTGTGTGAGCCAGCACCAAGGGGTTCCGCAGGCGACCGACCAGATGGGCACGCTCCATGCCGTCATCCAACTCGAGATGAACATCATGTAATTTTCGGTATGCGTGCTGAGGCTCATTGACGGTGCGGTGAGATTGACGATGAACAATATGTGGGGAACGGGTCGCGAGTACTGGTGAGCAGGGTTGTGCCCGTTGTGTCTAGTGATTTAATTTCACTTGTGACAGTTAGTATATGCGCAGGAACACACTTTGTTGTGCAGGTGGTATCGTCAGGTGTGGGCGCACCTTGTTTCGACTGTACTCGCTCACCAAGCGAAGAAAGTGTGTACAGTGGTGATGCTTGGTGAATGTGTCTGGATGGTAGTATTTATATGTTCGATGGTGAGTTCAATCAATGATCATGACATTGTGCGGGCACAGCGTGTATTGGTTCTCACATGTTGGCGATGTTGAAGTATTTGCAATCGATTGATGGGCTGTGGTCCATGGTCCGTGATTTTGTTGGAAACCATGGCTCGACGATGACTCCTTTCCCACCAATCCCTTCTGTTCTTCATCACGTGCTCCCTCAATTCATCCATCTATTTTGTTGGAGAAGAATATGAAGTAAACAAGTCTGAATCAAAGATGTACAGAGAGCACCACCGAAATTGGCCGCCTGCATGGACACCTGCGTTGGTGATCTTGTTCGGGGAGGTGGATAACGGGTAGGTCGGGGTCGGAACGTGTGGGGAGTGCGAGTTCCAAAGATGGGTTCGCTGTAGACAGGAAGCTCTTGTGTATGCGCATTGAGTATTTCCACAGTTTTTACTGCCAAGAAGATTATTGACGATGTGAAGATTCCGACGAGCATCACCATGCAGAAAAAGAACCTCATCGTAGCGAGTGGAAGGATAGACGAGAGAAGCGAATAGTGCTGCTGGCGCGGAAAGGCTGCTTTGGTGAGATGTTTGGAGGATGATAATGTAGTGTGATGATGTGAAGTGAGTGAAAGGAAAATGGACTGCACATGTATGTTGGAGTTTGCAACGCCTCACGCTTGTCTAGGGAAAGTGCATGTCGACTGACTATTATTTACTCTCATGTTGGAGCTTCCCGTCTTCTCTAGGAAACTAGTTGTGTACCAACAAAAATTGAAGGCTTTCTAGGTGCTCCTTCTCAACTTACCAAATGTGGGCCAATTGTTTCTGCTAGCTCACAGAAACAGAGATAGCAATCCGATAATACATCGAGCTGCCCAAGACACGCAGTCCGTGCTGCCCACAGGCGCCATAGCCCTGGATGTTGTTGGAACGGGGGCACCTCCCCCTCCAGAGGATTGCACCGTTGCCTGTGGAGCACTGCTTGTGGACTGCTCTACTGAGGTAGATGGAGAAGATTCCCCGACAGTGGAAGAAGGAAGTGGTGTGGGGAGGGGAGTACCACGCGTCGTACCAACTCCGTTGGGAAGAACGTTCGAAGAACTAATTCCTACCCTCGAAGTCAACGATGGGACAAGTAAACTGCTGCTAATACTGCCACGCTGAGACGAGCCACCAGCTACTGGAGTGGTAAATAACTCAAAGGATGCAGAGGGTGATTTTGCACATTCAAAATTGCCGTACTCTTGACCCGAGACGGTTTTGTATAGAAATCCGCAATAGGGGTAGGCCGATGACGTGCTTTTGTGTTTGTGTTAGCATTGTTCAATAAATGCAAACATGGACGTGAATTTGATTTCTGGTAAAGGTCCATTGGAGGCCAAATATACATACCAAAACAATGCGAGCGACTTTGGGCAGCCACCCTGTGCCAAACAGGCACTCACTGATCTACTCTCTATGCAAGCCGTCTCAACATCGCAATCTGAGAGTGATGTCCCAGTGCAACAGCCAAACCAGGAAAGTTGCGGGTTACGAAGGCATGTAGAACTTTTTCCGCATGTCACCGGTGCGTCTGGTGAGATTCTATGTTAGCGATTGGATTCGTGGGATGGAAGGTGAGAACGAAAGATTTGTTCTTTTTTACCTTTGTCTCCTTCAACGTAACCACATAAAGCCGGATCTTGTTGCTGCCTTCTGAGCAATTCCATGGCAGGCTCCGGCTTTTTAGTAGGTGCCGGTGTCCATCCGTTGGTGTTGAGTTCATGGTTTATGACCGTGGCGTGCGGTTGATTCCATTGTAAACCATAAGCGGCAGCGCTAAATGAGAGCAAAGAAGCTCCTACGCGCCACGGAAAGAGCATCATTCTGAATCCACTTGATCGCTTTATTTTCAAAGAAAGTGTCGTTGACGGAGAATCAGAGATGGTGCTGAAATCCTGAAAGGACATATCTGTCGACCGACGCGCATATATACACGCACGCATGTATGGATATGCACTTCCTCCCAACCTGTTTCTCAAATACGAGGTCAGAAAGGCTGAGGTCTTTGAGCTGAAATACATAGGCGTAGATTTACCTTTTCGACGCGAAGGTGGCTCAGCAGATCGATTGCCTCTTCTTACAGAGAACGGCAATACGCGATAAGCCTCGCATGGCTGTTACACGTGTAGAGCATGTGGCTATAAAGCCGCAATATCATTGGGCAAGGACCTTGGTGAAGACTGACCGGAGGGAACAACTCACGATATCGATATTATCAAAGGTCTCAAATTCATTCGCTGTTGTGGAATGAGGCGTCTTTCTGCTGAGAAGGCTCTGCTGTGTTAAGTCGTCTGTGATTAGATGCACGGATGGTGGTGAGAAACGAAGCGAGGCTGAAGCTGCTTGGAGAAAAAACAAACGTTTGCCTGTTTCTGATAACAAAAATGCGCCCCAAATGAATGTCGCGATGTCTATAGTGTATATCCCAATCTAAATCGTGCGTACTACTACATGACTTCTAGATCGTTATTTACCACTGGTCTCAATGCTCTTTCTTTCTTCTCACCACATACATTTTCTTATTAACATCAGTCACCTACAACATAATATTCTTGCCACTGCGAATCCACCCTTCCCCTAAAATCCGTAGGCGATCGAGGGACCCTGCATAACTCTTCTTCTTCTTCGTTGGACGGGCCGCCACTCGCAATCCACAAGGCGTTCGAAAACATGATCCAAAACCCGCCGTCGCTATCCATGGTTCCATCAACGACGGCATGCCATAATCGCGTCTCCTCAACAGGCCACCCTGTCGTGGGATCGACCTTGCTCTCTTCAATTTCGATGACGCGACGAGCGGCGATGGCGGCCATTTCGTAGTCCAGAAGGGCTTCTCTTGGAGGGTTGCGCTCCATGAGAGCCAGAGCCTCGCGGCGGACGACCGGGTCACGACATCGCTGGATGACGAAGTAAAGAGAGGGAAGCAACACGACTTCGAAGGAGAAGTTCGCAGAGGGTTTTACCCGAGAAGGAATGTCTCGAGATGGTGGGCCGCGGTGGCCGTTAGGTTTGGGCACAAGGAGAGGTTCCGTGAGGGTAGGTGGTGTACGTTCTGGTAAACCTTTTGCGTCAAAAACGAACCTTGTATGTTCAACTATCTCTTTGAAGGCCCACAGGAACTGGTCGTATCCAGATTGCTTGACCCATGTTATGCAGGAGACGGAAAAGTAAGTGCAGTGATAGCCCGTTTTGAGCAAGCGGACGGTGATTTGCTCGTCGGGGGTAAGGGTTGTGTTGTGTAAAAATGCTTCAAACGCTCTTCGCCAGGATCGATGGCACTCGAGGATTTCTTCTTGGGTTTTTAGAGCTTCGGGTGTCAAAGGTTGAACCGGAAAGACCCTAGGTGACTGGTCGCGGGTGAAGATCAAAGCCGCGTTTTGAAAGTTCAGACACACCACTCGAGCTTCTGTTACATCGCGAAAAGGCTTGAATTGGTAGTGCTTTGGAATGCTCGGAGACATCTCGACAATCCTCTCTGCGCGAACGCCGAAGAGCAGAGCGACGGTAGTTGCCCTGAAGAACAAAGGTATCATCTCCGTCATGACGTCCGTTGACTCCAGTGCAGTGTGAACACTGGCGCGCAAATTTGACTTTCGTTCCTTCTTGAGTGTTTTTCGACGTGATTGGCGAGAATGCCAGTCTGAAATCATCTTCAGACCATTTTGAAGATGCGTGAAGGCGGTGATGAAGTCTCCCCTCAGAAACTCAATGCACACAAACAGTAGGCAAGTCGCAAGCCCGATTTCCGGATCGAACGAGATTTGTTTCATCCGCTCAATCAGTGACCTCACCGCTTTGTTGTAGTGGAAAAAGAGCGTCTCGTGGCGCTCATCGCTCAACCGAGCGTCCCTCAAGCTTCCGGTCGTAGCCTTATTAAAGTAGCCCAATGCTATCAGGGCGTGGCGGATAGAAGGTTCCGTCAGGGCCATTCGAGGCGCTATTTTGCACCAAAAGTTGCTGTCATACGGGGTAGCAATGTTATGCCCAACGCAATTCTGGTAGAATTCAAAGTACTGGAGGTCTTCTCCATACTCAGACAGGACATCTGGCGATGATGGGACGGGCGAGTCGTGGCGAATGACAGATTTTCGATTCAGACCAAAGACGTCCGATTTATTTCGTGTATAGCCTTCGCAGTTTCGCCCTGTGCTCAAGCATCTGTCTGAGTCAGCATCCGAGTGTGGTAGGTCTTCTGCTTCACTTGTTCAGTGTGGCTGATGGCATCAATGCATACTTTACGCAGCTCGGTTTTGCTTCATCGCATTTTATACGTCGGTTCCTAGCCACGAGAGGTTAGCAACATTCTCCATGTGTTTTCCATACTGCATTACGCGACTGGGAAGACGCTGGTCTCGACTGTAAAGCGGCACGCCGGTCCCTCATGCAGTGCTTGAGGTTGACGCACCACAACGACTGATTGGGGACTGACAGGATTCTTTTGGTAAGAATATGGCAATCAATCGTTGTCTACATTGTTTTTTCTACTTGTGCCATGACCCGTCCAAGACATACAGAATGCAGAGACAGGGTAGGCGGAGCTTCGTACGTTTCCGTTTTGAGTAAAAGAGAGGAAATTGAACTTACTTGCAAGTAATACAGCCCGTCTTTACTTTCGCTCCGTATCTAGGGCCCTTTTTCAGGCTACGAAACTCGATGACGGATGTGTGGAATTGCGGCATCGTTTCTTGCCTTCGATGAGGAGGTTGAAAACCGAGTTGAGTTACTTAAACTCCTATTTTTGTTGGTCAGAGAGGAGATGTTGTAGTCTTGAATCTTCCACACCGAAGCGTGACACGCTAGCGTCGATGGGCATGGAGCACTGAGAGCATAGGCGCCAGTATTTACCTAAATTCTCCTTAGACCAATGGCTATGAAGCGGAGAGATTTCTCGTAGAGTTGGATGCGTACACTAGAGCAGGAGAGGAAATGTACGACGGGCCGAACTCAAATTAATACGAAAGATAGCGGAGATCGGGATAACGGTCATAACCGTTTCCGAAACGTGGTAGCTATTTTGGTCTCACATCAGCTTTGGACTAGCCGCCACCGGGCGAATTTGCGAGGCTGATACCGCAATTGGCAATGTTCCCTTTAACTCTATACCTGGTCCCATGAATAAGACAATGCACATTTGCATATTTCCTGCAGCACCAGGATTCATTCGGTGATCACGATGTGAGGCCACGATGATCACCAACACATTACCACGCGTAAAGTGAAACATCAAAGCGAAAACCAACAAGTCATACCTATAGGACAAATACACAAATAGCCAAAGCGTGAAAGCGTGAAAGGCCAACGACACGGCGTTTTATTAAGCGCCAGCGGACGATGGAAAACGAACTCCTTCTAGGATTCTCCTACTCGACGTCGTTGCCTTTCATGCTCTCAATGGCCCCTTACGTTTCCGGATGGACACGAGACGAAGGGAAAAATCAAACCAACACCAACAATCGCAACCATGCGCTCTTTGACGCATTCTATTCAAGACCCAGCCGTGTAATCGAAACTCGCGACGTGGTGAATCGTCTCATGACTACCCCAACAACCTGTCATTTACTCACCATTAGTTTACAACCTATCACCCACAAAAGATCCATCAGCAATCCTCCCAATCCACCAATCCCTACGAGCTATTCTCCGCAAACTATCCCGCATGCCGTAGAAGCCGTTAGACGAGAAGGGAACAAGGCAAAAAGCCAAGGAAGCTTCATCCGCTCACCATCCCACCAGACGTACTCGAGACCATCGATCGTCACAAGGTAACTACATTGGCAAGATACGACGACACCAGTACTAGACACTTTAAATAGCACAGAGTACTACCTACCTAGGTACCTATGTAGGCTGGCTAAGCCCAAGTTGAACAAATATTGACGAAACCTGAGAAAAAATCAATAAGTAAAACATGAGACACAGGACAAGCAAGACGAACGAAGTGTCTATCCCTTTATGTTATCTTATACCAGAAGTCACGACGGGAAAAAAGATGCGGATCATCTCCCACAGACAACGATAGTAAGAATGCTAATACCAGCAAGAATCTACACCTACACACAAACACAGACACGGTGTAAATCAAACCAAAAACCAAACCCTCACGTATGAATGTTTGCGCGAAAATACATCCATCCATTCACCTCAATTTCTCGGTACCTAGCTACATCATCATCTTTCCCTCTTCTTCTGTTTTGTTGTAATGTAACATGCATACACACACGTACACACATAGGTACCTAGGCATGCTTGCTCTAAATCCACCGCCAGTTCAACCTCATACGTGCTTCTCCCCCTCCCCCCCTCTCCCCCCTCTTCTTCAGAAGGAAGAAGCTTGTCCGTTCGTCCGTTTCCGTGTCAGTTTATATGTTCCATCTCTCTGTCCGACATCCGACGGTATCCAAGAAGAGAAGAGAAGAGAAGAGAAGAGAAGAGAAGAGAAGAGAAGAGAAGAGAAGAGAAGAAAAAGTAAGTCAAGCGCTATTGATATATGTACGGCGGGAGAGAGGGAGGGAGAAGATACGGGATGCTCTATGAAAGAAAAGAAAAAGAAAAACCAAAAAAAAAAACAACTTGGGACGAATTCTGGCTCCAAAACGTAACAGTGACGGCTAGCAAAGTATCCAATGCTATGTACGTATTTACAGAGAAAAAAAAGAAAGGATACAACGAGCAGGGAAAAGATCAGCGTTTAGAAAGCCCTTTTTTTAGGTTATCGATGGCTTTTCCTCTTGCCAATAACCAATCATCGACCACTACCTCCCTGCGCACCATCATGCTCAGGATCGTACTCGCGCGCTTTACTGTTCACACCGCTCGTGCTGCGTACAGGGATCGCCGTAGGATTGGCCTCCTTCAACGGGGCCGCCTCCGCAGCCTCGACATCGCTATCGTCTTCGTCGACGCCGTGTTCGCGCCTAGCCTGCCTGTGACGTTCAAGCCACTCGTCGTCGCCGTTTTCATCATCGCTGTCGTCGGCCGCCGCAACCACGTACTCGCTGTCCTCGGTCGCGGGGTCCTTGATGAACCCGTCGATGATCCAGTACTGCAGCGCGTTCATGATGAGCGGGAAGATGAACATGACGAAGGCGATCTGCACGGCTTCGTTGCCTTCGGTCCAGCGGAGGGCCCAGTCGCCGACCCACGCGATCCAGGGGAGCAGGGCGAAGAGGACGAAGACGCAGAGCTTCATGCCGAAGAGGCCGAGGAAGTAGATGAGGGATTGCTTGAGCCACCATGTTGCGCGCGGCGGTTGGCCGTAGTTTCCCGAACGGATGGACTCGGCGGGACGGGCGACGGGCGTGAGGAGGAATGCTCTGTGGAGGAGGCGGAGGAGGACGATGAGGATGGGGATTCCGATGGTAGTCTAGTCCTGTTAGAAGCTTGTACAGAGAGTGAGCTGGAGACATTACGTACATCGATGAAGATGTTGAGCAGGTAGAACGAGCAGGGGTTCGGCTGGTTCCCTTCCTTGTCCGCAGGGGTTGTCGACGCCACGTCAAAGCTACCAGAGGAGAGCATGGACATGAAGACATTTGCCAGGTGCAGGAGGGCAGACCCAAAAACCTGCTTTGAGACGTCGAAGAACCAGATCTTGAGGGGACGCCTAGGCGTCTCTCGCCATCGTTTGACTACCAGTGAAGAAAGAGCCAGTAGCCCAAGAGCTCCCTGGACAAAAAGAGCATATGGTCCTAGCAAATGACACTCTCCATTGTCTTCCTTATCCATCGGGCTGGCTGTGGATTTTTCTGGGTCGGATGTGGTGGTAGTGGAGGCCGCAGTGGCTAGTGCTGTAGTGGAAGGGGTCGCTGATGCAGCTGCCGAAGTTGGGTTTTCGGTAGGCGTGGCAGAAGATTGCGCAGATTCGTCAGGAGGAGCGATCGTGGGTCTCACAGCGGGAGCTTTAACGCCCTTAATGCCCAATAGTTCCGTCTCGAAAACTACAAGAGCAAACATGTTAGCATACAGCTAGTAACCAACCAGCCTGTCAACTGCCTAAAAACGTACTCAATGTGGAACCAGATGGTATCGGCCCATTATCCTCATACCCGTACCCAAAGGAAGGAGGTATCGTCAACGTCCTTGCTTCTCCTATACACATGCCAACCAGTCCTTGATCCCACCCTTTAATAACCTGACCTACGCCCAATGTGAATTCGAACGGCTTCTTCCGGTCATAACTCGAGTCGAACTGCGAGCCATCTTTCTGCAGTGTCCCTTTGTAGTTCACCTGAATCTTATCCCCTTTCTGAGTCTTGCGTTCGCATTCGACGGGTCGGGTGGTGTTGATATCGAGGCCTTGTCCGGAGACGAGGGGGGATGATAGGAGCGCGAGCGCGGAGAGCAGGGTAAATGACCGCATCGGCGAATGTGAATGCGACTCGGGATCGCGATACCGGGAGAGGGGGGGTTATGCGTGGCGCAAACGATATAGACGTCTACAACGGTTTATGGAGGAAACAAGAGACAAAAAATAGAGTGAAACGCCGTCGGCACGAGACCGCTGCGGACTTGACGAGGAGGCTGTGGCCGATGAAACTACGAAGTGGTAAGGCTGACGGCGCTCGTACCCAAGCCCCAATAAAGAATACAATCTTCTACTGTATAAAGCTTTGTGAATGCTGAACAAGAAGAGAACGAAGGTGGAAACGCGCAGCCTCCACGTCTTCACAAGTCTGAAGGTGGCGGGCGCGTTGTGATGTATGGCAAAACTGCCAAGGCATATATATATTGTTTGACCAATCACACCCTAGAGACTTTAGATATACCCCTGCCTCACCCAATCACACGTGCCTGAACCCTTTTTTGCCAGCAATTACCAGACAAATGTCCATTTACAACTTTAAATAGCGGATATTCCAACTCCAACGACAATCACTTCAGAATGAATTTATAGTTACCCACAAAATCCAGCCTCTGGAAGTAGAAGCAGAAGAATCTCACATATACCCATCATCATAGATCGTTACATTCTCGTAATATTTCTTGCGCGCAAAGCGTCGTCTGACTCCCCACTTGCTATCTGGCTACATAATTCGAATAGAAGTAAATATAATGTACAGTTCCCATTTCTCGTTTCCTATTCCCATTGATCACTCTCATTACATTCCCCACCCGAAAAGTGCATTCGCCTGCCTGATCTCATCTGGAGACAGAGAAGAAAAAATACACAGGCTCCTCCAATTCCCCCTAAGTGCTCCTGCCAGTGCTCTCCTCATGCCCGTAAATTTCCAGGTTGTCTTGTTGGATCCCATTTTTGGCCCTCGCATCTCTAAAAACGCAGCAGGAGAGAATCTTTATCCCTCCACCACCGTGTAGTAATGCACGAAGATGCATTAGGAACAGTAGAGGTCGAATACGCCAACTTTATATTCCCTCTTTTTTCCTCTTCCCTAGCAAAGCGTGACGTAGCACGGACGGAGAAAGACAATGGGGTAACAAGCAGGTACAACCCCCACAAAATGCTAGAAGCTGTTCCCAAACACGAACAGACAAACAGGTAAAACAAAAAAAATAAGCATAAAAACAGTAAAAGAGGATATCCCTAGTGTCGTGGCTCGAAACAATACACCTGCTGCTACCTATTGCGGTAGAAACTGCTCCCATGGAAGGTGAGGGAGGTGTAGATAGTGAACCCGGATAGACACAGCCTAAGAATGATAGCGAAAATGATTACCGGAAGAAGGTAAGGTGTAAATGCATCAGCATGGCGAATAGACCCCCCCAAGCCCTAATCCGATGGTGATTCATGACTTTGTTCCTTGATGTCCCCTGCCCAATGCTATTAAATATTACGCCGTGCTTTACGCTTAAATGCGTAGTTGAAGCCAAAAGAAAAAGTTTTGTGATATGCCAGGTTCGCTGATGCAGATTGCGGAAATCGTAAGATATGATGTGTTTCGACTCGCTAAGCGGGTATTTCGGTGAAGTTAAAATGGAGAGCATAGATGGTCATGGCAACCATCATCGCTTACGCAGTTTCATGAAGTCGGGCTGCTTGTTTTTGTCGACAGGATCCAAGAATTTCATCATAACCATGGAAAGTTCCTTGAATTCGACGGGTTTGGTGACGTATGAGTTGAAGCCAGCTTCCACGCACTTGGCGTAGACGTCGCCAAGCACATTCGCCGAGAGGGCTATAATGGGGTGATGGCGATGCCCATTACTTTTCTCCCACCCGCGAATCTCTTTACAAGCTTGATAACCGTCCTTGTTCGGCATATGCAAATCACACTGAAACAAGGTGAGCATAATCGTTAGTAATTAATTTAGCAGGACTCACCAGTATGATTGAAAAGTAGCCAGGCGGTTTCGAAAATACTTTTTCTGTACACTGAACACCGTCAAGCACAGTTTCTGTTTGAACAGATATCCTGGCCAAAAATTTGAGGATAACCTGACGGAGTTAGCCGAGCATTCTTATGACAGGTCGCGAGCGAGATCTTACGGTTTGGTTGATATGATTGTCCTCAACCAAAAGCACCCTGTGGCCTTTACCGCCCAGTCTTCTCTTGAGTTCTTCAAACACAAGCTTTTGGCTGAACACAACTTGCTGTGCAGTATCCTGATTTCGATCGGTGCTCAGCTCTCGCTCCTTCTGCGGGTCGAAGATTACAGCAAACTTCGATGGTTTTAGGGGACGGTATATGAATTGCAGTCGTCGATCGGCTATAAGTTGGTTGTAGTCATAAGCCGGAGCTTCCTTCATAAGCTCCTTTTTCTGAGTCGGATCAGACACTACCACGATCGAAGTGTTCCCGTGGACCACGGAGTTCAGTATCTGGTCCATTATGGCCATGACTTCAAGAGTGTCATGTAGCACGAGAACAACGTGAGTAAATAAGACGGGACTGTCGCCACCTATCATTCTCTGAGCTTCGGATACATTGGGCTGGCCTGTAATCTGGTGTGGGACATCTGCAGGGAGAGTATTCTTGATATGCCGGACAGTCGCCTCTCTGCTATGTGTCAAGGGGCACACAACCAGAATGGAAAACATTGGTGGTGGGCTAGCATGTGGCGAGGTGCTACGATTTCCAGACTGGCGAAGTGTTTCATCTGACCCCATCGAAGGAGTAGAGTCACTTGACTTCATGTCACGATCGCTGCCTAGTCGTTTATTAGGTAAGGCAAGCTTGAGCTCTGACTTCTTAGGTGAAGAAGCTTCCTGCAGAAATGATGAGGCCGATGATCTCTCAGATCGTAAGCTTGACTTTCCAGTCAAAACAGCACCTGTAAGAGAGTGGTCGGAACTCCCGGAGGACAGAGAAGGAGACTCATGAGAGCGCTCGGAAGCCGTCAGACTAGGCACAGGAGATTTGATAGATTCGCTACGGTCAGACGATGCACTTGACATACGGTCTAGACGAACATTTGCCAAAGCTTGAGGAAGCATAGATTTTTGCGAGGACAAGGACTGCGCAGGCACTGGTGGAAGAGATGTGGCAGGTTCTGATGCCGGTGTTCCAGGCGTGGCGGCAGCCGGTTTCGGGTAGTCATCCTCAGTTGGTATTCCAAATTTGATGGTGAAAAAGAATGTGGAGCCTTTTCCAGGAACACTGTGAGCATTCATCATTCCTCCATGCAGCTCAACAAACTGCATAGAAATGGCAAGTCCTAAACCAGTGCCGCCGTGCTGTCGGGTACTGCTCCCATCAATCTGACTGAATCGCTTGAAGAGATACTTGGCTTCGTGTTCACTGAAACCCCCTCCGGTATCAATAACTTCGAACCGAATCATGGTCTCATTGCTCTTGAGATCATCTGATCGTTCGGGAGGCTGGAGTTGACAACGCACAAAAACCTCGCCTTTTTGTGTGAATTTGATGGCGTTACCGACCACATTCAGGAGAACTTGACGGATGCGGAATTTGTCACCCTTTACCATAGACGGCACTCCTTCTTCCATGAGATAGTTGAGTTCAAGGCCTTTCTGAATAGCCAATCCCATGTTGAGATCGTTGACTTCTTCAAGAAGGGATGGCAGATGAAGCCACTCCATGGTGAGCTTGATCATTCCAGCTTCAACCTTGGATAGATCAAGAATGTCATTGATGAGATTGAGTAAACTGTCCGTGCTAGCTTTGATGATGTTGACGTGCTCTAGTTGCTCTGCATTTAGTACGCTGTCCAGGAGGAAGTTTACCATTCCAGATATGCCGTTCAGTGGAGTTCTGATTTCGTGAGACATATTGCTAAGAAATCTGGTTTTCGCATCCATTGTTTCCTTGAGGGTTTGCTCGAGAAGTTTGTGGTCGTTAATATCCGTACAGGTTCCGTACCATGTTTCTTCATCGGTCTCTTCAGCCAGCGACTTCTCTAGTAGAACTCTTACAAGATGCCATCTATATTCACCGTCCTTGTTGCGTAGACGAACTTCAGTAGAATATGAGGCGCGACCGTCAGCGTTCTTCGTAACCCTGAGAATACCAGTGCTTGCAAGCTTCGACAACTTCGCCTGCGGAATATCCATCCTTCCAGGTGATTGAACGAGAGGACTGGTTGGGGTCTTTTCGGACAAAGTGGACGAATCTTCAGAAGAGGATGACGACTGACGTTGAGGTTCGGACGGTAATGACGTTGGTACATTGACAGCCTCGGTGCCATCACTGCTCATTTCCGGAAGTTTGCATTTGACAATATCGTCTGGATGCACATGTTCAAGAAAACCATTACCACGCGCTTGCGCCTCCGTTTGGCCAGAATACACCTCCCACTGGGAATTGCAGAAGGTAAGTCCACGTCGGTTCGATACTACAAAGACTACCTGAGGGCTTGAGTTTGCAAGAGCGCGATATTTAGCTTCTGATGCAGCAGTTTCCTGTTGGCGCGCGGCATTGAGTTCGGCGAGATGCTGTTCATGGAAATCCATGTTGGTGCCGATCCAGTGCACGATTTGCTGTCGCTTATTCTTCAAGGGCGCCACCCGGACGTAGAACCAGCGATAACAATCGTCAAACCTACGCAATCTCACCTTCTTTTGCAATTGTTGCCCAGTCCTCAGCGACTTGTTCCACTGAGCTATGTAGTCGTCGCGATCCTCTGGATGTATCGCATCCCATGGCCCACGCAATACTTGGTGAGACTCTTGACCGCGGTAGATGAGGAATTTGGAATTGGCCCAAGTCAGAGCACCGGTGGTTGGAAGGGCTGTAAATATTTGTACGGGCAGAGAATCGATGATGGTGCGAAGAAGATTTTCGGAAGGAGGCGGCATAGGAAGGTCCTGGCTTTCAGCGATAGAGCTGGATCTTACCTGAGCCGGAGGTGCGCCCGGGGTCCGCGCAGGCGTAGTAGCCGCTGGTAGCGATTGGAATGAAGAGCTGAAGTCTGCACCGTACGAATGTAGCAACGAATGACCTCGATGCTGTCCACTCCCTGGTGGCTGCAACACTCGGGCTCGCCGCGTCCCCGACCCATCCTCAGGGGCGGATTTTTCACCACGAGGAGTAGGTGTAGGAGTATCGTCCTTGGAAAGTTCAGCAGCGATGCTGGAACTTGCTCGTTTTGCTGACCGAAGATCTGATTTGCGGATTTGCTCTTGCGATGCTGAGACAGGGTGCGATGTGTTTCTGGTGCTTTTCTTCTTCGCATCAAAATAACCCTCAACGGCCTCGCTACCAGCAAGATACCCCGGTGTGCTACCAATGGAATGCTTGCTCGAAAGTCCTAGCGATGATGGATCCCACCCTGGCGTACCGGCAATAGACCCCCCTGGGCTCTGTCTTGATCGGCTAGAATAATCTGATGGGCTGGTGACACTTCCGGCAGCAGAATTGGTGACATCCTCCAAGTCGAGATGCAACAAGTCATCAAGAATCTCAGGGTCCTGCATGCTGATACCGCCCGGCTGTTGCCCAGTCATGAACCGGCGTTGCCTAATCCCGGTTGCTTGGGCCTGCGCATTAGTAAATTGCCACGCATTAGAGAAAGACGTTGCAAGATGAGGCCCAAGAAGCTTGAGTGAGTTGGTTAGGTTGCGTGGATAGGGTACAACAGGAGACAAAATGGAGAGAATCGCGATGGGTGCTTTGCGCTGGAAACTTTCCTTCGCTCGATCTGCCATGGTAGACTGTTGTGATGCTCTGCGAGACATTGGTGGAGTACCAGATGGACTTGTGACGTCGGGGGGTTGCATGATTTGAGATAGAGTAGGGTGGATCAAAGGGATGTGGGTAACAGTGCTTGCTTTGTCTACACCAATCGCTTCTACTATTCCAAATTGAGCATAATCTTGCGATGAGCCGGAGGGGTTAAATGTTTCCTCATCTACATCCCCCGCGGAGAAGAAGGGATTTTCTGTCGGATCGTTTTGTATTGCTGGGGATGGTGCTGGAGATTGGGCCCAGGGAGAACTAGGGAATTGTTCGTATTCTTCATAGTGAGGTTGCAACCTCACATCATGGGGATCAGTGGACCCGGATTTTCCAAGGCGACTTTTCACATTCGGCTGCCGTTCTGAGCTTGGGATTGATGAAGGTTTCGCTGACGCTTTAGGCTGTTCCTCTTGGTCGGATTCCCCAGAGCTGTGCTTGGAAGCTGACAGAGAGCTAGAGTAGTCCCTCGTCAGGGTCACAAGGCGGCCTCTTTCTAACACGCGATTCACACCAGAATTGTCAATAAGTGCGTCAGGCTCGTGATCTAAAGCTCGCAATATCGGAAACACTGCAGTAAGTCCGTTCGGATCCACACCACCAACACTCGAGAAATCCGGGTCACTAAAAGTAGGGCCCTTTGAAGGTGTCACGTCTGGGCGTATATGACTGGCTCCATCAAATGATGCTGGGGATACTTGCCTCAATGGATGATCTGAACGTACGGTGGATTGAGGCGCATGACTTGCTGTTCTGAGAGGCCCGCGGGGTCGCACAGGAAGAGTCCCAGAAGAATTATCATGAGGCATGTCTCGCCTTTGACGTTCATGGCCAGCAAAAGAATGCCGAGAGGGGAATTTTGGCCTCGAAGAAAATGTTGAAGGTGTTGAGGGAAGGTCGCTAGGGGGTTCTGAAGTCGATATTTGCTCCGATGGAGCCTGCAGCGGAGTTGGGTTTGATTCATGAAAAGTGGGAGCGTGAGGGCTGTCTCCCCGCGCGGCATAATGGAACGTCGTCTTCTGTCCCCAGGGCACGTTTTCGATATCCGAAGTATCGGCTGGCACTGCTAGCGTCGCTCTTTCTACACCATAATATTCTTGCATGATGGTTGTGACATTGGACCACCAAGCTGCGAGTCCGGGCTCGGCAGACAGTTGTAAGACGAGTTCATACATATTCGGGCTCGGGTAGCGTGGATCCTCAGCTGAAGGACTATTGAGGATTTTATCGCCTGGAGCGAATGGCATAGTTGATGCGGCCGGGGTACTCGACTCTGAGGCTACGCGCTCTCTCGGTGATGCAAAGTCTCTACCGTACATGGCGGAAACGGTCGGGGATAGACTCGTGAATGGTTGGTGGAAGGAATTAGACCATGCCATGGGGGTATTAGGCACAGTAGGGAACGGGTATGATGGTGTGCGAAGAGATCGGCCTGCAGGCGTAGGTGGGACGCTTCCGCGAATGGTTCTGGCTGACTCGGTCGATTCGGTCGAAGCGGTTTGACCCGTGGGTAGCGGACTACTGAACGTCTCTTCCAGCGTGGGCGACATGGTGAGGATGGGCTCCTCTTTGATGGGAGACACGCGACGTGCCATAGACGCTATGGGGTTTGCGCTTGCGCCTGGTTTCGCACGGGCTCGTTGCTGCTTCTGAATGGCTTTGAGTTGCAGATTCCGCAATCTTTCGATCTCGAGTTCGTCGGGCGATGACTTTCCCAACACATTTTGGGATGCGCCTTCTCCTTTTTGTGCCAGCTGTTCCACATGTTCCTGGCCACCAAGGCCCTCTTCTCCACTGGCACTCATATCCGTGTCCGATGTGGTGTCGCCATGGTCAGCGTGGGTGGGGTGCTGCTGTGTGTGTGAAAAAGGGTCGTCTGTCTCGCGGTAAAGCGGTGGTATCGAGGATTGGGGCTGGCGTTGCAGCGGTGGACGGTTGGAGGGTAGCGGTGGCGATGGTGGGTGTTCTTGGGAAGAAGCGGTGTCGGTGACGTTAGCCTTCGGCGAGTTGGACAAGGGCAAGTCCCTATCCATAGTTGCATTCCCCTTTCTCCCCTCTGGCGGTGCGGCGGAAGGGAAGAGATGTGAGGGGGAGAGAGGAGAGGGCAGGCCGGGCAGGCAGAAATGCAGGTGTGAACATTCGGCCTAGTGGGTTGGCGTAGAATGGAGGCAGTCGAGACGAGCACAGTCGGCCTAGAGGTGGATGGAGGCAGTTGGTGTTAATGGGGCGGCTGTGATGGAGTCCCTGTTGCGCTACAGTGCGACACGCCTGCAAAATGACATCACAGGGAGCCAACTTCGGCCACCAAAAAAGAAAGACGCCCCAAGCACCACCGACAGACAGCTCTGCACAGCGACAGCTGTGCAGAGCAGCTCTGAACAGCGACACGTTTGCAGGGGAATTTGTTTGCCAGCCGTGACTTCTCTAGTCTAGGTACCTACATCAACAACTACTGTGTCCTAGGTAGGGGAGAGCTGGGCAGCAGAGTAGGGTTAACCTAACGGCTTCGAGTGCTAGGTGGTGGATTAGGGAGGGTTTCCTGACAGACCCTCATGCCTCCAATATCACTCTCGAGTATAGTTATTATTCCATACGAACAACAATGATGAGTGTGGTGATACAGAATTCATAGTAAACCATCATAATCATCCCACCATGACGCTTTTGGGGGTTGATGGACGTTCCAGACAAACGAGCTGAAGCCGCTCTTGCCAGCCATCAAATCAAGCACATCAATCAATTGAATCATCCACCGTGTCGGCGGTACGCGCCACAGCGGCCGCTACTGTACAGGTACAGCGCCAGGCCGGCCACATGGTCGTTGATGCCTCACTGCCAGTCATCGATTTGAACTGCTGCATCTCGTCACTACCGATCCACCAAAAACTCAATTCGACACACGCCACCCACCCTCGTCCATCAACCCCTCGCCTTGCGCACACCACCTTGCACGGCCCAGGGGCCATGTCATCGAGTCTCCACCAACGGCCCATCATCGGCACAAGGGATCCCTTCAACCATCCCTATCCTACTGTGAAAGCTAACCATGTGTTATGTAGCTAAGTAGGTACAGTAGTTTGGGCAATTCATTAAGCCCAGTTCATCTTGCAGAAGCCCTTTCATCCAAACTAACAGCTACTCTCAGCTCAACAGGGTTTATTATACTCTCTACTGTGCACCACACGTAGATTGATTGGGTAGGTACTGTGTAGATACTCCGGCTAAGTCAGCCCGATCCGCGGGCCTTTGCATATGGGATACAGATCGGTTTCGACGACGAGCTCTCAAGCCCTGAGTGTACCCCCTCCGGCGTCTATGACCGATACTCCGATCCGATCGAGGCGCCTTGCGGCTGAAGCAAGACAATGCAATGCAATCGACCCCGCCGACAACGGTGACAGTACAAGAAAAAAAGGAGAAAAGCAAGGTCGGCGCAGCCCCTCATCGTCGATTGGATATGCAAGTGAAGGGGACACCTAGAGTATGATGAATGCCGTGACATGCTACATGGTTCGAGTCGAATCTTACTCGGCTCTACTTTGCTTGATTTGTAGAACCGGACGATGGACAAAAAAAACACGAGGTCCCACTTTGCTTCGCCGATGACATGTGTCCGCCTCGTCCACTGCGGCACGGGACGTTGGGATAGTTAACAACCTTGTTTAACCACGCCATTTCTCCTGTCGGTGTGGGGGCAGAGAGTGAGAACGGGGACTTGGGTGCGAGATCAGATTCGGCCCTATACAAAGATGTCATATCAATGTCACACATAGGTACGTACACTAAACAAAACATACCGCGTGAATGCGCGCGCGCACACACGGCTACATACTCTCCAAGCCCCTTTGTTCCCTTCTATTTACAGGAGCTTCCTCTTGCGTTGCTGCTGAAGCCAGCGAAACAAGAGCGATTGGCTACGAAATGAAAGAATAGCAATTACCCCAAACCCAAGACAAAGTTCCCCAGTCCCCAGTATTATCATCTTTTTAGTTGCAACTTCTTTCTATACCCCAATGTACGTTCCACTAGTAATGCGTTTCACGCTCGTAACCTCCTTCCACGCAGGTGTGGGAGGAGGCGCGTTCTCGTCGGCGTCCGCGAAAGGATCGATTTCCAGTCTTTCGCTCGCTGGTGCACTCTGGCTAACACTCAGTCCGCTCCCGACCCGCAGTGCCTGGTCTCCTGAAATCTCCCACCTCGCTTCGCAATTCCCAGGTTTGGCTTCGCCTTCCGTGAAGAATCGGACACGCATCGTTTGCACGGGTTGATCGCGAGTGAATGTCACTTCTCCCAGTCTCCAGTAAATGTGCGCCTTCTCCTTGCTGAACGAACCAGTTGGCTTGGACTGGCACGATGTAGTCTTGGATCCCGGTTCAAGTCGCAGAAGCAAAATCAGGTTGTGCACAGTCACGCTCGTTGCATCACCCAGATTGTATTTAGGGTTCAATCCATAATTGAGAATGACCGATGTCTGCGAAGCCTCCGTCTTCCACATAGGAGACAGCAAGATAGGAGCAAACGAAGCCAGGTTCTCAGGCTCCAAATGCACTTGGTAATGGAACGCTACTGATGTTTTGGTGATTTTGGAGAGGTCGACCGTGTAATTCCCCGGATTATCATTAACTTGTTCAATAAAGGCAGGGTTGGGAGCCACTTTCTCCAGGACGGGGAAGTTCTCCAATCGAATGGTCTCGGTCCCAAAAGGTCCGGCTGCGATATCCACAGGATTGAACGCTAGCGCAATCTGCCCGATAACAAGGGCTTTGGTGACGTTTCCTTGTTCAAACCAAGTACTGACAGTTTCCGCTATGGACGAGTTGAGTCCTGGATCGTGCATGTCTGGATGCTTGACGGTCGCGCTCGTGGAGCTACTAAGAGAGCGACCGGAGCGGATAGACTGCGTGTCCGAGGCTGCATGGTCCTCCGACACAAGATTTCTGTGGGTTAATTTAAAAGCTGGAGATGAGGGTTGCGGTGGGATAGCAGGGGTAGTGAATGATGCAGCCGCCGAGCTAGCAGATGGAATGGGAGGCAACTCTCCGATGCTAGTCAGCTCGGGTGTTGCTGGATTTGGCACAAAGATTGTGTTACGAACGTCGCGTCGTCCGCGAAGTGTGCCAGATCGTCGTGGTGGTGCGGCTTGCTATATGACTGTCAGTAGTGAAATCCAACAGAGCGATATCGACATACTGCTCGCAACGTGTTGGCCATATCAGCCATAGCTGCGTTGGGATCGCCATCTTCCTCTTGTATAGGTGCATTTTTGATGTCGAGCTTGAATTGAGGGGGTGGATTAGCTTCCATGGATGAACTGCATTCGTTAGAGAGATCGCTGCCATTCAAGTCAAGTTTACTCACAAGCCTGCTTCCCGTTCTGCTTCTGTGATTGCATCACTAGCTGAAGGTGGGACCGAAAATCCCTCCGCATCTTTAGCAGGCTGTCCTCGATTTAGTACAAGGCAATGAACGTTGAGGGGTGGAGAACTATACTTCTGCCTGAGGTTCCGCCGGAGGAGGAGGGGACAGGGGCTCTTTCAACTCTGGTATTGTCTCTTGCACAGTTCCATTCACAGCGACAGAACCTGGAACGTCTTCGGATGGAGGTTCGGAGCTCATGCCGTTCGGCCTGTCGGTGCGTGTCTGTTTCGGCGACGCGGAGACATCAGATGCGCGCGGAGTAGAGTTTCTTGAGGACAGCCTTCGTAGTGGCGAGACGGGTCGATTCGAAGTGTCGCTCGTATCACGATCCTTCGCTTTGCCCTTTCCAAAACCGCTAAATGCAGAGCCCAAGTTGTTGGCCGACTTCCTCTCGGGCGAAGCTGCTCGTCCGTATGGATGCACACTCTGTCTGCGGCGGCTTAAGACCGTACCAAAACGTTTAAGTGGGTTTGAGCTTTGCTTTGGTTCCGGTGCTGGATGTCAATTAGCAATCCGCTCGCAGGTCGGTATTGATGATTCAACTCGTACCAGAGTTGCTCTTGGAGCTCTTATCGTCGTCTGCATGGATAGATGGCACAGGAGGCACAGGAGGTACAGGAGATGCCTGACTCTTTGATGGGGTGCCTAATGCGCTGCTACCCTTGCGGACCATTGGCAATCGCTCCCCACTGCGTATCCTCAATGACCATGTCTGTATCTCATCTGCTGTCTCTATGTTCAGCAACACATTCAGTGTGTCTTCCGCGCTTATGCGGTTTCTTTCCACTTGGTCCACCTCGTGAGTCTGGAACTGGGTGAGGGCATCGCGAAGATGGTTGAGCCTGCTTTCGTCCACAGCTTGCAGCTTTTCGAAAACGTACGGAGCCTGTGACTCCCATTGTATGGTAGCGTTCTCCACCTCACCAACAGCGTTTGCTACGGCAGATGCTTTCGCCTTGGATCCTTTATTCCTGAGCTTTTCGGCCTTGTTCTTTGCGCTGTCAATGTCCCGCGCCATCGCAGCCAAGTTTCCAGAAATGTTAGACATGGCCTGTACCTCTCGATTCGTCGAGGCAAATTCGCGCAGAGGACGCTCGACGTCGGCTTCTATTCTTTGGGCGAGCAAATGATGCGATTCGGCGATAGCTTCGGTAGCGGCGGTGATTTTCTGCCATGGTGTTGAGAAGATGCTGGAAGGGTCAACAATCGTCACGACAGCTACACCCATAAAGCTATGCCCCACGGGGATACGTACCCCAGATCGGACGAATCGTCCGGAGGGTGCTTGTTCGCGAGCTTCCGGAGACCCTGCACGTAGGCCTCCTCGACTCGACGTCGTTCCTGAGGCACGGTTAGCATCCGTTCACGCGCGAGGGAGCGAAAGGAAGTCCAACACACCTGCAGCCAATCGGCGATGTGCGTGTTCAGGTCGCTGACATGCTTCATGCGATCATTGAGGACTGCGACTGCTTGCGCTGGGGGGAGAGCGTCCTAGGCAATGGTCAACGAATGGATGGACATAGCTTGGGACGGTACGGGACCGCAGGAACCGTAGGCGTACCAGCAGACCTGGGTATTCTTTGTGTTGGAGCTCCATAGCGAATGGTAGGATGCGCGTGACAGCACCAGAACACCGATTCGGTGCTGTTTACATAGAATTGTCCTCCTTGCAACCGTCTGGGAGAGGTGGTTGTCTAGTAATGTAGGTAGGTAGGTAAGTAGGGTATGCAATAAGCGTGCCTGGCTGTCTCCGTCACTCTGGCACGGACGCTCTCTCACGCTCGCCTTGCCGGGCGCGGCCTGCGCTGTCAGGTCAGAGTGGGCCGCGTCCGCGTTGGGGTAGTACCCAGTAGTACCGCCAGACGCTTCTCGGAAGTCCGGAGTTGACGTCAAACCAAACACGGCGCGGGGCGTGACCAGACAGAAAAAATGAACTAGATGCCGTGTTGTTTGTTGCTGAGAGAGTGAGTGATGCGACGTGTCGAGAGGCGTTGCGAAGAGAGTTACTTGCATTAGAGTCGATGCTGTGCAGCCAGCCAGCGACGACATGGAGGGCAGGGGGAGTTAAATGCAGCTACCGCACTTTTAGTTATGCCCTCGGCAACGTCCATCCATGCATGTACATTACAAGCAACACCATATCACTCCCCTAAGTATCCTTCCAGCAGGAGCCATGGAGCCAACTGACTGGCATACAAGCTTGGGCTTCTCTGCAAGACTGTCTACCGTTACTAAAATGCAAGTATCATATGTACGGCGGGGCCTGTGAAGTGACCAGGGAGACCTCGCAAGACCATGTATTCTTCGATTTCCTCAAATAGCTCGGCTCCTTTTAATAGACATTTTCTCAAGTATATTCCCTCTGACCCCTTTCTAGAGCAGCCGCCTATCAGGCATCTGATCCGACCCTTTCAGCAACCGAAGCCAGGCGCGAGGCGACCTTGCTAGAAGCGAGCATATACGATCAAGCTCAATCTTCTGTAACGCAAGATGCTGAGCCGACAATACAATATCACAAGTCTGACCGTGTCTAGGAAGACTACCAGACTCTATGTGATGAACGAATAAGTAGCTTGCAGCCTGCAACTCTCGAATTTCCAACCTCCCAAGTAAGATGGCTATGAGGCGAACAACGCCTAAATGCTAAAAATTCTGCTAGGATGAAGAGTATGTGCCTACCCCAGGTGGCATTGACATCGGCAGCTACAAGAATGCGGTTTACCATCAAGAGGGCCTGTTTTCCGTCGTCTACAAAGCAACAACGTCGCAGGGAGACGGTTATTTCCCTTCAAGTACACCTTCCAACAGGAGATTGGTGGCATTGAAAGTCACCACTCCATCTATGATGGAGCCCCCTCACGACTCTGTGCGTGAAGCTCGCATCTTGGAAAGGTCTGCGTCACAGCATGTGATACCGCTCATCGAAGCTTTCCGCGAAGCCGGATCCCGATTTGTGCTCGTCTTCCCCTTTGTACAATATGATTTTCATAATCTCCTCCAAAGTGGAAAACTCTCCAAGACGCAAATCCGAAATACCATCAAAAGTCTTTTCTCAGCACTAGCCTTTATACATGGGAAAGGCATCATTCACAGAGATGTGAAGCCTTCAAACATCCTCGTCAAGTCACTAGATGGGCCAGCCTATCTCGCTGACTTTGGCATTGCATGGGCTCCTGACGACGTCGGTTCCGAAGCTCCCAACTCAAAAATCACAGATGTGGGGACTACTTGTTACAGGCCGCCTGAGCTGCTTTTTGGGAACAAGGCCTATGGATGCAGTCTTGATATGTGGGCTGCTGGCTGTACAGTTGCTGAAGCGGTAGTACCCGGCCATGCGACGTTATTCGATTCTGGAGAGCTCGGTAGCGACCTTGCGCTGATCCAAAGCATATTCAGCAAGCTGGGAACTCCAAACCTTGCTGTGTGGCCTGTATGATACATGAAAGCCGGTCTTGCACGTATGGATGACTGACCATAGGTAGGAAGCTGCAGGATTTCCAGACTGGGGGAAGGTGCAATTTCATGAATATGCTCCACAGGCATGGTCCGCCCTTTTGCCGGGTGTCTCGGAGAGTGAATGCGACTTGGTGAAGAAGCTCGTTCGCTATGAGAGCGGGGAGAGGATGAGGGCGGCGCAGGTAGGAATAATAATGTACTACAGAGACATGCATGCACCTGCTAATAAAAGTACAGGTCCTGGATCATGCTTACTTTGCAGAGTGAGTGTGCTTCGATATATAGGCACCAGGGCAATATCGGCGATTGGGGGGTTTAATATGCATACTTGGAATACCCCAGCTTAGAAAGATAGAGTGTAACAGGACCAGGCTGGCCTGAAGAATGCCTTTGTGCAAAGACAGAATCCACCATGATCGTTGTTGATGGTTGATGAAGGCATTGAGGTGTCGGTGGCTCTGTACTGTGATTGGCCGAGCGGTTCGGTGGTGTAGATTGGCCGGGGGCTAGCGCGACTGCACCAAAAGTGTGATGATTGCGGCCTGTTGCTCTTTCCATTTGGCACCTGCAGGGCAAGCCGACCAGGGACCCCCAGAACCGCAACGCCAATGTTGTGAATGTCAACAAACCGCCCGTTTTGTTGTGCGCCGGAAACGACAGAACCAGCTTCCAGTGCCCTTGGCCCTATTACAGCACCTACATGTTGTACCTTTTCCCATAGCAGCTGCCGGCATAGCTGCGTCGCACGAAACCCCTCCACCACACCCGCGATTCACCTCATCCCACCTTTAGTCTCCACTGCTCTGCCATAACCGCGCAATCAACATGGCTTTTCTATTCCGCAACAGACAGAGGAGCCATGCCGAACTTGTCCAGTCTACCAAAAAGCTTACCTTGCAGCTGAGCGAGGACCCAAAGCCCAACCCCAAGGTCCGATAGTCTCACAGGCCATGTTTCACACCATGCTAACCTGCTGGCAGTTGGAAGAAGAACTGGCAAGAGACCTTCAGCAGATGAAGTTCCGACTTCAAGGCACACCAGGTACCTTTCCCGCATTCTTCGCTCGCTCCATATGTACATGTCCCATGGCTAATTACTTCGCAGAGGCCGAAGTTAACCAGGAACTGGTATTCCAACTTCTTAGCTTCATCATTCAGGAGGATCTGCTCTATTATCTCGCAAACAATATCCACAAACTCCCCTTCGAGTCTCGAAAAGATGCCCAAGTCATATTCTCGACCGCATTTCGCTATAAACCCGCCGGCGCTTCTGACCCACAAGTGTTGCATCACGTCATACAGTTTCGGCCGGAAATCATAATATCGCTATGTAGAGGATACGATCGTCGAGAGAGCGCGATGCCCTGCGGGGGCGTTTTGCGTGAAGCCCTTAAGTACGACTCCATCGCCGCACTTCTCTTGTACGACGAGCCCACAACAGACGGAAAGACCAGGGACTTGGGAGATGTAAACCCAGACGAGCCTTCATCCGGAAATGGCGTTTTCTGGAGATTCTTTGACTGGATAGATAAAGGTGCATTCGAAGTCAGCGCCGATGCCTTCAATACTTTCCGGGTAAATTTCACGGTCATGATCACCACCAGCAAGGGCTAATGGCACCATGCAGGACATTCTTACAAAACACAAAGCGCTAGTCGCACAATATCTCCAGACCAATTTCGACATGTTCTTTTCAAGATACAATTCGATTCTGGTACAATCGGAAAGTTACGTCACAAAACGCCAGTCGATTAAACTACTAGGCGAGATACTTCTGGACCGCGCCAACTATAGTGTCATGACGCAGTATGTGGATTCGGGCGAGCATCTCAAGATTATTATGAAATTGCTGCGAGATGACAGAAGGATGATCAATTACGAGGGGTTCCACGTTTTCAAGGTATGTGTTGGGATGCGACTTGTGGCTCTTGTTGGCCAGGACTAATGGGTGGCATAGGTGTTCGTTGCCAACCCAAACAAATCGGTCGCTGTGCAGCGCATTCTCATTAGCAACCGTGACAAGTTGTTGCGCTTTCTGCCGAATTTTTTGGAGGATCGAACGGATGACGAGCAGTTTATGGATGAAAAGAGTTTCCTGATACGGCAGATCGAGCAGCTTCCAGCCGTGCCTGTGCCTCCGCCTGCCTCTGCTTGAGTATAGCGTTGAAGAGAGTGTTTTGGTCGGCTATGCATTTGAAGGAGTTTGGTTTAAGGCGTGGTTTGGGTTACTCATTGGCATATGTCTAGCGCTGCAGTGGCTCCATGGATTTAGTTGCACATTATATTTTGAGAATGCAATGGTACCTATCTATACACTACCTACTTTGCGCCTGGTATTGTGAGACAGACGAAGGGATGGAGATGGATTCTAGATACGAGGCTGAATAAGCCAAACCAGATGAACTAACCTAAAACGAGTACGACATGTATCAGAATAAGTGGACTGAATGCCGTTGTAACGCGCCCGTGAATGCAGCGATTGCAGTCGGTGAAGCATTCCCAAAACTCGTCCTCGTCGCATTACCTTCCCTCGGGTCAGGGGCATCAACTTGCTAGCACCAGGAGATCTGACCAGCTGATCCTCCACACTTTCGACCGCGGCTCGCCAAGCTGGTCACGCTAATTCGGGAGGGATCCGCGCTCATCGGCATGACCGTCGATTCGGTTGTCCGCTGGCTACATACATCTTCAGATTCACCAGTTGCCCCGGACACATTGCATCCCGCCGATGACTTCCCCCTCAAAACCTTCTCCAATCCTCCTTCCTCTACCGACTCCGATATTCTCAGCGACCGCAGTGTTGGTCTAAGCCACCGTTGCGCCAACATCGCATCCCTAGTGCGGCCTCCTACTCCTAACATTATGGATGACAAGCCCGCTGCTTCCCACGCTCGCCGACGGTCTACTTCTCTAGTGGGAGCATCGGGTCCTTCCAACAAAGACAATAAAGACACAAAACCGCACAGCCAACGGCGTTCCGATAACATCCCTGAGGAAGGGGACTCCGATAGTGATCGCTCGGATTCGACGGACAAGACGGAAAGCGACGACCTTGAACTCGACGATATGAGTGGAGATGGATTGGAGGATGACGAGGAGACAGGCCTAACTGGGAGAGACAGAAGACGAAGAAGGAGAAGAAAGAGGAAAAACACCTTGCTCGACCAAAGGATAGTTCCCGATGGGAAGCTGACCAAGGAGGAAGAGAAAGCTGCGACTCAGTCGTTGATTCGATCCATGGCCGTCAATGCAATATTGATTGGGCTTTGGTGAGTCTATATGAAATCTTCTACCTTGATTCATTGCTGACAATGCTCTAGGTACACTTTCTCCATCTCCATCTCGGTGTACAACAAGTGGATGTTCAAGGAAGAAAAGGAAGATGGTGAGACGCAAAACATCTTCCCGTTCCCGCTTTTCACAACCTGTCTGCATATGATTGTTCAGTTTTCACTTGCATCTTTGGTCCTCTATGCGGTACCGTCGTTACGCCCCCGACACGACTCCCTCAGTACACACGAGCCTGGAGCTCGCGTGGAACCGATCGATCCAAACAAGCCGCTTATGACCAAATGGTTCTACTTCAGTCGTCTTGGGCCATGTGGTGTGGCAACGGGCATGGATATTGGGCTGGGCAACATGAGCTTGAAATTCATTTCTTTGACCTTTTTCAGTAAGCTTACATGACTCTTTACGACGATGCATGCTGACAAGCCCACAGCCATGTGTAAATCATCCGCACTTGGTTTCGTGTTAATCTTCGCTTTCCTTTTCCGCCTCGAAAAACCATCCTGGAGGCTTGTTATCATAATTGGAATCATGACTATCGGTGTGGTCATGATGGTGGCTGGCGAAACGGCTTTCGATGCGCGCGGCTTTATTCTCGTCATGTCTTCGGCTTGTTCCTCAGGCTTCCGCTGGTCTCTCACCCAAATTCTCCTCCTCCGCAACCCAGCAACGGCCAACCCTTTTTCCTCGATTTTCTTTTTAGCCCCCGTCATGTTTGCCAGTCTTTTCGTCCTGGCTGTCCCGGTAGAAGGCTTCCCCGCCCTCTTCGAAGGTCTTTCCAAACTTTTTGACAGCAAAGGCACATTCCTCGGCATCTGCATTCTGCTTTTCCCTGGAACTCTTGCATTCCTCATGACAGCATCCGAATTTGCTTTGCTAAAGCGGACCAGCGTTGTTACTCTCAGCATTTGCGGTATATTCAAGGAGGTAGTGACCATCACGACCGCGAACCTTGTTTTCCACGACCCACTCACACCGATCAACTTGACCGGTCTTTTCGTTACTATCATCAGTATCGGTGCTTACAACTACTTCAAGATACAGAAGATGCGAAATGATGCCAGAACTAAGGTTCATTTAGCGCACCAAGAGTATGCGCCCATTGATAGCCATGACCCTGACCGCAACCCGCGAGCCAGCATGCAGACCAGTGCCTTGATACGGAACAGTTTACAGCTGAATTCAGGCGGCGTTGCACCCCAAGCCCCTGCAGGCGAAAGCTCATCTCGAGCTTCTCCGGTGAAACGGCCAGAGGATCTGGAATGAAATGTATTACACACATGATTTAGCTTTAGATTTTTTTTTCTTTGCAGCGCGAAGTGCACCATGTTGGGCCTTTGGCAGCATATAGTTGATTGCATCTTGATTGCATTTTCGGGGCGTTTTGGAGGGCGGCTGTATTGATGGATGGCGATGCACCTTGTCACCACTACACTATGTTGTACATTGGGAGTTTGCAGTGCACTAGATGGTTGGCCTGCATCGCACACGGCAGGTGGTTCTTTTGTCAGAAATTATCCAACACTATTTCTTTTGTTTTCACTAAATACATATAGGAGCTCTGAGTGCCATATATCCATCGTCTTTGTAGATTCAGTACTTATATCTGTACTGTAATCTCTACCTTCCCTCTTAAGCATAACTTGCAATGACTTATGTTCTTGATCTGTTTGAAACCAAATCATATTATTAAATTTCAAATGCTATAACTAAATATCAAGACATAGGTAGGTTAGTCAAGGCACCATGAATGTTCGAACTGACCCCACAGTATCCTCGTAGCTAAACGGGCGGGATCCCTGCATGATTATTTTTTGTCATATCTGATTGGCTAGTTCCCAATGTCGTCATGCATGTGCTGAAGCTCGACGCGGGCTTCGGGATCCCAAATGGCCGCATTACCAACCAACACCCCCTCTCTGTCCTCTCCATAGAGTCGAATGCGCTTGGTCTCATTCTTCCTTTCCACCTTCTCATAGTCCTGGTCATACACTCTTCTTCTCTGTTGACTTGTTCGTTGAGATATAACGCACGATGGCATCTGCGACAGGCATTCCAGAGAACGTCAACTCATTAACGGCAAATGGGGCCAGTGAACAAGAGCCGCTGCTGGGACGAAGAGGGGATGCAAGCCAGGTAGAAGGGCAGAGTCTATTGCTCAACCTCTGGCTGGGTATGTGGGATTTTATCTCCCAGTAGAACTCGGAGAACAATTCTGACAGCGCGTACAGGCACAGCACCCCTCGCTCAAGCTGGAATATGGATCGTAAGTCTTAGCTGAGCAGGAAGAGTGAAGGGTTTAACGGTGAGGAATACGGGTTGACGATATATAGCTTGCCGCCATTATCTGGGGTGCTATATTCACCCATGACCTTATCTTCTTTTCCGCGCATCCAGTACGTATACGTTCCCACACTTCTTCACTTCCCGGAACTTCTTCAGCTAACATATATGTCTCCAGCTGCTCAATTCGGTAAAACAGAAGCCTAAATATACCTGCATATGTCCCATTCAAAAATACTGATACTCCTAACAAAGGCCGGCCTTCTCCTCGTAACCCAAGCCGCCCTCGTCCTCCAACCAACCCACACACCCTCGCAAAAGCGCGCGGGAACCCTCGCCCACTTCCTCTTCCACATCGTCGGACTCTCCGCCCTACTCAGCGGCCTCGTCATTATCGAAATCAACAAACGTGGACCGGGCCACGCGCACTTCGAGTCTCCACACGCTATTCTCGGTCTCGTCTTCTACATCACCATTTTTCTCCAGGCCATTGTAGGCTTCACGCAGTACTACACCCCGAGCGTGTACGGCGGCGTGGAACAAGCGAAGAAGGTCTGGAAATTCCACCGGGCGAGCGGCTACATCATTGCGGTTCTGGGCCTCGCGACCGTGTCTGCGAGCACGTGGACGACATTTAATCTGAACGTTTTGCATGCAGAGCACTGGTCGGTTATAGTAGCAAGCGTTTTGACGCTGGCGGGTGTTGTGCCGAGGATTAAGTTGGAGAAATTCGGCATTTCGAGGGCGTCGTAGAATGCCATATTGTAGATGGGGATTATCTAGATCGCAGATGTTCGCACGATTTTGTGGTTGATTAGAGGAAATGCATGGGAATAAGTAAGTCGGCAATTAACATTGCTGAACATCACGCCTGTCTTTAAAGTTTCAACATGGTACAGGAGTGGTAGATAAGACGGTAGTGGACGGGCACGTATGGAATGAAATTACATGATATGAGGTTGTCGAACTTCTTCCAACTCTTTCATTCATGTTTCACTCTCCATCTCTTTCCTATCCTTTCCCCTATTTTTCAGCCTAGACACCTTCCCCGCGAAACAACTTTAACTAGGAAAGGTATACTCTTTTGGTCCCGGTAATAAGAGATTCCTTATCACCTTTTTCTTATGATACATGCACCTTCACCATGCTCTGAACGCACTAAAGCAATGCTGCCAATTTCAGTCAACATTTAAAAAAAAGTTGGTATTTATCAGAGTACCGCCTCATCTCTAAAATTATAGCAAGAGTAAAAGCAGACGACGAAGGGTAGATGTTTGGACTAAAGATGCTTCTTGATTCCTCCCCCCTTACCCCTTTTTCTTTGGTACCATCCACAGAATTGCAATGAGCATATACGTTGGATTCCACGCATCGCTTTCCAGACATTCCATTTTATTTTGGTCTCTCGCCAATGGGTTGACTTCGCATAGAGATATGCCGAGTTCCACATTATTTCTAAGAAACAAGAAGAATAAAGCTCCTGCCTCAAACTCGATACTTTTAATTTTCCAAAACACACCGAGCTCTTATTGGTATTTTTCTAGTGTGTCTCGCGCGCGGGTACCTGCCTACCCAGCGCACAGGTATACAATCCATGATTTGACTAATGCAACATATAAAAGAAAGGAGGAAAAACGCCACCCACACCCCGCCAATCACTTCTCCGTCAAGTCATACCATTCCGGAATATCCTGTATAAGGCGCCACATGTACTTTTCGAGTTTGACGGCACACTTTGCGTACACGGTCGTAGGCTCGTTGTACTTTTTACAGTTTGTAAAGATGAGCTTGAGATCGTCGACGAGGTCCTTGGGCTCCATGTAGGCGCCGTTTTCGAGGCGCTCCTCCATGGTGGTGAGGTCCATGGGGGAGGTGATGACGTTGTAGTAGTCGGGAACCTCGTCCTTGTCGACGGGCTTGAGGAAGGGCCAGGCGGACTGGTGGTTCTGGATCTGGTAGAGGAAGCGGCGGAATTCGTTGAAGTGGGGACCGCGGCGGGGTTCGCGGGCCAGGGCGTCCATTTCCGGGGACCAGCCGGTTTCCTGGATCGCGGGGATGGTGAGGGGGTCGATGGGCGTGAAGACGCCGTTTTGCCATTCTTGTGGTGGTTGGTGGATGATGTGGCTTTTGCTCAGGATGCGGATCTTGGCTTGGACGGTTTCCTTTTGCTTGCGGATCATGCGGCCCGCCTCGAGGTAGCGGATCTTGGGGAGGAGTGTGCACAGCATGAGGGTTCCGCCTTCGTAGTCCTTGATGTAGCCCATCCAGGCGGATTTGGAGAGCGTGATTTCCTTGGTGAAGCCTTGCTTTTGGAAGTATCCGGTCGCGAAGTTGTCGGCGTATGTGAGGAAGTGCATGATCCCCGAGGTGGCTTTCACGTAGTCCTTTAGATGGGCCATCAGATGTGCGCCGTATCCTTTGACTTGCTGATCCGAGGACACGGCGCAGAAGACTATCTCAGCAAAATTCCGGTTCTGGAATTCTCGAAAGGTGATGCCGCCAATGACCTCCAACGGCTTCTTGACGATGGCGAGAGATAGATGCGTGCGATCGTACACCAGACGGGCTATGTAGTCTTTCGGCATCTTGGGGAGTTGTTTTTGAAAAAGATTCTTGAGACCTGTGAGGATGATGGTGCTTTCTCTGGCGCCGTCATTGTTGACCACCCGGAACTCAATCTCGCCATTCCGCTCTTCGATGACTGCAGGCTTCTCTGGAAATGGAACTCTCCGCGGTCCAGCGGAAGGTTTCTCCTCTGTTTCTGTGGTGTCATTATTCAGCCCGTCTATCCGTTTTGTGTCGGGCGCATTTTGTAGTTCTTCAGTAGCTGGCCGCTTCGAGCCAAGAACCGTTTGCCCCCGGTTCGCAGCCGCCTCCGTTTTGTCCATCCGCCTTAGATGCTCACGCCGCCAAATTACAATGGAAGAATCGCCAGATTACCACGGTCCAGTCAGTGCAAATCGTTGCTGTATGCTCTTTTATTTAAATATAAAGAATGCTGGGTTTAGCTTGTTGTGCAGGGTGTGTTGACGCGTGTGCCTTCTTGTTTCTCTGGCTGGATAGATTATCGGACAGTCACGTGGCGTCTAGCACCGAATTCGGCTAGCTCAGCACCCCACAAGATACTCCATAAACTACCTAAGACCTAAATATAACTGTTCCAAACGGTCGAGCCTCACGCATCGATTTGCCTTTCTGGCTTCGGATGAATCCAACGGGTTATACTGTACGTGCAACAATGGATGCTTTCTTCCTTGGCAACGAATGCCTTCTTCTTTGGCGGAACCACACAAGCACACCAAACTACTGGAATCTGGATGAAGCTGCCTTCTTGGCTTAGATTACATTCAACCGAAGATACTCTAAAATCCAATATCTGCCTTCTTCCTGTGCAAGAAACCAAAAAGCGAACCAGATGTTGGCGACTAAGCTGTCTTAGATTTCCCCAAATTTGCTTGGTTCCACTCAACAGCCCGACGTATGCCTTCTTCCATGCTCACACGGGGCTCGTATCCTAACCGCTCCCTTGCTTTGGAAATGTTGAATGTGCGAACCTGGGCTGTGTACTTGAGCATATTCGTCGTAATGCTTGGTTGGCCCCCCAACGTTACAACCCAGGTCACCCATTTGAAGATGATGGCGAAGAAAACCACCAGACCTAATGGAATTGTCCAGATATCTTTGTCGGCAAGAGGTTTGCCGATTAGTCCAGATACCGTGCGCCCGAAATCCCAGAACGGCCATGGATCACCATTGGTGAGGAAGAAAGCCTCCCCGCTCACTCGAGAGGCATCGGGGATGGGCACTTTGGACCTCGATTCCTCCAATAGCTTTTTGGCAGTCAAGACGTGCCCTTCGGCAGCATTTTCAGCGTAGATAAAGTCGAATAAATTTTGTGCCGGTGCCTATGCGGAATCTTGCGCGGCCGTCTTCGGCCATTTCAATTGCGTGCTTTGTGAGCACACGGTCGCATGCTGACTCCACGCGTGGTTAAAGCGACCTGCTACATTCTTCGTCGATGCTTGAAAGACTGTTCATGAATTATATCCTCCCAAAGAAAACATGAGAAGTGATTTTTGACAGCCAGTTCGCCATATTATGGCTGAAGAGGATCTAAGGCGGAGAACCTGCCCAACGAATTCAGTTTTGGAAAAACCGCCTTGTTCACTAAAGAGTAGCATCAAAACGGCCTCTTCTCAACAAGTAGAAATACTAGAAGACGTTGTCGAAGAATCAGCCAGCATAGCTAGCCCATCGAACCCGACTCCTGACTGGGACATATCCCGGTCCTCACGATATTTGCTTCGACAACCTGACTCTATTAGCAAAGGAATATGAATCTTTTTCAAATAAGTCACTATTCACGGAGCTGCGCCGCCTTTGAAAGGCGACAAACCTTGTTACACCTACCTGGGAAATAGGATTCAGTGCGAAAATCACAAGCTACTGCTTTGGAAACTCTATGCTAGTGGATATGGAGGCCGAATTCATTAGGATGATCTAGGAATTACACACAGAAATTCCCTGCATCTAGCAATCTTCTAGGACCGTTATGGCCAATCAACCTGCGATGAACCTCATTGATCGCAAGAAATCATTGAGGAACATTCCTCTTGAGTTAAGAAGATCAAGATAACTCGTTTTATCCTGAGGCGAAAAGGTCTATACCTCAAATGTTTCTAGCCTAGATACGGATACCTAGGTAGTGCTTGGCAGATTTTTCTCGACCAGAATGAGACGAAAAGGGAATTCCCCGAGACCAGCTCAAATCAATGAGCATTGAACTGAGCAGCTACCGTCCGAGCTCATATATCCTGTGTCGAGCTCGTCTACCACACTTTGACCTCATCGACCATATGCCCGACGTTCTACCGCACGTCCGAGGTTTCATTATGCGAAATCATCTAAGCTCAGAAGTTCACTCGACCTTGTAAAAGTTCGCTTGAGGTGAGGTCCGAACTTTTGGCCAGGTACGCGACCTTTTAGCGTCTATGGATCAACTTCGAGCACTCTGCAGCCGACCTTTTCCACTAGACACACACAGCACAGATCAGAAGGGTGCCCGGGGAAGTTGAAGCCGTCTGTGAATTTGTTTACCAAAACAGCTCACAGTCAGCAAATCGTGCATCAAAACGTGGAAACGGAGGCGTTCGTAGATGGGAAATTGTAGATGCCGTATTCATTTGATTCATTCGTAAAATCTGAGCTGGTCATGTTCGAAAATTTAGCTGACTCCAGAAAAGCTCGGCTGACCATGTGGAAACTTGAATGTTCGTCAGTTGAGGTCAGAGTATGTGACCGACGTTTCCCCAGTCAAGCGAGGATTTTGGAGAACATTTGAAGTCAACGAAGATAAACGAGGTCAACGACCCCCCGATGGAACCCTGTCATTAAATCGGGTTTTCCAGCTGAATGACTACCATCAAGAGACTCTACGTTTTGAAGCTCGTAATTGATATCAAACGGTAGCCTTCACGATGCATGCCCACGCAAGCCAAGCTCATCGACCTTGTTGATAGTTCGGTTGACCTAACTGGCCGAAAGCTCGGTTGTTTCCGTCAAAGCTCGCTCAAGTTTAGTATCTTTGACCGACGTTTCTCCAGACAAGCGAGGTATTTAAGGGACGGATGGATTTGACTATGATCACATTAGTGAGTACGTTATCAACTAAATCGTGAAAAGAGCTCTGTAATCCGAAACCAGGTACTGACCAAGTGCGGAATTAACGCTCATAAGTGGGATAAGGTGAGGACTTAACTGCTGAGCCGTAAGTATTTGACGTATACTTGAGCCCACTTGATCTCGTGAAAAGCTCGCTAAAGGTCGCTAGATTATGTCAAAAGTTCAAACAACAGCGGATAATGGTCGGTCGATAGTGGACGAAGCTCGACTAATGATTGAATAGTTTGATGAGTTAGTAAAATTTCGTGAGCTATAGAGCACATGAAAAACAATTTTCCACGCCACCGAGATACTGGAAAGGTCGGATCAGCTATGGTTTTCGTTCCTTCTGTTTGAACGATTGGAACATTTTACTTTCAAATGATGGACTGAGTTCGATGATAATGTATGCACGAATTAGTGATGATGGTGAGCTCATTTGAGAGGCTAGCAAACTACTTTTCAAGGATTTACTTGATATAAAAAATGGTCGACATGATTGCGAAAACATTGCAGAACGTACACCCACCACAACTTCAAGTTTACGACAAAAAGCCACCCCAACGAATTGACAAAACAGCACAGAAAGGTCAAGAAAAAGAAAAGCAGACCTAGTTTTTATCAACAAGCACCGTACTCTCCTCCACACCACCCTCTTTTTCGCCACTCGCCTCCGTAGGCTGCGCGACCTGGCGTCCCCTCCATCCACCCATCAGCGAATCTAGCCGTTTCCTTAACCCATACTGCATCCACACGGGCCACAACCTCAGCCCCGCAATAATCGCCCACCCGTACTCGGGAAGCGTCAAATGCGCGCTCTCCCCTTTCAACACGGCCTTAACAATCTCCTCGGCCACCGTCTCCGGGAACAACCCGGGTCCCTGGAAGCCCTCGAACAGCTTCGTGCGCGTGTAGCCCTGCGCCATAACGATGGTGCGTACGCCGGGGGCGTTGTAGACCTGGGACAACTCCGCGGATAGACCTTCATGGAACGCGAGGGCCGCCGCTTTGGACGCCGCGTAGTCGACCATCTTGGGCGCCGTGACGTACGCGGCCTGCGAGGCGACGGTGACGATTTGCCCGTGGTTACGGGCGATCATGTGCGGGAGGAACTGCTGCGCGAGGAAGTAGTGTGAGAGTGTGTTTACGTTGAAGGTGAGGCGGATGTCGAATTCGGTCGCGGAGAGGATGTGTTTGCCGCGGGCGAGGCCGGCGTTGTTGATGAGGACCGTGGGGTTGCCGATGGTGGATTTCAGAGAGGCTGCGGCCGAGGCGATGCTTTGGGGATCCGCGAGGTCGCATTTGAAGAAGTGGACGGTTGGGGGCGCTGGATTTGTGGTCTTTGGTCAGAGGGGGTTCTTGAAGAAGAGGAAGGGTTAGAGACTGCTGATATGGACTCACCTTCGTAGGTCAACTCCTGCACATCCAAAACACCCACCTTGACCCCCTTCTCTGCAAAAAGCTGCACTATAATCTTGCCGATCCCATCACTCCCACCCGTCACGACAACAATCTCTTTGCTCCAGTCCCACTCTCCTCGCTTGTTCCCCTTCCAATTGTTCAACACTTTCCGATCCAGCCATTTACTGGCCGTGCCTACGAGGCCCAGCGCGAGCAGAGCCTTGAGGTTCTTGTACGCGGTGTCATGTTGCGAAGCTAGGAGTGAGCCCTGGGCGGTGTAGCGCGCGAGGAGCACGAGGGGGAGTGTGAGGGCTGGGTTGAGCGCGGTGAGTTGGATGAGGCGGGAGAAGGTGTCGATTGTCACGCCTGTTAAATGAGAAGTTAGCTTGATTATTACATCTCTGTTTTTTCCCACCCAAAGAATCGTAGTTTTCCGATAATAATGTGGTGTGTTGATGTAGTCGACATTGAGAGTATCAAAAGACCTGGTCGCATGTACGGTACGCGTCGGCGCGTCAACCATAGATTAGGCCTTTTTGCAGTAGGATCACAGCTGTCGACAAAAACAAAGATGGAATTGAATTGGGCAGTCCAGTATTTAGGTCGTCGAATCCTTCTCGATACACCAACAGGAGATTTTGTACATCATCCAATTGAAAGCTTGAAACGTACCTTCACGCGCCAGTGTCCATTCACTTCGAATTGGCATTATGTATTCCAACCAACTGCGGACAGTTAATTTCTCAGATAGAGGTTGAACGTAGATGAGAGATCAGGATAAAACAAACTCGTCAGCAGCTCGGGTATCTCAGTATCATCGATCCTCTAGGGCGTCAGCTGCGTATAAATCGCTGAACCACGGTACTGGGCGCAGGGGTGGCCAAGCTTCACCCATTTCCTTAATACGGAGAAGTGCGGGGCTCCGCGTCCCTTGCCTCGGTATCCAGGTACCCGCGCTCATTTGCACGTGGCACCGACTCGTCCAGGTCGTCT
Organism: Periconia sp. R9002; assembly: GCA_023627715.1. Lineage (NCBI taxonomy): Eukaryota > Fungi > Ascomycota > Dothideomycetes > Pleosporales > Periconiaceae > Periconia > Periconia sp. R9002. The sequence goes on along the minus strand of JAMAHW010000016.1, from coordinate 111,895 downwards.
CGTACAGGATGAATCGAATGGTCACACGTAGGTGATGGTACATTGTAAACGAATATATAAATTCCATGTGTACGACGCCGAAAATATGCTAACAATGCCTATGTGGATATCCTGCTTGTAAAACCAAAAACGTCCCTACACAACATTCGTGAAGATGGATAGAAAGAAGAAAAACTAGAGAAAAAGACAAGAACGAAAAGATATAGCTAACAAAGGAAAAAAAGGACATGTAAAGTAGGAGAGTCGTTAATTCCCGATTCCAAACGAAAAAAAAAAACACCGCCAAGAAGAAATTATCCAATAAACCCCAATCCCTCTGCGTTTATATCATATTACCGCTGTCAATATCCATTATTGAGCTCTCTGGTGCAAGGCTGGAAGCGCTTCTGCGACTGTTCACGCTCATTGCCCCGCTCATGACGCGGACCACTTTCTTATTGTTGGGGCGCGCGACGAGCACTTGCGCTGGAGTGACCACGATCTCCTCTCCACCTTCTCCGTAATCGTCTCCCTTCTTGAGCACCAGATTAAATAATACAAGCTTGACAACCGCTTTGCGTGCTTCGAGTTCGTCATTTGAGGTAAATTCTCCCGAGCGTTCGTTCATGAGTGAAGCGTTGAAGTATACTTTGGCTACCAAATCACCGTTGGTATCGTACTCGGGCTGCAGAGGTGGAAGCATAATGTATTCAGCACGTTGAGTCCGCATCTCAATTGAGAGTGTAACTGCGAGACGCATGACATTGCGCAATGACTCTTGAATCTGCCGTTGAAGATGCGATGGTGGCGGCAGAAGGGTGGCAAGTGTGCTGTAAATCTCGTGAACGACTGCCTCAGTGTCTTGAGCCCGCTGCTGGATAAAAGGTTCTCGTTTGGAGAGAAGGGTGAGTGTAATAGCTCGCCATTGTGCTACCGCGCGTGGTGGGCCTGGTGTAGAGTTAGTATAAAATAGTGCTACTGTTGAATGCTTGTACTCACCAACTTCATTCAACGTCTTCTCCAGCGCCTTCAGCTTCTGGCGCTGTTCTCTGTCCATACCAAATAGATATCGTGTGAAGACGTACTCCCAGATCATGGCCATGACGACTGACATGAAAACGTCTCTTCGCTTGACTCGATCGGCAAGGAGGGCATCGACATCAGAGCCATCCAGAATGGCATCGTCAAGACGAGTGTCGATTTTCTGCCGTGTTGCGGCATCCAGCCTGGTGTCGGCTGCAATCTCGGATGTTAGACGGCATGCTCGCTGATCTGAGAATTTGGAAAATCGCAACACCCATTGTTGGACGTGCTGGCACAGTTGTTGGCATGCGGTATCGAAGTAGTCCACGTCACGAACTGTGAGAAAGCTTTCGTTGTTATTCTTCGTGGCAAGGATTTGTTTTTGCAACGATTTGACCTTCTCCCTTGCGCTCGCCAGTTCAGTGTTCAGACGAGTGATCTCTGCATCACGATCGCTAAGTGCAATGCCGATTTCTGTACGCAGAGCGGCCTCCATACCACTTTGAAGTTGATTATGCTGCGCTCGAAGCTCTTCGAGTTCTCTTTGTGATTGCTGCCATTGATTGTGCGCCTGCTGGCCTTCGGCTTGGAGAGCCGCGTACCGTTGATTGGCATCATTGGTAAGGTTACGGTTGGCCTCGGTGAGAGTGTTGTTGAGTTCGGTCAGCTTGGCAATCTCTCTTTGAAGGTTCTGTAGAGTATCCCGGAGCTGCGCAATGTCGATATCGCGCTGGCGAAGCTCCCGGTCACGTGCAGCAACAGACTCAGATATCACTTGAGAGTCGACCTCGCGTTGATAATTGATTGATTGCAAAGTCTCCTCAGCTTTAGCTTTAGCTTCCTCGAGAGATCGATTTTGGGCTGCAAGTTGTTCGAGTTGTTGTTGCATGTCGAGAATCTGCATGCTTTGGCGCTTGCGCACGCTAGGCGGGCGGGTTGGTGACATTGGCGAGCCTTGGGCTTCACCCCATGCCTCCTGCAAGAAAATGTCAGCGTCAATCTCACACGGAGTCACAATGAAGTATCTACTTACATAGACATCGGCCATATCGGCTCGACCCTTGCCTTTGTCCTTTACTGGGTCGTATTTTGATGAGCTGGCAATGCCCGCCGCGATGGCTGCGGTTGCTCCGGCAGCGAGGGCAATACCGGCGAGATTGGGCTGAGATGATTTAGCGCCCGCATTGACCTCGCCAAGACTTGCTGCAGATCGCAAGTCACCTGATCTGCTTCGATCAACTCTTCGCAAAGAATGTGTGGAGTGGGTGGACCTGTTGCTCAACGCACTGAGTGGCCTCTCTGAATCTGGGCTTCTCAGCGTAGCACTTGGAGAACGTTGCTCTGCTAATCGTTGCTTCGTCGGATCTGGAGTGGGAGAGTAGTCATTGTGCGGTAATCGTTTACGGACCGGACTCAGTGTCATGCTTCGGTCCACACTCTCATTGACCTGGCGCCAGGGAGAATCCTTTGACGGTGTTGAAGTATCGACGGCTGCCGGAGTAGCACCCTTGCGCGTTGTTGGAGTTGGTGTCACTGGTGCTGGTGACTTTGCCCGTTCAGAAACAGACTTGGTATTGATGCTGCGCCGAGCAGACTTCACTCCATGCTCAGATGCCCCAACATCGGAGAGATCTCTCCCTTTCTTGTGTGAAGGAGAGTCGTCGGGGCTACTCTCTTTGATTGTACCGAGTACGCTGCTGGGAGTGCGAGCATGCTTCGCAGTGGGAGTAGATAATGCTGCAGACTTTTCTTGTTTCTTTTCATTTGGATCTCCAAAAATTGACTGGTAGGGCTCCTTAACCTTTGGCTCTTTTGAGGGTGGTACTTGCTCTCTCTCTAATCTCCTATGCTTTGAGTCTCGTGTAGGCGTGGTATATTCCTCGCGAGGTTCGGAGTGCGATTTGGTGTGACGCGAAGTATCTTTGTGAGCTTTAGAGGGAGATGATGTTGAATCGATGGATGCATAGTCTTGCGAGCGGCGGTCTGTTGGAAACAAAGGCGACTCTCCATATTGACGAGTGGAAGGTGATGAATCGAACAAGTACGAAGCCCGCTCCTTGGTAGCAGAGTCGATTGCATTTGGAGAGGTCACGGCAGCCGCGGCAGCCACAATAGCAGCAGCGCCCCCTAGCACAGGCAATTCTGGAAGTGATGGGCTTCGTGACCGCGTGCGGTCGTGATCATCGACTGACAAAGCACGTGATTGGCGAGGTGTTTCTGGCTGCTTTGAGCGCCGCTTTTCCCTAACTGGAGACTCCACGGGGGACTTTTCTGATTCGTGATGAATCGATGTAGGAGCTACATCATGGTATCCACTATCACGGACGTTTGCGTTGTCGAAAAAGTGTGGGGCAGCTGATACCGCCGGAGAGTCTGCCACGTGTATTGCGCTGTCGCGGACTTCTCCAAAAGACCACGTCGGTTCGATTGCTACAGATGTGTTCGAGGTAGAATCGGAAAGATGCACGCGTTTTTCTTCTGGTTGCGCCTCTGGTGATGTTGGATGCTGATGTCGTTTTGTGCCTTCGTGTGCTGGCACATATGTATTGATCTCGACATCTGGTTCGGGGATGGCTGCTCGCGACACGTGTGTGTCCATATTTTCGACCACGTCCTCCGACTTCCTCTTGGTCTTCTTGCCCTTCTTATCCTTCTTCTTTGACGGCAAAGCCCATTCATCACCCTCTTCTTGTACATTCACCTTCTCTTCTTTTGGAGTTTCCACGTGAGGGAAGGGGTATTCGTTTGCTTCCCTGCTGTTGAAAGGCTTCGGTTTCTCGTCAAAAGTTGTTGGGAAGTCAGTAACTTCAACACCCGCATCGTTCTTTTGCTCTTCCCTCGAATGGGCGAGAGATCCAAGTACAGCAGCACCAGCTGCCGCTAGAGCCGCAGCTTCAACATTTTCCTTCTTCCTCCCCTTCCTATCCTTTTTCTCTGATGACGACCATTCTTCCTCCATTGCCCGTTTAGATTCGCCTATGTCCTTCTCTTCATTTTGTGCCTGTTTCGTATCCTCTTCAAAAGGAGTAACTGCAGCTGACGCAGATTCCACCGCCTGTTCCTCCGTATCAAATCGCTTCAACTTTCCCTTGCCTTTCTTCCCTTTTTTCTTGGGTTGTACATCCCAGATATCTTCGCCAGGCTCTGTGACTGTGACCTCTTTCAATTGATGCTGATCGTGCGACAGATCTACGTTCTCAGATTGCCCTAGGTCGGTAACTGGCTGTTCAATCTTCGCAAAACCAACATGCCGCGGTGTCGAATCGAATGGCTCCTGGGTCTCAATTGGTGCAGCTACAGGATCTTGGATTACTGGAGTTGTAACAGCTGAAGTGTCCTTTTCTTGTTCAAAAAGGGTCTGCTTCTTGTTCTGCTTCGCCTTCTTGCCCTTCCTAGTTGTCGTAGACGCCCATAGATCTTCGGGCTCCTGCTCGATAACTGGAACGGATTGAGTAACGTCTCGTGACTCTTCCTGTTGTGTGTTGACAATTGCTTCCGGCTCCGCGACGTTGGCAACACTGGTCTCCTCGTTCTTCTCAGGTTCAAGGTTGAGAGTGGAAGCTCGTTGCTTCTTCTTGTTTTTCTTTCCCTTGTTCGGCGACGACCAGAGCTCGTCGGGATCGGCTTCTTCGAGGACGCCAGGTGGTGTCTTTCGTTGCGAAAATGTAGGGTCGCTGAGAATATCCAGAGGGTTGAATGTAGCAGGTCTGTTATTTGCATCAGAGGTGAGCGTTTCAGTAGGCTGAGACTCCTCGTTCTTGACTTGGCCCACATCGCGGTTTGTCGGGGATGGAGAGCGGGAAAGCTTCCCAAACTTTGACTTGATTGCGCTCTCTTTGGCGGCGAGTATGTCCTCTTCAGGAGAAATGTCCCGCGTCTGCCCCGATGGAGAAGTTGATCTGTGGAAAGTTGGATCGTTTAACACCAGGTTTGCGTCAAAACCGGATTCTTCTAAGCCTGCAGCGACTGTTGCAGCAAAGTCGATGTCTTGTTCGGGCGACTTTGATCGTATCTCTTGCTCTGGCTGCGCACCTTGAACTACCATTACATCTTCAATTGCGGAAGGTTTGGACTCGGTCTTCTCTGGTAAGATTTCCTCCGGAGTATCAGGCTCGAACATGGCCGCGAGCTTGTGTTTTTTACCCTTCTTCTTATTTGACTTGCTTGAAGCAATGGATTCGGGTTCAATGGGCAGTTGGGAACTTCCAGACCCAGGACCATCTAAGCCTCTATTCGATTCGCTTGGAAGAGTGTGTTCTATACTTGACTCGGAAATTGGCTTGACAGGCTCATCTGAAGTAGGTGCAGGATCTTCCAGACTGAAGCCAGTGCTCTTCGACTTGCGTTTCTCTTTCTTCGATTTCTTTGTCGGGATGGCCCATTCATCTTCAGGCTGAGTCACCACAGTGTCGCTTGTTGAAACCGCTGGCTCCTGTGTTTTGACATGATCGGTTGTAGCCAAAGTTTGATCATCGGATTCTTGAGGTAGGTCCTTGGTGGCTCCATCCTGGGTTTTTATTTGCAAAGGCTCTTGGACGCTCTTTATTGACTCAGGCTCATCCTCCGAAAATGTTGAAGCCTTCTTCCCCTTCCTGATTTTCTCTTTCTTGCTCCGGGTCGCCCAGGAATCCTCCACTGTGACCTCAGATTGTGCGGGGACATCAGGCTCGACAACAGGAGCGGTTTCCTCAACATTTGGAGCATCAAGATCGAATGTTGTATTGTCAGCTTTCTTTTTCCTTTCCTTCTTGCTGAGTTTGCGCGTGAGAATAGGAGGATCTTCTGGTACCACCGGCGCTGGCGAGTCTTCTGGGAGGATCTCTTGTGTCGTCGTGGGAGGTGCTTCCAAAGAAATTTCAATAGGCTTTTCGACCGAAGTAGATTGTTCTTTACTTTGATCAACATCGCGTTCGACCTGCATTGTACGTTCCTCAACTGCGACTGAAGTAGGCTCCTCAACTGCAACTGAAGTAGACTCCTCAACCTTTGAAACCTGTTCCGGCTCATCGAAGCTGAAAGCAGCGTTCTTAGCTTTTCTCTTCTCCTTTTTGCTGAGCTTGCGTGATAAGACAGGAGCTTCTTCCACCACCACAGGGTTTGGTTCCCCTTCTGTGATGGTAGGCGCTTCGAGTGATACTTCTTCCTTGACGACCGATTCAGTAGTGATATCTTGCTCAGGTTTCGTTAAGGTAGTATCCTGGGGTTCGGAATTGACAGGTTCAACTGCTACAGGCTCGGTAGGCTCATCCCAAGAGACGCTGTTCTTCTTTGCCTTCTTCTTCTCTTTCTTGCTGAGCTTTCGAGAAAGAACAGGTTCGACGGTCTCTTCAACGGGTGCTGGGACGGGCGTGATGGGCAATGTCTCAGCAAGTGGTTCTTGCGAAGTTTCTTCGGCGATGCTCTCTGGGACTTTGGGTGAAGGTTCGGCGATGCTCTCTGGGACTTTGGGTGAAGGTTCGGCGATGCTCTCTTGGACTTCGGGTGAAGGTTCGACGATGGCCTCTGGTTCCGATACAGGAGTAGACTCGTTTGTTACTGGCTCGTTCAAACTAAGCGCAGCTTTGGCAGCCTTTTTCTTTTCCTTCTTGCTGAGTTTGCGTGTAGGTAGGAAGGGTTCTTTGATTTCGTCCTGTACTTCTTCAACAATCTCAGCGGCCGCAGGAGCTTCCTCGCTGACGGATTTGTCCTCCTGGGAGATAGAAGTTGTCTCTTGGATTGGCTCATCCAGGCTGAACGACGTAACTTTGCCCTTTTTCTTGTCTTTCTTGCTTAACTTGCGTGAAGGCGGTTCAACCACAGAAGGTTCATCTTGGACAGTCTCTGTGGTTTGCTCTGCAGAAAAGACAGTCTCGGGTTCAGTGATCTGGGTTGAGGGCTCAATGATCTCTTGAGTAGAAGGCTCGGCGGTAAGCTCGAGGACCTCTCTTGTGCCAGATCCAGTAGGTTCAGCAACAGGCTCGACAACAGGTTCGACAGCAGGTTCAATAGCAGCTTCGAGAGTAGGCTTAACAACAGGCTCGACAGTAGGCTCGACGACCTTTTTTGCGCCAGATTCAGCCGGTTCAGCAACAGGCTCAGTGGACTTCGTCATGTCGACAGCAACATTTTCCCCCTTCTTCTTCTTTTTCTTATCTTTCTTGCTGAGCTTGCCGACAACATCAGACATGGACATTGTTGGGGCAGCAGCGGAAGAAGGAGTCGGTTCTGGTTCGCCGTGCGCCTCCAGAGCTTGATCAAGGGTATCAGATCGCTTCTTGAAGTCGGCAACCTCATCCAGTAGCGCTTTTGAGGACGGGGACAATGGCTCTGTGGATGTTTCTTGTACGGGCTCTACTGGAGGTTCTGTAGTTGATGGTTCCAACTCTAGGTTTTTGCTGACTGGGTTGCTATCATCAACAGTCTCCGTCACGTCTGAAGGTTGCTGCTCGTTCGGGATAGCATTGTCTTGCGTCAGTGGCACAGGATCGATATCGATTTTCGGCTCCTCGACAAGTTCAAGCTCTTTCTCTACCGTTGGGGTCGCGGGAATCGACGAAGACTGCCCCTTCTTGCCTTTCTTCTTTTTTCTCTTTGACTTGTTGGAAGGGACGTCCCAATCGTCTACTTGATCGTCATTAACGACAGGGGGCGGTTGTGAATCAGGTTCGGCAGGCGCTGGGGTAGGTGTGATTTCAGCCACTTGCTCGATTTCCTGAGAAGGGGCGATCACAGGAGGCTCTTCTGTGCTGTCAGGTATGGCAGTCGTTTCCTTTGCCTTCTTTCCTTTCTTGTCCTTGGAAGATTTGATTGGAGTTGCCCACTCATTGATCTCTGCTTCTTTCGGTGTCTCTTGAATTGGCTTTTCCGGTAACGCAGGCTCTTCACGAGGGATTTCCGAATCCGCAGATGGCTGAATTGCACTATCTTTTTGGGACACATCAGGCGCAATGGACTCTGCATTGCTTTGCTCGGGTTGCGAGTTCTCATGGACAAGTTCATCAGATTCAGGCTTCGCATCGAGAGAGCCTTGAATGGGATTGACTGTGTCGTCTTTTTGGCCAGTCTCATCTTTGAGTGTACCAGTTGAAAGTTGTACCTCTTCCGATTTGACTTCTGCAACCGATTGTCGTTTCCCCTTCTTTTTCTTTCCCTTCTTCGCACTCGGGGCCCAATCATCTTCAGCGGCCTCCTCTAGCGCTGGAGGTTCGGTGGCTGGTGCAACCGCTTCTTGCGTAAGTGAAGCTTCGCCCTCAGCGACTGTATTTGAATGAGGTTTGTCTGAGGAGATGCAGCGGTCATTTTGAACGGTCTGACCATCATTAGAGATAGCGGATTGCTCCCCAGTGGCCTCGGTGACGGGCAGTTCTTTCAAGATTGGCTCGGCAGGTGAAGGTTCAGCGTCGGCGGTAGGTTCATCATCTAAAGAAGAAAATGTGCCCTTCTTTTTCGCTCTCTTTTCTTTCTTGCTTAACTTTCGGCTAAGCTCGGGCTTTGAAGGGGTATCCTGCTCTTTGATTTCTTCGACCTGTATAAGAGGCTCCTGCGGTGTTTGTTCCGGCTCTTTGTCGATTTCGGCAGTCTGCGACTCGATGGTTGCTTCTGGCTTTGTGGAGATAGGTGGTTCCGGTTCCGAGGATCCTGTTGCTGGAGGCTGAGATTCAATGGCCGGGACATCTTCAACAAGGGGTGTGGCAGTGCCGGACTTCCGTTTATCCTTTTTGTTTTTCTTCTTCTTTTTCGAAGAGTTTGTAGTTGTCGCCAGCTCCTCAACATTTTCATCCTGTTGTTGTCCACTTGCAACCTCCAAATCCTTAACCTCTTCTGTTGTCGTGCTGGGCTGTTCGACCTGAACTGGTTCGACCTCCGTCTTGGTGACCTTTTCAGATATTGGGACTTCACTGACTGTCTCTGAAGACTGGCCAGTGGGTTCGGAAACGATGTCTTTCTCCACAGTGCCTATAGACTCCGCTTTCTTGTTCTTTTTGCCCTTCTTTTTCTTGAGAGGCAAAGCCCATTCGTCGACGTAGGGTTCCTCTGGCACCGTAGAAGCGGTATGGGAAGGTTCTATGATTTTCACGTCGCGGCCTTCTTCATCCACAGGCTTAGTGTCGTCTCGTATAAGCTCAACCGGAGGCTCGGGAGATTTGGAAAGCACCTCGGTGGGGATAGGCTTCGACGTGCTCTCCTTGAGATCTCGAGAAGTTTGATCTGTGACACTAGACTCGGGCTGAAGTTCAGGTCTAGGTTCGGCGGCAGGTTCGACGGCAGGTTCGACGACAGGCTCAACGACAGGCTCAACGACAGGCTCAACGACAGGCTCAACGACAGGTTCGACGACAGGTTCGACAACAGGTTCGACAACAGGCTTGACAACGGGCTCGACAACGGGCTCATCGGATTGAGTCTTCGAACTGTCCTCAGAGACAGGTACAATTGGCTCTACCTCCTTGTTTTTACCCTTCTTGCCCTTCTTTTTGCCCTTCTTCGTCGCAGGAGCGCTAAACTCCTCCTCAATTGGTTGCTCCGTATCTTCAACAGTCTTTTGCTCCTCGTTTGTAGACGGCGTTGGCTCTTGAACAGGTTCCGACTGTACATCTGGAACAACCTCTTCCGCCGGCGTTGGCTCTTGAATAGGTTCCGGTCGGACTTCTGCAACAACCTCTTCCGCCGGCGTCGAAGGTTCCGATACTTTCCCTTTCGCCTTCTTGCCCTTCTTTTTGGTTTTTGCGGAAGAGAAGTTGGCCCAATCATCTTGGCTAGCTGGTTGCTGTTCCAGCGGAGGCAAGTCGGTCATTGGGACACTATCGCCGGCTGGAAGAGCATCATCTTTCGAAGGGTCAGATTCGGTTACAGGGCCGACTTCCGTAGTGGCTTCCGACTCAAGGATAGGCGTTGGTATTTTCGCAGTTGTCTCGAGCTCGGTCTTTTTATCTGCCTCTTCTCCTTTTGTCTTGTCATTCTTGAAGCTGGAAGCCCACTCGTCCGCGATTGGAGCGTCTTCGACCTGTGTACTTTCACTTGTAGGAGGGACCGGTTCTTGCGTTGGTTCCGGGCTAACTTCCGTCGTTGTCTCTTCGATGGGGGGAGTAGAGTTGGCTTGCTTTTTGGCTTTCTTGCCTTTCTTCTTGCCCTTTGTAGAGGTGATATCCCACTCGTCCAAAGCGGTTTCCTCAGGTTGAGCAGGCTCAGCAGGCTCAGTAGGAACAGTCGTTGACTCAGCAACAATCTCACTAGTCTTGTTCTCTTCCAGTAACACAGGCTGCTCGGCAGTCTCTTCGACCTCACCAGCGGGTGCATCTGACGACTCTGGAATTGACACAATGGGCGCTTGATCAGCTTCCTCTACTACAGATCCCTGCTTTCCTTTCTTGCCCTTTTTCTTTTTCTTTGAAGAACTGAGGTTTGGCTCCTCCTCCTTGGTCTGTTCTAGTTCGGTAGTCTCGGGAGCGATTGGAGCAGTTGACACATCTGCAAGAATCTCTTTTGTCTTTTCACTTTCGGGCGCGGGTAAGGAAGATGGCTCGTCAGCAGGTGTCGAGACCGAAGTAATGGGAGCGTCAACAGGTGGCTCGGTTGAAGTACTGGCTATATTTTCAGGAACAGAACTCGAGTCAAGCGGCGGAAACTGGATTTCTGTAGGTAGCTTATTGTCTTCCGGAATAGAGATTTGTGGTTCAGGCGCAGACACTTCAGATATTGATGCTCGACTTTTACCCTTCTTGCTCTTCTTGCCTTTCTTAGCTGTCGCGGCATCTGGCTCCTTCGACGTTGTTTCTTGAGGCGCAACAGGTGGTGATAGTTGCTCAGAAGTCTCCAGAGGAACATCTTGCGACGAGGGCGTAGGAAGTGCAGGATCAACTGACTCGTTCTCGATGGGAGGGTTTCGGTCTTCATCTTGTTGCGGTGAAGTTTCTGACTCTTGGGGTACAGAGGTGAGTTCTTGAGGTACAGAAACTGGTTCTTCAGAGATGGAGGCTGGTTCTTCAGGTACAGAAACTGGTTCTTCAGGTACAGAAACTGGTTCTTCAGCAAGTGGGGTATCCGTAAGCTCTTCAGCGGGGGGAGAAGAAGGCTGGTCTTCAACCAAAGACCCACGTTTCCCTTTCTTTGCCTTCTTCTTCGCCTTCTTAGAGAGAGTCGCTGGCTCCTCGCTCAGAGCTGGCGTTACGATTTCCTCCGTCGGCTCAGTCGATTCGGTCGGTACGGCAGGTTGATCCTCGATCGGAGACTTCGCTGGCTCAGGCTGTTCGGTAGGAATGATAGGCTGCTCTTCAATGACAGGCTCTGCAATCTTCTCTATGGGCGCGTCGGTGGGTTCAGAGGGCTCTGTCTCGGGGGCGGCGCTTTTCTTTGCTTTCTTGGCCTTTTTCTTTTCCTTCTTTGACATTCCTGCCCATTCATCGTCTTGCACTTGTTGCTGGACAGGCTGCTCGACCACGTCCACTGCGGGAGAAGCCGATTCTACCTCTGGAACAGGGATTTTGATTTCCGAAGGAATGTCCGATACGGCCTCTTTCGCCTCGGTAGGTGTATTGATTAACTCAGAAGGCTTAGTATCGGGTAGGACCTCTGGAATAGGAGTTGCGGTCTCCGAAGGAATGTCTGACACTGCCTCTTTTGCCTCATTAGGTGTATCAATTAGCTCAGAAGGCTCATCCTCGCGCAAAGCATTTTGCTTGGCTTTTTTAGCCTTTTTCCTATCCTTCTTCGACATTGGCAAAGCTGCTGAATCATCTTCAGCTTTTACGGGTTCGACGATAGTCTTTTCGAGCGTTTGAGCATTTTCAGCAGACACTTCTTGTTGCGGCGGGAGTTCTGTGGTATCCAAGGGCGCAGAGACGCTTGGTTCAGCCAAAGTTGTCGTTCCAGGCTCTTGTGTTGTTGTCTCGGCGGACGTAGAAGGTTGCTCGTCAACGATTGGGACGCTCTTGCCCTTTTTACCCTTTTTCTTCCCCTTTGGAGGGATCGGTGCCCACTCATCTTCCTGTGGCGTCTCGGGGGGCTCTTCAACAACCGGGGCTGCGGGAGAAACACTCTCTTCTTCGTTGAGTTGCTGGGAGATCTGAGGCACAGAGAGAGTGTCTTCTAAGGGACTATCTTCTAAGGGAGCAGTTTGGATTTCTTCTGCGGGAGTCGTGATTGGAGTTGACGGTTCACTTTCCTCAGTCTTGCCTTTCTTACCCTTCTTCTTTTTCTTGTCCTTTTTGGATAGCGAAGCCGACTCATCTGGCTTAGTCTCTTCCTTGGTACTGGGCAGCTCTGGTAGAGATGGCGCAAGGATAGTTTCTTCAACGGGTATATCTTGCGTCTCGGTCGGCAAGATTGGTTTTTCTACAGAGTCTTCTTGGACGTCGGGCGCAATACCCAACTCGTCGACCTTGGAATCACTAACATCGACAGACGGTTCATCAACAAGAGGGGATGTGCTCTCTTCGAATGCTGACGCAAGTTTTGCTTTCTTGGCCTTCTTCTTACCCTTCTTTGACAGAGGTGGTGTTTCTTCATCTTTTTGCACTTGTTCTTCTGCAAGATTTTGAGGCACATCAGGCGACGTAGCAGGTGGCTCTTCTGTAGTTTCGGGCGCGGGCTGAGGTGATACATCCTCAGTAGAAACGTTTTCTTCCTTGATTTTTCCACTTGGGGGCTCAACAGAAGTGGAGGGCTCGCTCTCGAGAGTAACCGAAGCTTGTTTCGCCTTCTTGGCCTTTTTCTTGTCTTTCTTGGAGAGCACAAGAGTGATTTTATCGTCCTCTTCTTGTCCTTGCTCTACAGAAGGAACATTTTCGTGCGTGATGGGGCTCGATTCAGAAACAGTGGGTTCAATTTGAGCAGACTGCTCGACTTGTGTGATCGGATCGAGCTCTGAGGGAGGCTCGAGCGTAGAAGGCACATCTGTAGCTGGCGTATTTCGCAATGTTTGGTCCTCTTCTACCGGCGGAGTAGTAATAGTAGACTCGGATGTCTCGGCTTCAGTGGCAGACTTTTTACCTTTCTTCTTTTTCTTGCTTTTTGAAGTCGTCTTCTGGTCTGAATCATCAATAGGCGTCTTGGCTGGCTCAGACGATGGCGCTGGCTCGACTTCAACATCTACTTTGTCTACTTCCTGAGTAGTGGGCTCAGTGACGGCGAGAGAAGGGTCTTCTTTTGGCAATTCTTCCTTGGTCTCTTCAACCTCTTTTTTCTCAGATAAAAGCGCAGATGATGCGTCAATGATTACAGATTCCACAGCAGTATCGGCAGGAATATCTTCGGTGACATGAGAAGCAGCAATCTCTGCATTTGGCTCCGCTGCAGGCAAGTTATCGCCATCTTTCTCCAGATCTTTTTTGGCCTTCTTCGCCTTCTTTTTGGCCTTCTTCGACAACGGAGCGGACTCTTCAACAACAGGTGTCTCTATTGGTTTCTCTGAGGAAAGATTAACAGATTGGTCGGCAGAAGGTTCTTCAGACTTCTCCTCCACGGATTGTTCCAATATCTCTTCTACAAGGGGTCGTTTATTTTGTTCTTCAGCAATCAGCGAAACTTCATCCACTGGCTTGGTCGCAGAGACAGTAGGCGCATCTTCTTCCACGGGATCCTTCTTGCCCTTCTTGTTCTTCTTTTTCTTGGATGGAATAGGCACAGCCCAGTCGTCATCTTCAACTTTCGGTTCTGGCGCTACCTCAGACGAGGGTGGCTCTGCCACAACCGGGACATCCTCAGCAGCCGGAGATTGTTTTTCTTCAACAACAGTATCTGAAGAAGTGGGAAGAACAACTCCACTGTTAGGTTCGATATCGTGAGATGTCTCAACTGGGACAGATGGTGTTGCGGTGATCTCCGTGGAAATATCCTTGCCTGGCTTTTTCACCTTCTTCTTTTTGTCCTTCTTCGACGGCATCGCCCACTCATCAGGTTCATCCACCACCTCCTTCGTTGGTTCGGCAGCAGCATCGGTCTGCAAAGTATCCGTCTTCTCATGGTCGCCTTCGATCTTTTCGGTGATCGGTTCGGCTGGAGGCGAAGAAGTGGGTCCAACTAGCGGTGAAAGATCCTTGTCACCTGACGACACGTTGACATCGCGCACGGTGGTAGTTGAACGCTCCACAATATTTTCATCGCGCACGGATGGTTGTGGGGATTCCTCCGCGTCTAGGGTGAACTCAGTTTCTTTGCCTTTCCCAATTTGATCTTCTTTCGAGGTAGTGGCGGAAGGGGTTTTCAATGAAGTTTCTGCCTCTGACGTAGATAGTTCTTCGATGTTAGGGAAACTCTGCTCTTCTGTGGGCAAAACTGCATCGACTGCTTGCGAGGATAGATTGGACTCTGTGATTTTCGGGGATGGGTCATTGCGCTCCTCTGTTGACGTAATATCTGGATCGAAAGACACTGATTTTCGTTGCTTTTTGTTCTTCTTTTTGTCTTTCTTGGACAGAGGTGTTTGCTCAATTTCCTGCGTTGGAGTTGAGAACTGCGAAATATCTTCAGTGGTATCTGGTTGAGGCACGATCACAGGAACACCACCGGCAGTCACACCGAAGTCTGTGGCAATTGGCGTTGATTCCAACTGACTGTCGGGCAATGTTTCTGTTTTGCCGATTTCTTTCTCAGACGCAAGCACATTCGGTTCGATTTCATGTGCAGAAGGCAAGGATTGGGGAACGTCCAAGCTGGGCTCTATCTGAGTCTCGAGAGCAATTCCAGAGTTAAGCTCTTTCGCACTGGCATCGGCTGTGGCAGGTTCAGAAACTGGAGTTGTTAACTGTTCCTGTTCAGCTGGCTTCGCCTTCTTGCCCTTTTTCTTTCTCTGCTTCTTTGACAAAGGCGCAGATGATTCATCCTCCACGGAAGCTGACGGTTGTTGACTTTCTCCATTAGGGTCAGCCTCAATCTGAAGAGTTGGGCTTGCGGGATTTTCAGAGATATTTTGCGCATCGCTTTCGACGGAGGTAGGCTCGGCAGGCGGTGCAAGTTCAGGCTGCTCAGTTATTTCTGGAGTTTCCGGTTCAACACCGAGAATGTCACTCTCCCTGCCCTCGTTCTTCCTTTCTTTTCCAGATAACGGCGTTTCCAGATCGTCCTTTTGTTCGGCTTGAAGCGGCTCTTCGGTGACTTCTTGGTGAGGTTCAGATAGTGGCTCGGAAATGTCTCTGCTAGGCTCGACGGGAGTCAGATCAATAGAGGCAGATTCAGTCGATAGAATTGGCTCTTCCTTCTCAAGAATGGGGGTGCTCGGCTCAGATATGGAAGCCTTGCTCTTCTTGCCCTTCTTTTTCTTGGTTTTCTTAGTAGTCGATGTGATTGTCAAATCTTCTGGGGAGATTGTAGGCTCCAAGGAAGCACTTTCATCTTTGTCTGCAGGTCCAATAATATTGGGGCCGGCTGTAGGCTCGACGACATCGGGTTGAGTGACTTGATCTCCAGTGGCGGTTTCGACGGCGGATTCAATGGTGATAGACGGTTCCTCTAGTTCAACGATAGGTGTGCTCGGCTCAGAAACCGAAGACTGCCCTTTCTTGTTCTCCTTTTTCGCTTTCTTAGAGGTGGGTTGCGAGGCGATTGGTTCTTCCGAAACCAGTGGCTCGTTTTCAGTCGCCGATTCAAGCGAGCTCATCTCAGCAGTAGGAGGTATAATCTCAGTCTGCTCACCAGTAGGTGCCTCGACTGCTGGCTCAGCAGTGCTAGGCTCAACAGGAGTTTGCTCAGAGAACAACTTCGGTTGCTCTTCGAGCTCGCCCACAGGTGTACTTGGCTCAGACTCTAGAGATTTACCCTTCTTGCTTTTCTTTTTCTTGCCCTTCTTAGATGGAATGGAAGGTAGTGTGATTTCCTCCGACACCTCCGCCGTAGGCTTGTCGACTTTCTCGAGTTCCTCTGTAGTGGTCTGAATATCATCCGTAGAAGGAAGCTCATCCTCTACCTTTTCTCCAATGACCGGCTCGGAGGAATGGGTAGGTTCGTCTTGAATTATGCTCCCATCCCTCACGACGTCAGGACTTGATTGCTGGAAGTTCTCGTCTAACGATCGTGATACATCGTTTGACTCAACAGCAGCGGAGTCAGCTGGACTGGTTTCAGCGTCAACTTCACTTGTCTTGCCTTTCTTTGCTTTCTTCAACTTTTTCTTATCCTTTTTAGAAAGTACAGGAGGGGTTGGCTCTTCTTGCACAAGTGATGTCTCTACATCCCCAGGAATCGCTATATCGGTGCTGGGTTCGACGGTAGACTTTAGATTTTTGGGCGCAGTGGAAGATGTAGGCTCAGGAAGTGCGGTCTCGGTGGAAGGCGTGGACTCAGGCAGCACAGGCTCGGTGGAAGGTGTAGGCTCAGGAAGCACGGACTCAGAAGGCAAGCCTTCAAGGGGTAGATCCTCAGATGACTTAGACTCACCCTCTCTCTCAACGACAGGGACGGTCGCTTCAGAAACGGGGGTTCTATTCTTCTTGCCTTTCTTTTTGCCCTTTTTGGACGTCGCGGGCGCCTCTTCCTGGTCATTCCCAACCTCAACGTCTGCAGGTTGCGTAGACTCTTGCGTAGACTCTTGCGTAACCTCCACAGTGTGCTCCAAAGGTTGAATTGTCTCGCCAATTGGTTCTTGCTGAGAGTCGGCAGTCGTGCTTACTTCTGTCGCTTGTATCGCGGAAGGAGTGCCCCGCTCTTGCTCAGAAATTGGCTCATGTTGCTCGGAGGACAATTTCTCAGGCACTTCAACGTGTGAGACGTCAACAGAAGGACTAGGTTCGATATCGACATTCTTGCTCTTTTTGCCCTTCTTATTCTTCGCCTTTTTGAACGCAGGTGTCATGTCATCTTCAGCGGTAATTGGGATTTCTTCAAGGGGTAGAGAAGTCGATATGCTCTTGTTGGACACGTCGTCAGTCTCAGACTCAAGGGGCAGTAGTGAGATGGTTTCGGTAGATGGTTGGGGTTGCGCAGGTTCCTTAGGCGATTCTTTCCCAGACTCGGCGATGCTTTCTGGAGGTTGGGGTTGCTGGGATTCCATTCTAGTCAAACTCTCATCTTGGGACACGTCTTTGGTGGATAGAAGTGTTGGAGATAGAGGTTGCTCCTCGGGGACAGTCGGTTCTGAGGCTTCGATATCAGGCAGAGTGCCGGATTGCAAACTTGCACGCTGTGCCTTCTTTCCCTTCTTTCCCTTCTTCTTGATCGAATTGGTGGTACCCCATTCCTCAGTATCCACAGGAGTTGACTCTTCCACTTGGCTCTTCGGAGTAATACTGGTGACGGGTTCTTCAGACAAGGATAGACTGCGATCTTGAGAGCCTTCCTTCCCATCCACCTCGACGTTCGGCGCCTCCAAAGACACCCCTCCAGTAAGATCATTTGATGCCTCTAGAGCTGACGAGGTGGGCTCGCTATCGACGGTTTCGGGCAGCTGAACACTGGTTTGTCTGCTCTTCTTTCCCTTTTTACCTCCTTTCTTCTTGGTGATAGGTGCCCATTCGTCTTCTTGCACCTCCATTGTTGGTTCAGGTAACGGCGACTGATCAGTTTCGGCGGCATTTGCTGGGTTGGGATGTATTTCTTGCTCCCCGGAAGAGATCGGGACAGATGATTCTTCAGTAGCCAGCTGCGTATCCACGTTTTCGGTTTCGGAGATGATATCTGCAAATCCAGATGGCTTTACCTCCTCGTTCTGAGGCTCCTCGCTCTTGTCTATGATAGACGGTGTCTCTGGGGCGATTGGTGTTCCTTCGACAATCGGTGTTTCTTGGGCGATGGAAGGTGTGTCTTGCTTGCTCATACTCTTCGAAGTTCGCTTCTCCGTCTTTCCCTTTTTACCCTTACCCTTCTTTGCAGATGAAACCTCAGAAGATACATGCGGTTCGTCTTTTTCAGCAGACTTAACCTCCTCGATGGCCATCTCTGCATCATCGGTTGCAGGTTTTTCATCTTGCTCGGAAGACTTTTCGGGCTCACTTGGCGCAGGAATTGTGCTTTCCACATTTTCAGTAGGAGTAGGTTCAACATCCGCCTGTTTGTCGATCGAAAGGGTTGTGATGGGGCTCTTCGGCTCAGGCGTGTTAAGCTGGGGCTTGCTCTTCTTCTTTTTTCCAAGCCCAAAAGCTCCCAAGAATGATGATCCCCACGAGGGAGATGGCTCAGAAGCGGTCTTCTTAGCTTTTGGTTTTTCTTCCTTCTGTGTCGTGATCGGAGCAGGTGTGTTGGATTCAGATGAAGAATCTTTGACGAGGAAGTCCATGGGGTCGATGGGTTTCTTGTTATCAGCGGGCTCACTGGAGAACGCGGCAAGCTCGGGCTCAGGGTTGGCTTTCGTTTCTTCGGCGGGGAGTGAAGGTGTTGAATCGTCTTTCACAAGGAAATCCATGACATTGAAATTTCCTTGGGTTTCCTGATTCTTGACGGAAACAGGCTCGATGGCAGATATCTCTTCATTCAACTCCGCAGGCGAAGAGGTGGTATCCAGGTACCTGGCCACTTCGCCGGCATCAAACGCAGGCTTGAGAATGTCTTGCTCAACCTGTTCCCTAGTATTTGCAGCCTCTGAAGGCAGGGCACTTGGGTCCGGTTCGGCCAGCTGACTGCCACGCTTATGATTCTTTCCTTTCTTTCCCCTTTTCCCCTTTGCAGCCGGTTCAGAAGTAGAAGGCAAAGTAAAATCAGTCGATTCAACCATTTTCCCTTTAGGAAGGTTAGGCGTGGTAGCAGCCCAGAGATCGACTGGTTGCTTAGGCTCCGCCTCAGTTTCTAGATTGGAGAAGTTGCTGTCAAGACGTATGGCTGTCGGTGCGTCCAAGGCTCTCAACGCCTTAGGGCTACCCAGTTCGACGCGTCTCACAGCAGCATCTTCGAAACTGGCAGGTTGCGTATGCTCAAGAATTTT
Source organism: Periconia sp. R9002 (assembly GCA_023627715.1). Lineage (NCBI taxonomy): Eukaryota > Fungi > Ascomycota > Dothideomycetes > Pleosporales > Periconiaceae > Periconia > Periconia sp. R9002. The sequence continues at coordinate 93,069 of JAMAHW010000016.1, read as the reverse complement.
CTGGCGCCTGAACTCTTTGCTCATTGCCTCAGGTGAGCTCAACACGCCTGGTTCGCCAACGAGAGTAGCGTCATCAAAGATATCTGATCCAGCGCGATTCTTAGCCCAGTCGTCTTCGTTGTCGTTGAATGTTGGAATGAAATTGGCCGAAGACCCAGGTTCGTATCCAGTCGATATAGTATTCTTGGCTGCTGTTAAATTCTCTGAGGGCTCTTGGGTAGTAGCGGGCGCGGGAGGTTCTGTTGGGGCAGGAGCTGAGACGGACCCCCCCCTGGTTTTTGTTTTCTTTTTCCCTTTCCCTTTCCCTTTGCTTTCGCGGCGTAGCAGGTTGGAATCAGGCTTGGCCTCTGGTACTTTGACAGTCTCCTTCTTTTCTTCTTCAACTTTCTTTGGTTTCTCCACGGGCGTATCGAACCACCCTTCGACAGCATCAGCAGCATCCTGCTCTCTGATCCTTTGGTTGTCCTCTGCGGTGAACTCTTTTGGACTTTCCGTACTTGTACCTAGATCGATACTTTTCCCTTTCGAGCTCTTTTTGCCTTTCTTGCCTTTCTTAGTAGAAGATGAGGATGTACGTACAAGAGGGGGTCGTTCAGGCTCCTCAGGCTCAATTGCAGGAGTATGATCAGCAGTAGCATTAATGGTATCCTGATCCAAGTCTCCGCCCATAAAATCGTCTTCGTCGTTCAACGAAGGCGAGGGGTGATCGCTTAAAGTGACGGCCGCAACCCCTCCGACGACGGCGCCGAGAGCTGCATTTTTGAGGAGAGAAGAACGTGACGGTGAGACTTGACGGCTACGAGGGTGAGAACTATCTTGTGTCTCATGATCCTTGGGGGGAACGCCTTCAGGAGGTAAAATTGCCGGTTGAGTCTCCGGTAGGGAAAGGCCGAGCCCTGCTCCTTCCTCTTCCTGAATATGCGCTAAACGATCAGCAAGGTCATTTGCAGACGGTACAATCTCATCATCTGTAATTCCGGCGGGAAACGTGGATGCCTTGGGTGTAGACTGCCCACTCTCGTCCAATTCTTCAATTTCGCGATTCTCGAGTTCAGGATGTTGCATCTCAGGACCGATCTGCGGTGGGGGGATGAAATTTAAAGGATCCAAGAAGGGATGCTCCGAGCTGTCGCTGATGCTTGGTTCTGGCGATTCGAGCGCAGACTGATACTCATCTCCCGTCGTGGAAGAAGCCCGAGATGGACTGCCGCTTGACGGCAAGGAGGGAAGTACTTCGTCTTCCAGGTCGACGGACTTGCGATTGCGCTCAACTAGGTACAGAGGCCTGAATTCACGAGATGTTTTGAACTCTGCAGAGCTGGACTTGGAGTGGCGTGGGTTAGGCGGGCGGCGAGGCGAGGCAAGAGGGCTTGATGTCTCAAGTGCAAGCTCTCGCTGAGGCGTAGCACCAGGTGAAGAAGTCATTCGGCGGAAACGAATGGGTACGGAAGTAGACGATAGGTCTCGTTCAGCAAAAGGACTTGTCCTAGCCTGTTCAGGGGTTTGCAAGGTAGGGCTAACAGGTCTTGACGATGGTAGTGGTGGTAGCTCATCCGGAAAAGCTTGGAGCTGCCATGGCTGTAATCCTGTAAGCCGAGTCAAGAATGCCTTTGGGTCCTCCTGAGGAGTGATTGGGGGCGCCGTCTCAACATCGCCGGAGTCGTTCGTGGATGGGAAAGAGGTCTCAATTGAAGGGAGAGAAGGTTGTGATCGATCTCCAGAAATGCCACTGTCGGGATGGTTACCTTCATCATTAGAAGAAGCGAGCTCACCTGTGGGCAGTGGTGTGGCCGCCACTGCCCTATCGTCTAAAAAAGACTTATTTTCATCGGCATATCGAGAGCGGGAGCGGGAGGAGGTAGAGTCCTAGAAAAAAAAGGAAATAAATTAACAATCTACGATACATGATACAAAAAACGCAGCCGCAAGAAAATTGTGGGCTATACCTTGCTGCCTTCATTCTCCCAACTATCAGTTCGACTCCTCCGCTTTTGCCTGCTACTGCTTGAAGAAACAGTGGAACGTGCATCATCGTCATCTGAGCCATATGCTGAGCCCCTATCGCTCTTCTTTTTTCGATGCTTTCGTTCGCTGCTGTAATCGTCATCCCTAACTTTGGAGGATTTGCTGGTAGGTTCAGGCAAGCTCTCTCGTGACTTGCTAAACAATCCAAAAAGACCTGATGATCGCTTTTCCCTCTTGGGGCTACTACGCTCCTCATCGTAACGAGGTGGGGATGAGATGATGGATACGTTATCGTCATCTCCATCGCGTCTTGATTTTCGCCGAGAAGATTTGCGTTCCCGCTCATAGAGATCACCAGGGTCTGAGGCAGCTGACGAACCCACACGTGGTTCAGGAGATCCGTTGCGCTCTCTATCCCTATTCCTATGCTTGTGTCTCCGTTCACCAGTAGCTTCTGAACGCGCCTCTGAGACCGTCGATCTGTTGTCCCACTCATCGGTCCCGCGGCGTCGGTGATGTCTACGCTTGCCATCAACATCATCTAGCGCGTAGCCACGGTCCGGACTAACAGAACGCTCTCCATAGTGACGACGTCGTTCTTCTCGATCTACTGCATCCTCATATCTGCTGCCCGAGGAGATGATCGACCTGTTATCGCGATCATCGTATCGTTCATATGTGGGGGATTTTTCCTTTGATTTCTTTTTGTCGTCTGACCCCGCTGAGAAGAATTCATCGGAATCCCGATCCGCGCCATCGGCCTCGGGTTGGTCGTCCGGTGCATGATACCCGGAATCGTGAATGTTTCGGGAGATTGAAGTGGCCGAGTCCGGGATTGCCGGGTTAATAGGCAGATTAGAGGAATGGATGCCCACGTCTTCCATAGGTGCAGGAGGTGGTGCATTCGAGGGACCCACATAGTCATCATACTGCAACTCCGACCGTAATGGGGATCCCACGGAGGGAGAGTACATGCCGCTGTGTCGCTTCTTCTTAGACTTCTTCGGTGTCTTGATACCACCCAAGTCATCATCAAAGGCAGTGCTGGGAACTACAGGCTTTCGGTCCTGTTCGTCATGTGTGCCCGTTCCATTCGAAGCACTTTTGTCGGCAGACTCCAAATTTTCTCGTGCTTGACGCAGATCATGGGCTAGCCTTTCTTGGTCTTGTTTCATGGCAGAAGCGATGAGGCCTGCAAACCCCCCAGCTAAAGCGCTGGCTGCTACCCTACTCGAGCCTTCTGTGGTCACGTTTGAAGTCGTTCCAGCATTCTGATCAGTATAGGTGGGCTCGATATCTCTTGGATCGCGTTCGATCACAGGAGTAGCAGGCTGGCTACTTTCACTATCTTCGCTATTGCCAGCACGTTTTGCGGCCTTTGCCTTTTTCTTCTTGTCCTTCTTGCTCAGCTTAACAGGAGCAGGCAACTCGTCCTCGATAACCGGTTCAACCTCTGGCTGGATTTCCTTGATGGGCTCAGGTTCCGGTACAGTCTGCTCGACCTTGGGAACCTCTTCAGCCCAAAGATCGGGTGATGAACTCTGCGCTTTCTTTTTCTTTTTCCGCTCTTTTTTAGAGAGGGTGGCGGTAGGTTCTTGCTCGACGAGCGTCTCAGGTTCGCGAATAACGTCGACGGTGGGTTTAGGTTCAGGGGTAAGGCTCGTTTCAAATGTCGGTTGCGGTTCGATAGATGGAGACGGCTCTTGTGCCCAAGGATCTTCGATGGCTTTCGATTTTTTCTTCTTGTCTTTCTTGCTTGGCTTCGCGAGACTGGCCCATTCGTCTTCAACAGGCTCATTTAGCTCCTTGGCAACAACGGTTTCGAGCTCAGGTTCACGCTCAACAGGAAGGGTGGGTTCAGCAGTATTTTTCGCATCTTGTAGAGAAGACTCGTCGGCAATGCTCCTGGTCTTCTTTCCCTTTTTGCCCTTCGTCTTCTTCGCAGGCGCTTCCCATTCGTTCTCAACGGTTTTCTCCGGCTCCAGCGGTAGTTCATCCTCAAACCCGCCGGGTATATGGATCTGCTCGGGTTCAGCTGTGACTTCAGCTTCCACGATGTTTTGAGACCTAGGAGATGACTCTATATCAGGTGATTGATGGCCATTGCTATAAGACGGACGGGACGAATGCACATCGGATGATGCGTACTTGTCTGCAAACGGGTCCGTTACGGTAGAAGATGTGTCGTCATGTGATAGAATGGCAGCGGTCGTCACTGCCGCAGCAGCGGTTGCTGCGGCGGCCTTAGCAGCCTTCTTCTTGTCTTTCTTGCTCAGCTTCTTTGTGGATGTGCTACCCCAACTGTCTTCGTCTCGATCTGGCGCGTCTTGCATGCTCAAAGCTACCGCGGGATCAGGATCATACTCCGAACGGTAGGGATGATAGGTGGAAGTCGTCTTGCCTGACTTTGGAGAGTCACGCTCTACAACAATCTCATCGTATGATGCGGCTGATGGCTTCTTAACGTCATCATCTGCGATAAACTCCTCGCGAAACGATTCTGGAGTGGCAACCTCATAGTTGTGGAACTGATTCGTACCCCAGCTGACCCTTGAGCCCCGCCTGGCTATTTCCTCTACCTTTGGCTCTGGCTTCGGCTCTGGCTTCGCAACTGGTTCAATAGCAGGCGATGGAGGAAGCGATGCACTACGGATAGAATTTGCCCTACTGCCAGGGGGAGTGGGCTGGATAAGATTCAACGTAGGCACGGTCCATGCTGGCGCAGGTGGAGCGCTGTGGCCATCTCGTGAAGTTGTGAATGAGTAAGAGGGAGGGTAAGGAGGAACCTTTGGTGGGCCAAGATCAAAGTCGTCATGTGCTTGATACACATGTAGGTCGGTGGCTCCTTCGTTCGGGTCGATTTTGGGAGACACAGTGCTATGATCGCGGAGTTCTTTAGGCGCAAAAAATTCTGCTTGGGAGACGGGTTTCTGGTCGTGCCAGGTTTCCCATTCTTTCAAGACATAATCAGCCGATTGAGTAGAAGGGAGCTGCTGCTTGGCCTTCTTCTTGTTCTTGAAAAAATTTCGGTCAAGGATCTCTTCATCGGCGTAATCCTGCTCGATCTTGCTTGGCTCAACATACTTGACGAGTGGTTCTACCGTCTTCGGCTCGCGGTCATCACGCTTCGATGACTGAATAGCAGCACCCAAAGCCCCAGCTGCGACACCAGCAACGACAGCAGCGGGTACGCTAGACTTTGATGTATCCGGATGAATGAGATTGCGCTCCCGATCATCAAGCTCGTGCTCTTTGCGTCGCACATCACTGGCAACTGAACCAGCGCCAGTCATTTGCGCATCTACCCTATGAGTTTCGCGATCGCTCTTATAACGGTCAGATTGCCATTGGCGGCGTTCTAGATCTTGTCGAATTTCTTCTTCCCGACGTTCGGCCGCTTTCCGTTCCATTTCGCGGCGATCAGCTGCTTGACGGGCAAGTCGCACCTTCTCGGCTTCAGCATCAAGTTCGGCTCGACGCTGAGCTTCCTTGCGTTCTCGCTCAACACGGTCTCTTTCGTCAGCCTCCCTGGCCGCACGAGCCCGTCTCTCCTCTTCCTCCCGTTCGCGACGGCGCTGTTCTTCTTTCAACTTATAAAGCCTCTCAGCCTCAAGATATTTCCTGGCTTCCTCTTGTTGACGCGACAACTCATGCCTTCTACGCTCTTCTTCTGCTTTATCTTCTTCGTAACGACGGCGGCGTTCCTCTTCCTCCTCGCGCGCTTTTTCTTTATGGAGTTGACGGTCTGCTTTGTGTGCTTGTTCCTCGGTCAACTCGAAGCGAACATTGGAAGCGGAGCTAAACGGGCGATTTTGGCCTTTAGTAAGAGCGAGGGCACCTGCAGTAGCTACACCAGCAAGCCCCGCATTTTGATTCCAATGAGATGACTGAATGGGGGAAGAGTTGGCGCGACGCGGAGTAAGAGGGTAGGGGCGAGAGTCGTTATAACCAGGTTGCTGGTTTGCATGAGGTGACTGTAGGGGTGCTTGGGAAAAGACTGGAGGGCCATTAGGGGCAACATAGCCCGGTTGATTGGGGCCTTGCGTGTAGATGGCACCTGGTACTTGATGAACCGGCTGAGGGTGTTGAATATCGAGGGGTCCTGGTCGATTGGTGACAAGCGGCTGAGCAGCCATAGAGTTGCTGGTTCGTCCAGCATCGAACGAAGTAGGGTCATTTGAGGCGACAGGGTAAACAGACTGGAGCGTGGGAGCACTGCTTGCACTGCTGTCATGGCGACTGAGTCCAGTACCTATTACTGCTCCGGCAAGAGCGCCGGCTGTTGCAGGTGCAATGTAGGATGAATTCGCACCCTCATTATATAGATTTTCGTTGGAGGGCTTCTTCTTTTCCTTCTTGCTTCCCCAACGCCAGCCCCATTTGTTCGTACCAGAGCCGTTCGAGAGAAGTGACTCCTGACTCTTTCCTCTCCAATCGCCAAAAGCGAGGCCTGAGCTTATGCTTGAAGAGTCAGCGGTATCGTCATCCGGTAGGTCTTCCCAGCCATCGCCATCCAGATGATCACCATAGCTAGAGGATGCACCCGAATAATGGCCGGGACGTCCGTGACGGCTCCCTCGTACAGCAACAACTTTGCCATTGTTGCGTCGCGCTTTCGCGGCTGTAATGGCAGCAGCAGTAGCACCCAGTCCAAGCAAAGTGGCTTGCAACTTCTCATCCGAACTTTTACGCGATAGTCCCTTCTTACTCTTCTTTCTCCTGACATATCCCGTGCCGAACGCAATATCTGAATCCGAGGAACTGGATGACGCATTACCGAAGTTGAAGAAACCCGTCTTCTTCTTTTTCAGCTTGGCGTGGCTCTTGTGACGCTTCACTTTTGGAGGAGGGGCCGCGAAGAAACCCCCTAGAAACCCGCCTTGAGATTCTTGTGGCTGGGAAATGTCGACCATAGTCCCAGAAGAGACAGAACTTCGTGATGACTTCTGGCTGAGGCGTTTGGTCTTTGTGCGCCTCCTCTCGTGATCGCTTCCATCCCTTTTGTGGCGTACCTGATAACCTCGAGGTGAACGGGAACGGCTACGGCTCTGATGCTTATGATGCGAAGCACTAATGGCGCTGGCAGCGACTCCAGCTCCAAGTGCAGCACCCAGTAGACCAGTTTTGTGGTTTTTGGAAGGAGAACGTGACCTTGATCTTGATTTGTGTCGAATCGTGGATTGGCGATTTCCTGTTACTCCAACGGACATGCGATCCCTTGAACGGCTTCTGTGCCGGATTTCAGAACGCCCAGATGGATAGCGCTTGTAGTTACGATGGCGATCGCCATCGCTAGAACTGCTGCTACTTCTACCTCTCCGGCGGGAACGAGAACGATGCCCCGATTTTACGCTGTAAGTATCATCAAAGTCATCCTTACGTTGATTCCAGAGCGCTTTACTGGCCTGGGCGAGACCAACGGTTCCCAATCCTGCAGCAAGCCAGCCGACACCACTGCTGCCGCTCTTTCGCTTATGTCGTCTCTCGTCACTGGAGAATGAATTGCGAGAAGCCTTTTTGGAGAGCCCGTGTCGCGATTGTTTTTCGTCGCCGGAGAAAGAATGGCGAGAAGCTTTCTCGGAAAGACCATATCTTGAATGCTTTTCTGGAATCCCTGAAGCGCGGAATTCGCCAGATCTCTTGCGATTATAGTGATGCTTACGAGGAGCATCCCAAGGTGACGACCGAGGGTCAAAGCAGCCACGGCATACACCAATATACTCAGTATATTCTTCCATCTTGCGAACGTCATCGTAGTTCTTCCACCAATCCGCAAGCCTGGTCGCTGGCCCTTTTTGCCCGCGATGTTGTGCCATACCGCCAGACATAAAGGGACTAGGCGAAGGTCCGTAAGGATCAGAGGGAAACCCACCAGGCATGGACGAGGTGTGATGGTGGGAGTGGTCGTGCGAATGGTGGTGGGCCAACCCATACGCTACAGCCGCTCCAGCCGCTCCAGCATAAAGGCCTGCGGGCGAAGAATCTTTTCCGTTTTTACCTGGTCGTGGGGGCTTCGGAGGTGGTTGACCTTCCATGGCTTCGGAGTAGTTAGGCAAATGTGTATGTTCAGTAGCCGCATAGGATGCGTTATCATCAAAACCGTAAACAGGTGCAGAAACCCCAGGTCCACTTTGGGCGGAAGAGTATTGTGTAGTCTCGTGCATGTGTTGTTCATGTTGTGTGTGAGAGTGAGAGGAGCCATGACCTGCGGCGTAAGCTAAACCTGTCGCAGTAGTCATTGCGGCAGCTGAAGTAAGTTTGCTTGGTTTATCGGGCTTGGACGATGGTCGGGGGGGTTTGGGAGGCGATGTCTCCTCGTCGGTGAAAGCACCAGGCATCGAAGAAGGCCGCGGAGGTTTAGAAGATGGTATATCGCCATTGGAGGTACCATAAAAGTCGGCAGCTGCGCCATCCCCAGTGTCGGCAACAGGGTTGGCTTGCGACGAGGCCGCCAGAAGATGGGGAGTATCTAAAGGCATGAGAACAGAAGGTGGGTCTGGTCGCACCCCAGGCTGGTGATGAACCGACTGGCCTTGGTCACCATAATAATCGGCTGCTTCGCCAAACGAATCTGTATGATGTGGCTGAGGAGGATAGGGAGCTCCATACTGCACAGGATCCTGACCAGGGAATGGATCATGTACATGGGAAGACATGGTACCAGCAGGCAGGGCGCCAGACATCATGTAATGCCCATCAGACAAGGCCGGATATCGCGACTGCGCCCGGTCAGATGCTCCACTCTCCATTTGACCAGCCACGGACCGTGTTCCCCGTTGCGGACTGTCTACTATTGACTGAGGCCGCGAGCCTCCAGCTTCTGAGTGACTCTTTCGCTTCGAACTCTTCTCTCGACCACTCTTCCTCTTACTCTTTTCTCTTTCTCGACTGGAAGGGCGCTCCTTTTGTGAGTACGTCGACTGTTCATCGTCGTCGCGGCGCCGCCTCCGCCGCCTGTCTTCATCGTGAGGATCTTCATACAGGTCTATGTTGCTCCTTGTATCGTCGAAGTCGTCTCTAGCGGTAGCGTAGGTAGTGTGGCTGCTAGCGACGCTTTCGGGGACCCTGGATCTGGAACCAGGGTCGCGTTCTCGTTCGTGGCGGGAGGGTCTTCTGGTAGAGCTGGAAGAAACCACGGATTCGGAAGTCTTTGGGCGACGCGTAGTCGACGAGTCGCTCCGTTTCCGCCGACTGTCGCCATGACCGTCGCCTCTGTCGCGCGACGAACTATCGCCTTTTCCCATTATCCTATTCAACATGTTTGCTGATTTTTACTGAGACGTATACGGTGGGCCCGGTAGACGTGATGGCGCACCCGGTGGTGTGATGCGAAAATTATGGCAGGCAAAATGAGGCTGTCTGGGGTCATTGACAGCTCGGCCTGGGTATTACTATGTATGTACGGTTGGGAGGAGGACGCAAAAGGTCGTCAGGTCGTCATGTCATTATAGTGTACAAGGAGGGTGGGTAAGGAGAGAGATGCAGAAGCGCTGGAGATGCGGACAGGCGTCCCTCTCTCTCGCTGTGGGCGGACGATTATGCGCGCGAGGATAGCTGAGTTGTTGTTTGGATTGGTGGCGAGCCAGCCGAAATGGGTGGGTGGAGGTCTGACCAGCACCCCCTGCCACTCGAGAGGCTGGGCCAATCGTCTCTCCAGTCGGCGTACACAGTTGCTCCCAGCGACTGACAGTCGCATCATGGCCATGCACCAGAGCCGAACCGGCAGTGATCTCTCTCTTCCAAACCTCTCTTCACACCGGATCATACTTTGTACATGTATGTAGGTAACTCGACTCCTCTACTAGCCAACTCAATCCAAAGCGCTTTCACATGAAAACAAACAGTCGTCTTGTGCAGTTCGAGCAAACACGCAATCAGTCGAAGTATCCACTTGTTTGCCTCGAAGAACCATACATTGATGATAACACAGTCAGACCCGGTCAGAGTTTGAAAGCCTACATACATTGATAGCTAGGTACATAAGATGAGAGAGTCACCGGAAGAGATGACTGTCTAGCCCGCCTTCTTGTGCGACCACCGACAACTCATCTCCGTTTCAGGGAATATGCCGGTCCTTTGGGCATCTTGCATAAAACTAGCTAAATAATACACTACATATGTGCCTTTGTGTCCCAACCCAGCTTTTTGGCCAATCTAAATGACCTCCCAAAACTCCATGCTATATGGTTTTGCTGCTTATCCATGGCCTGCACATGAACCTCGTACGCCGCATAAAATGCAAAAAACAAATAAAAAAAATCCCAGAGTACAGACTAACAGCACTTGTGAATCAAATCCCGCATTTCCTAAAGGTCCCTTGACAGTTGGGCCCCTCACAATAATAAGCGCAGACACTTCAAGGCACCGGTGTACCCGAGCGTCAGAATGAATCGTCTCTTTCCACAACTTGTGCGTGCCCAGCTTCCTAGCGCTGGTTGCCCAAAAGCGCCTGTCGAACTTGTAGAATCTGCGCTCGATGTTCCGGTGCAAGTGAATCGATTTGTTGTTGTGTCATGCTCAAAATCTGCGCATAGATGGCCTGATGCTGCGGGTCCACCCCCAGAGGCGCCTGTGGAGGCTGTTGTGGGGGAGGTTGTTGGACATACGGTTGTGGAGGTGTAGGGACAGGTGCTGGAGGATATGCGGCATAAACCTGGGGCGGGCGAGCTTGAGGAGGCGGTTGCAACGGAGTCGGCGCCTGGGGTGGAGGTGCTGGTGCTGGTGCCGCTGCTGGCGCCTCAACGAGTCCACCAATGACTTGAGGGTCTACCAGACCAAGAAGTAGAAGGGATTGGAAGATGGCGTAGGCGAGTTGAGGTGCCTGTCTGAGAAGTTCCGTCGCTTTTGCTGGATCGGACATAACCAAGCCTTTCATCTGCGAAAGAATATCGAGAAGTTGCGGTGTAGGAAGGGTAGATAATGTGCGCGAAATCGCGTCGGGAGCCGTAAGGTTGGGTGGGATTTCCGCGCCTGGTGGAATGGGAGGAAGGGCAACCGGTGCTGCGGCCGGACCTGCCATTTGGCCATTGAGCGAAGACTGAGGGTTGTGTCCAGAGGGTGCATTGTCTCCCGCGCCGTTATCGTTCGACCAGTCCACGCGCAGTTTGCGGTTCATCAATTCGTAGTCGTTCAAATTGCGCACAGCGGAGGCAGCCGCGTCGGCGTCTTCGAATTCAGCGAAACCAAAGCCTTTAGGACGTCCGGTTTCTTTATCGTACACGAGACGGAAGTTAATGACCTTCCCTACGCGCTCAAGAGTCTCGATAATAAGCTCCTCGGTGCCTCCTGTGCATTGTTAGCTATTGTTCCCCCATCAAGGTACCCTCCGACACCCATAATGATAGACATCATTCATACCGCGCAAGAGCATGGATAAGGTAGTACTGACCATATGGAATATTTCCGATGAAGACGACGCGACCAGCTTTGTCATTGGGTGCCATCTTGTTTAAGCCTGGGGACTTGGGTGAGAGAGACCGTATGAAGAATGTGGTCATCGCATTGGAGCTTGTTCTGGATTTATGAAAGCACGGACCGCGTCTTGGCGCGCTTACCTAAAACAGTATCCTTGTATGTGGACATATATTGTTCAAACGATAAGGAGCATATGTATATTTCAGATGTTTGGGAAAGAAGAGAAGTAATTGTTATAAATAGATTTATGTGCATCTAATAGGACCTTATGTTCTTTCTGGCGCAATGTAACCCATCCAAACTACTCTAGAAATTTTCAATGTTTAACTTGCAACCAACCAGTCTAGTCCTCACAGTTTTGGAGCGGGACAGCAGGCAATATCCTGCCCCACAACCGCCGCTTGCGTAGGTTGATGGTGCTGCTCGCTAACCAGCACGCTCTTGTTGAAGACTTGCTCACTCGGCGGAACATCGAGCGCAGGGTTCTTGTCAAAAAAGTTGACCGGCTTGAGATGGATCTTGAGAACTTCACAGGGCATGACTGGGAAATCCTATCGCACATGGTGAGTAAAGCTGCCTCTTCTTTCAATATGAACACAGATTATCTTACCTCGATTCTTGGGATGTGGTTGATGCCCGCTTGAACATAGACCACGAAGTCGCTGTCCTTGACATTGTCTTTACGGTCTGCCCAGGATCTGACACCCGTTCCACCTCTTGACTGATTGGTGTATTTTCCGCCAGCGTACAACTCACCATCTCTATAGCCGACCACATAAATATTGTGGTCCGAAAACTCTGCTCTCTTGTAGTTGAAACTATCCTTGTCCGACAGAATCTTTTGAAATGGCGGAGCTTGGATCTTGTATGCCACGGGCTTGCCATTGACAGGGTTTCTGACGCTAGCATTCTGGATCTTGAATGTGCGGTTGTTCTCGTATGCAATGTCGTAGCCGCCAGACTCGTTGACCACAGTTTCTTGTACGTAGTAACCGGTCCCGTGAGGGTTGAAGTCCGATCGAGGCATAGGGAATGCCTCGTCATATACAAGACGGTTATTGGGACCCTCGAGGAATGGGTCAATTCGCAAACTGAAAATGTGCTGATGATGCACCGCGAGGACACCTGGGTGAACCACAGTACCGAACGGTACCTCGATGCCTTCGTCAATAGGCTGGGTGCTGAGGATTCCCGTCGCCCGGATCTCATAAGTTAACTCTCCTGCCTGGTTGAACATGAATGCTAGAATGTACTCGTAATTCGACACCGTAATAATGGATTGCAACACCAGCTCGCGTGACCGGACAACAGCAGCACGCCCTGTCCGGTAGTTGGTGTGCTTCCAACCAATGCCACCATCCTGCTCGTGAATGCAAACGCAATTCTCCATTGGGAGAACACCACCTTGAGGGTCAGAAAGGACGGCATCGAGGTAGTAAATGGACCCGAGGCAGTCACATCCGAGTTTGAGATTGTTCGCCATAATACCGGCCCCAGCGTCTCCCAAATCGAACGCCGATTTCTTATGGAACGGATGGCGTGGATCGGCATAGGGGATGTTCATGTCACTCAGTGACAATCGGTAGAAAAGGGGTCTCTGTTCGTAGCGTACATCATAAATCACCATTCCTTCCCTTTGGTTGAATCCAACCCTGAACTTCCATTTTTGCCATTCCAAAACATTCGATGTGCCTTCTTTAGTAACCGTAAAGCTTGCACCTTCGGGCTGAACGACATTCAAAGGCTTCAAGTCGGTTCGCAAATTTTGGTGCTCGTGAATGTATTCATTTGGCGGATGGATAGGAAACTTTTCGAAAGGTTTAAGCGTATTATCTACACCAGTAGGGAGAGTATCGATTCGAATCACTTTCATGGTTTCGGTGCTGAGTACCGGTGAGATAGGAAGAGGCAGTGCGTAGTGGTTGGAGTCGGCTTCCGTGGGATTGAGAGGGTCGCGCATATAGAGGAAGCATTGGTACAATCTGTCCTCGTCGCCAATTCCATCGGAGCCTTGCTGAATTAGTCTTGTATTTGTTTCATCTCGATAGCTTGGATATGCATACCATAAATCCATGGGTCGCTTATCACTACAGTCCCTTCAGGAAGTTGAAGCTTTGCAATAGCAGCCTTCACACCTTCATCTGCCAGAACAATCTTCTCAATCTCTACAATCTCATCACCATCACCATTTGCATGTACAAATTTGCCGAGGAGAACGTTGCGCAACACACGACCAGTACTCAAGTCAACGACAGCCTCGTGAAACTTGTTCTACACAATAGCATTAGCCTCGCGTGGTTATTTGATGTATAGTTTTTTGGACTCACAGTGTTTCGTATGTAATAATTGATAAAGGCCTTCCTACTGATCGATGGCCTTGGGGTACCATTGTGTTCTGCTTCAAGATACCGCAAGCATTCTGCCTTCAAAGGTTCCTCTAATGTGATAGCTTTGAAGTGCAAATCGGTGTGTGCAGGCCACGAAGCCTTGATAATTGCGGCGGCATTCTTGATCTCACTCGCCGAAAGCGGTGCAAGAGGGTGGCTAGGATCGCTCTTGTCGAGCCTCGGAGACGCTGCAGCGACTATTTGGGTGGTCATTTTTGCATTCGTCCTTTTCGTTAAAGTTTTTGTTCGAAAAATACAGCACTGAAGCAAGCCCGACCAAGATGGACATGAGGCGAGACAAAAAGAATTAAAGAAGTGTTCAGATAAGAGGAAATAAGTCGTTTATAGCGTCTCGCTGGAAGTGCAATAGTTATCGAAGGTGGATCGCAAGTATGGGTCCGCCTTCACAGTGTCGCGTGTACCTTGCCGATTTGGTTTAGCACTAGGGCTTTGGTAGGGGTGAGGTCGGCTTGGGTGGCGGGATTTGTCTATGTTACCCCGCTTCGTCCGCTTCAATGTTGTTTACAGGACTGCACGATCTGGGTGCCGTTTTCATATCTACCTTGGAATACTCCAACTTCGGAGTTCAACGCCCACTTGTGGTTGCACGTAGGCTCCCACGGCTCCCCTCGATCCAGTGGACACTATCAAAGCCAGGAAAAAGCCCATCACCTGATATAATATCGGTCACACTGGTCATACCACCAATCATCCTTGCAAAAAGTAATGATCCGGTTTATAGCTGTCGAACTGATAGAGGCCGATCTCAAGCAAACATATCACATACCGTGTACTAATAGTCTTGGTGGATGTGGCAAAGAGCAGCATTCCACAACTAAAAAACCAAATCGCCGAGAGATAGTTGTATGAGTGGAACGTTGACGAATACTGTACTCATTCAATCAAACAACGAGAGTTCTTTAGAATTGCAGGTTCAGCTAAGGAGTCCTAAAAGAATACACTATGATGTTCATCAAGCGTGCTTTGATGAATGTGACTAGTAGATGCAATAGACTGAGAACGTATGCGCAGTCGGATTTGAGACAAATGCAGAATGCTTCTTAAGCTGTAGCCTCGAATTTTTGGGGAGTTGTAGTCCATCGTTCTCCCGAGGTACGAGATACCGGAGTAGAACGCTAGTCTAACTATCATCGGCCTAGTCGGCATCTATCCCTGCATACGCTATCGATAAGCGGCGAAAAATGTCTGCTCTGAAAATGTTCGAACGCGATTTTTCGAACCAGCCACTCATTTCTATTATCCTCCAACTTTCACCGCCATGGGGAAACGCGCCATTTCCGAAGTCATTGCCGATGAAGACGTCACGGTAAAGCCAGACGGTTTGTCAAGAAAGAAGAGCAAAAAGGATAAGAAGGATAAAAAGCGAAAAGAGGTCGACAATGAAACCGCGGTGAACGAAAACGCCGTGCAACAACAAGGAGAGGATAGCCAGGGAGCACCAGCAAAGTCTGGCGAAGACGAACAGATTTCCAAGGCAGACCGCAAAGCCGCGAAACAGGCACGCAAAGAGGCGAAAGAAGCGAAAAAGGCCAAAAAGCAAGCCTCCAGTGGTGCGGACACCCCAGATGTGGTGATGAAGGATGCCGATGTGGATGAACTCGATGAGAAAGCGGCAAAGAAGGCTCGTAAGGCTGAAAAGAAAAGGCTCAAGGAATTGAAGAAGGCTGGCGGCGACACCGACTCTACCTCCGCTTCGTCCAAAATCACATCTCAGGCTACCTCTGCGATTCCTTCCGCGGTCGAGTCTTCAGCAACGAGCCCCGAGCCTGTTGCAGACTCCGGACCTTACACCGAGAATGAGGAACTTGCAGCTCTTCCTCAGTCGGAGATTGATTCCTACCTCGCCAAGAATCTTGTGACAATTGATGACCCTCGAACTTCCGATCGCAAACTCCGCCCTATTTTGAAATTCTCATACTTGCCCATCACCGACGAGTCCCAGCGAGCGCCATTCAAGTCGTTTACAGCTCCTACACCTATCCAGGCTGCAACGTGGCCTGCATTGCTATCTGGGAGGGATATGGTTGGCGTTGCAGAGACAGGATCAGGAAAAACGCTTGCTTTCGGTGTGCCTTGTATCAGATACATCTCCTCTCTGCCCAAAAAGCAGCAGAAGGACATCAAAGCCGTCATTGTTTCTCCTACCCGAGAGCTGGCTGTTCAGATCCACGACCAGTTGGTGCAACTCGCAAAACCAGCAGGTCTACAGGTAGTATGCGTGTACGGAGGTGTTCCCAAGGATCCACAAATCGCGGCGTGCCGCACAGCTTCCATTGTGGTTGCCACTCCTGGTCGTTTGAATGATCTGATTGGCGATGGCTCCGCCGATCTCAGCAAGGCCGAATATGTTGTTCTCGATGAAGCGGACAGGATGTTGGACAAAGGTTTCGAGGAGGCCATCCGACAGATCATCAACTGTACCCCCAAGAAGCGTCAGACGCTCATGTTCACGGCGACCTGGCCGCCTTCGGTCCGCGAGCTAGCTTCTACATTCATGCAGTCCCCTGTCAAGATCACCATCGGCGACAATGTGTCCGGCGAGCTTCGTGCCAATACTCGCATCAAACAGGTGGTCGAGGTCGTGGATCCTCGTGGAAAGGAGACCCGTCTCCTACAGCTCCTCAAGCAGTACCAATCTGGTAAAAATAAGGATGATCGTATTCTAGTCTTCTGTCTCTACAAGAAAGAAGCTATGCGCATTGAGAGTTTCATTAGATCTAAGGGTTTCCGCGTGGGTGGTATCCACGGCGACCTCAGCCAGGACAAGCGCACAGCTTCGCTGGCTGCGTTCAAGGATGGCCACATCCCGCTACTGGTAGCCACGGACGTCGCCGCTCGAGGACTCGATATTCCCGCAGTCAAAGTGGTCATCAACGTCACCTTCCCGCTTACTGCGGAGGATTACGTGCATCGCATTGGCCGAACGGGACGCGCGGGTAAGGAAGGACTGGCGATCACCCTCTTTACAGAGCACGACAAGGCCCTTTCTGGAGCGTAAGTTTCCATCCTCCTATGGCTTCGCCTTTCACTTTCATATTGTTCTTTTTTTGGACTAACATATGCAACATCCAGGCTCATCAATGTCCTCAAAGCCGCCAACCAGCCCGTGCCCGAGGAACTTATGAAGTTCGGCACAACGGTCAAGAAGAAGGAGCATGGTGCTTACGGCGCATTCTACAAAGACGTCGATATGACTAAGAAGGCGACCAAAGTCACTTTCGATTAAGCAAAGCAAACGGCGAACATGAATCCTGCCCAGCACTCAGATACTTGCGTTCTCGAGGTCGGCGAACTCTAAAACGCACGCCCGCAAGCACGTGCATGCGCGCGCGTGTTTGATGACAGATGTTGCATATCATGTACTACTAGTAGTACGTAAATACGCTTAGCGATACCCGCATAAACGACAGCATCGTTGGATGGTTACTGCTATTTTTGTTTTCTTTTCATGACAAAAGTACAAGACTTCATAGGCTTATCATATTCCAATTTAACTTCACATTCTTCATTTGCAGCTCGTTTCTGCGCGTTGGTCGGCGAAGGCTGACATACGTCGACAAAACTACTCTTTTCGCCGACTTGCTTTGGTGAATTCTGTTATCCGCTTACATCTATCGCTGATGCGGCTGGCTGGTCGGTAAGAGACGCCTTACTTTCCCCCGTCTCTCCTCACATCTCTGCACATGGTGCTTTGATGTCGCCGATGTTTTAGGTAAAAGGGTCATACCACCGAAGTTGAGGCGTAGATATTTTAGCGAAGGATCGATGGATGATGGATGAATGTTGGTCGCCGATTACCGTTACCCGGTCCTAATTTTACTACGTAGGAACGGTGACATAGCTGAGCTTACGTTTAATTGTTAGTCGCCGTAGTTGTGTCGTTGTCCCACCTTCGGTGCATACAACATGATCATGCGAAGAATGTCCAAGAACCCGAATATCCCCACATCATTTTATGTTAGCAGGGATGCTGGTTTCATATGATAAACTCTCTCTATACAGGGTAGCCTCTGAATGCAAAGGCAATGCAGCGTCGACCCGAGCAAGCAGCCGAGTACGAAGATTGCATCCATCACGTACACTCTGGTCCTTGAAAAACAAAATGTAATACATGATGTTCGAACGGCACCGTGAATGTTCCAAATATAGGTACACAACAGCGAAACATAAAACAAGTGTGAAAGGAGTACTGCATGCCATTTTTCCTTGCCTGAGACAAAAGTTGGGGAGTATCGAGGGGATACCATTTTAATCCCCGCTTATTAAATCTACCATCTTACGACAACGGCTAAGAACCAGAAATATTAGAAACCAACATCACCTCGCCGACCACCAGCACCACAAGCACCAACCTTTTCTCCACTTGTGTTGAAATTCACTTTCGGCTGATCATTGTACATTTATGCGCTAAGTATTCGCCCGCCTCTCGCCGAGTGCAAAGTCATGTCGTGTCCTGCCGTGGCGGCATGGGTTTGTTACGGCGGAGTCTCCTGACTTCGCGCATGCACGTTATATTTGTGCTCTTCTAGAAAGATTCTAGAAAGGATGATTTGACGGCAGATGCCGATCGGCATGGGAGAGAGTCCATGCTCCTTAGTTCCCGTCGAGCATTTCAGACATAAGCTGCACTTAGATGCACAGGTGTATGCGTTCATAGAACCTCCCGAGTACACAAAATACGTGCACAAACATCACCCATCCCAATTATACACCCGAACTTTCCAAGCCTCACAGAACAGGTGTCCTGTACAATGGCACAAAGATAGTGTAACCACTAAAACGCCTCATCAATTACCACGACCTATCACCCACACAGCTGGTTATCGTCGTATCGTGGGTTGGCTGGGAATCCCAAGCCCACGGCTCTCGCACGCTTTCGCAGGGAAAAGGCTACAGCTAGCGAGCGGGAGAGGCGCAACCTAAGCACAAGCGCCTTACCGACCCAAGGAATTACTGCGATTAGACTAAGGGAAACGCGGGTCATGGACTCAGGCCTATGGGTCACTACAATTAGTAACAAAGATGACGCTGAACGAACGCATAGGCGCGCGTGATTAGTATTGCTCATGTGTGCATCAGCATCGTTTTTGGATTCTGCATTGCTCCATGAATATCGTTTGTCGGAAGTGAGCTGACCCGAAGGATGCATTTCTTCGGACGAGCGGTGCGGCAAAGCAGCTTGGAGGATTGGGGACTGCGCGATTGTCTGGCGGTGCAGTGTTCGGCGAGGTGGATGGGAGCCACGAGCCTTGTAAGGGTTTAGGGGGTAGGAAGGCGAAGGCGATCTAACGGGGGCGTCGGCCGCTAACGTGAGTTCGGCGAGGTGGGTTTGAGCCGCTGGGGTTGGGTTGGATGGGCTCTGGATTTTTCCACTCTGTCTAGAGATTAAACTTGTCGCCGTCTTTTCTTTAGGCGGCCGGTAGATGGATGGAAGGATGACGGGGGAGCGTGATTGCTCAGTTTTAGTGTTGCTCGTTGGAAAAGGAGGGTATAGTGTACGGACATTATAGACTGACTGCGTACGCCCTCCTTGGTTTGACCTTTGGTTGACTATGTATATAATGTAATGGCCGGTGTGCTCTCCCTGGTACACTCTTTCTGTCTAGTGCTCCAATTCTCTACTTCGCACTCCACGTTCACCCTTTGTAGTCGTTTCATTTCTATATCCACTACCGTTCTTGCTACCACTACCACTTTATTATACTACACTTAGCTCATCTATTACAAGCAGCTGTTCGACCCGTCATCAGATCATCTGCTCAATACTCGCCAGCAAATCGTTCGATAGCGAAGGGCAGGAATCCCACCTTTTTGAAATCAAATACACTTCCATCTTCTACGTATTATACAACATGTGCCGTAAATCAGTTTGCGAGTCTTGCGGTAAGACCCCTTTCTAGTTCCTACCCCTTATCTCTCTTCCTGTTAACAACATCGTGTGGGATGAGGGGGCAATGATGTTTTGATTTCTTTCCCACACCTTTTCTTGTCCTTAATCATGGAAGAGTAAGATTTGTCTGACATGTGTGGTTCTATTAGATAAAGTGACCTGGTGGGGTTGCGGCAACCATATCCCAGGCGTCATGGACAACATCCCCCAGGACCAATGGTGCACTTGCGGGCCCAAGGTCGCGAAGGATGGAATGGAATACCCCCCGAAGGGACACTCTTGATGGGATTGAAGGTCTAGGGAAGATACAAGGAGTATGGATATGGAAGATGGAAAGCTTTCACGAAGAGAGTGCTGAACATGAGGTGTTTCGCGAGGGTGGATAGACCTGGAAAAGAACGATTCACTACGGGTAAGCTGGGGCGGTAAATGAAGGGGGCTCTAAGGCATACGGTGGAAGAAGGACACATCTAGGGGAGGAACGAGAGATATGCCATGATGCCAGGAGAGAGAGATGGAGTCATATTGTGCGATGGAAAACGGACTTATGGTGCATGGACTGGACTGGCGTTTTGGCATTCATGACTGTGTTTGCATTTTTTTCGTGTTTTGTAGTATCTATTTTCACGCCTAACAATCCCGGGAACTCATTATTGAGAAATCAAATGAATTTCGTTTTGTACCAGGAAGTCGATTGAGTGATCTCTAAATATTGTGGCTGCCAGGCGATCTATCTTATTTTTAGGGGTTTTCTTGTGAGTCATAGGTAAACACTGCAAAAAGTCGAGGAGTCAAATCGACCTCGCTCATTTGACATATTCTGGTAGCATCTCCTCGGAAATAGTGACCTCTTCTATCTTTGCCGTTTTCCTTTGCCCCCGAAAATGCAGAAACAGCAGCAATGGAGTTGTAACAGGCATCAAAAAGAGAAATCCCAGCAGTACCATGATGAACGTCCTGCTTTTCGTGGTGGTGCCGATGATGATGGAGAACCAACAGCCCAAGACGAGGCCCAGAGCAATAAGAAATAAGATAAACACTCCCATTTCAGGTCTATCGTCCGTAAACCATGGCAGGTCCCAGTAAAAATATCTCATGATAATACCTAGGAAAGCAATCGCGGCAGATAAACCCAAAAGCCACCATTTCTCTTTCATGAACCAATTTCTAGCCACTCCGTAGGCGATAATTGAGAATTCGGTTTGGGCCTTGGAATCGGCATAAGCGTATGCGATTTTTCCGCCTCGAAGACGTTGTTCGACCATCTGTCTAAGTTTCTTTTCGGTGAGATTTCGTGGATTTCTTCCCTCGGCCGTTACGTCCACTTCCATGGCGTCTACAAGTTCGAACATGCCCTTGAACTTTCCGGAAATGTCTTCTCGACCATGCTCTCTCAATGAATGATGCGCAACAAACCACATTATGAGAACACCAGTGCTCCATACAATGAGAAGGTAGATCATTATATTAAGCTGAAGAAACGAAAAGCCCCACTTGTAATCCTACTCACATGTTAATATTAGGAGAACTTGCATAGAGGCAGCATGGCAGAACTTACTGATGTTGGTTGACACTTGCCATGTTGAACAATATAGCCAGAGTCGTAAATCCGGTCGTCCATAACCCATTGCCTGAACTGATCTCCCCCAAAAGAAATCGAAAGGGGCAAATCCATTAAATGACTGGAGCGGAACTGGTCATAAAAGTTGGGGAATGTAATATTTAAAGATGGCGAAGGTAGATTGATCGGCCCGTTGGTGCCATGAAACACAGACTCGGTTTTGTTCTTTCCATCGAGACCGTAGCTTTCAATGTCTACTTCCGTCAGCTTTCATTCTACTCGCACATTTTCTCCTCTTTTATGCATCACGTCAAAGTGATGAAAGATTGACCTACAATCGAAAAGATTTTGAGAGAGTTTGTGCCCAATTTCGCCATCAGATAGACCGATTCTTGAGCCATCCCAGATGACATGTTGGAATGTCTTGAACTTAGACCAGGGCGTTAGGTTGGATTCGTCGCCAGAATCGTCGCCAATATAGGGCATCGCATTTCGTGAATATCCTGTCATCGCCCCTGCCATGGTCGGGAAGGCCAGAATAAAAAGCATAGTTGAGACCATGAAGCCCATTGCGAATTTGGAATGTAGCGGCACTCTGGTACAGAAATCTCTCATAAGAGCCCCCACGTCGAGAATCGAGGCTTCTTTCTGCAAGAAGATAGTATAGAAGGTTCGATATGACACAGAGGTAGTTGTCATGCAGGCCGTGATGTATCGCTTGAATACTAGCCATG
The DNA here is from genome assembly GCA_023627715.1 of Periconia sp. R9002. Taxonomy (NCBI): domain Eukaryota; kingdom Fungi; phylum Ascomycota; class Dothideomycetes; order Pleosporales; family Periconiaceae; genus Periconia; species Periconia sp. R9002. The sequence continues at coordinate 71,097 of JAMAHW010000016.1, read as the reverse complement.
ATACAAATGCTAATAACCCTTGTCCACCACGCCCAATGACCTACAAAATTTCAAGTTAGGCTCATTTTTACGTCAATTATCGGGGCGCTTAGGCGTACAATATCCCAGCAGACATCTATAATTTTGACCTCGCTGAAGGTAAGGTGGCCCATCCCAAGCGTAATCTCAAAGAAGCCATTTGAACTCCAGTAGTTGTAATCCGCTGTCCCGAAAGAATCGTTCGGTTGGCAAATAAATTCTGAAGCGCCGAATATGCCTGCGCGCACACTGACTAGGATGGTTGTAGTCATGAGCGCACCAAACCACCAAAGGATCGAGTGCCAGCCGAATACTCGACGCCATCTTGTTGTCCGTAAATCATGTTGGAAGTCGGCGAAGAAAGCCTCCATGGCCTCATAGGAGTTGCCTGTGTGCCCGTCCCGGCCAAGGACGTTTACCCAGTGTGCCCGCACCATGTGTCGATACCCAGGGTAGTTACTCTGTGAGGATCAAAATTCAATTTCATGGCCTCATAGGAGCCTGTGGTAGTTCGAACGCGGCTAGCACTACATAGGACAGGATAAAAAGTCGAGTGAGACGAAAGGAATTGTTGCGTGAGTAGCCCGAGTTTTGTAGAGAAGATGAGCACGCACTCCTCCACAATAAGCTAGTTTCGGGGTATTATTTGAGGCTGTGTTACTATACTTTTTCCAGCATCTGAGACGTGGCACAGACTACGATCTCGCCACTCACGGCTAGCCTATTGCTATGATTAGTTACGACATGGTTTGTGCTTCCTTGCTTACCCATACATGGAGTGAGGGGCTTGAGGGAGACCCCCTCTAAGACTTTGACACGGTCAAGAAATGCGTACTACGTAGTAGGGCTGAATTGTTGAAACAGGTTACGTCCGTAGATGGTAGAGATTAATGGGCATGGGGCCACAAGAAGCCAATCATTCACTTCAGACCTGTCATCACCTCGGCTTACCCTAATTAGGCCCCCAATCACTTTGTTGGTCTTAACCCAAAAGAACGCGATACGGGCGTTATTCCACCGATGATGTCTTTTGATCCGCAATATAGGTGTTATAGCGCGGGAGTAGCCATGCTGCAATTACACATAAATACGTGGATTGAACAAATTCCCCCATCAGTCTTGAAATGCTGAACAACAGTGATAAAAAAACCTAAATGTCGCGCCTACAGAAACCTAGTCCTGTCAATTCCGAGCGGCCTTCCTTGTTGCTCCGCTCATCCATACTTATCATTTAGATAGCATCAGCTAGGTTGCGTTGGGACTCTGTTTTTCTGGTGCTCTCAACTAAAAAACGGAAATGAATTGAGCGAATATACTGTAAGGAGAGCGCACCTTCATAGGTTATTAATGAAGGACTCCGAGGAGAGCCCTATGCGGCAGGAGACCGAGGAATACTTCAAGTTGCATCCATGACTCAATCCCAGCAACAACCTCTGGTTCTATCAGTAAGGCATTCGTACTGAGAGGTGACACGAAGAACTTCAGGCTTATAAACACCATCTTCATGGTCTTTGAAGTCTTCCTGAACAACATCACTCAAGAACGCGAGACAAATGGCCTATGCCATCACAGAACTCATTATTGATATCCTGGCTCATGCGCGTAAGCGGCATTTGCTTTGAACCCATGCTGAGTTCAATAGCATGCAAGTGGGGATTAGAATCATGACGTTGTTCAGAATCAGCAATGCATATACTCGGTATAAGACGATCAATAGTCGGACAATTAAAAGTAAGATATCATTAGAAAGTGACTGGGGTTACGAATAAAGCGTGACTTCATTAAATTGACATCTATGGTAATACCTCAGAATATTCAGTTACTTAGCGACTGGATCGACGAAACACAACCCACGTTCGTCATATTCTGGGGAAAACAGTTCCATCGCTCAAAAGGCTTTCGAAACAACACCTACACCTGCTGGAATAGGACCAGCGAGGTTATCCAATTCGTCTGTGAAACATAAGATTTCACCCGAAGAACTTCGGTATTACTGTAGAGCTCATACACTTACTTTTTTTGACAATCTGCGAAGCAACATCTATGCCTTCGGAGAGCCGAACAGCTAAGCGTTTGGTATCATCTGGGACGTGTCAGTCTCTCCCAACATTAGTAAGGTATCCTTTATCACAGAACTTACAGTTCGGTACGGGAGCGGCTAGGATACCGACAGTCAAGAGAGAAAGAGACAATGCCGTGATTGAGAGACGCATTTTATCGAAACTGTTATAGAGATATATGGGAATTATTTATCTCGGGAAGTAAATGAACCGCTGTGATAGATGACTCTGCAATTCTCTGTTGTATCTCTCAGAATATATACTGTGCCCATCAAGGATCGCTGGCACACACATATACTGGAATAATTGCTCAGTCATGATTCGTAAATCAAATATTGCAGGTCAATAGACAAGGAATCGTTGAAGAATATCAGTACAGGTAAAGTGGCCGAAGTTACTGCATTTATCAATGGACACAACGAGACACCACCATCCTTCTCGGGTCCAATATGGTTTACTCTCAAATTGCATACACGAAGCTTGCGTCAGCAGATTGGGAGAGTTGAAGGGGCATCCATGTATGGATTTGCGCATTGGTTGATTGCTACTAAATGATTATGTGCATATGATGACATACATTTGGTTCTCTGATCTATTGGATAGGATCATTCCGATTATGAATCGAGTCACACCATTTTGTTCAACGGCTTATGATAGAGACGCATATCATGGATCAAGACACGGCATGTATCGATAAGAAAGGAAGGTAGAAGCGTGCTATATTCCATTCGAAAAGACTGGTCAGGCCGTGCAAATTCACCTTTATCTTCTGTACCTGTTCGCAACCTCTGCCTCCGCCGAAAGCATAGTTCGAAAATGCCACGGAGAAGCTTGTTTCGTGTAGAAGATGAAAGTCTTCTGGGTGGCTTTGCTTCCAACGAAAAGAGTCACTTCAAAAGAGCTGAGGTCCACAAGACAACATCATGGAAGTTCATTGCTGGCCCAGGCTTCTATATTGTTCTTTCAATATATCTCATCGCCATTCACGTCACCCTAGGTACAATGCTTTGGACACCTAATCAAGGTCAGAACGTGGAATCCTCTGCAGCACAGGATTTATATTGTAAGTCATTAAAATCCTTGATGCTCAGCTATTCTAATCAGAACTTGCTCCAGTCAACGAAGGCATCAGGTCCGAAGTACGAGATTACAAATTCTTCAAACACAAACATTCCAGCGTATATTCAGGCTCGCCAAATGAGGAGAATTTAAAAGCTTGGGATGATCTGATTCTCCGTCAGTATTGTGAAACTTGGTCATCTCCAACGCTAACAGGAGACCAGCGACGTACTTTCCCATGAACGAATCTGAAATGCGTCGAGCCGGGGAAACCGTAGAGGATTCCCTAAAACTAGCATCGGGAAAATATCTTGCTGCCAGTGGTGCTTATCATGAGCTACATTGTGTGGTAGGGCTTGAGCGATTCGATTTACTGATACAGCAGCTAACGTTCATAGCGCCAACTTCGCCTATACCTCTACAAAGATTTTCACTACCCGAACATCACCGCAGCCGAAGAGCATTACTTAAGGAGCCATTTGGATCACTGCCTTGAAGTTCTCCGAGAAGAAGTCATGTGTTCCGGCGACACTAGCATCATCACCTTCTTTTGGCATGACCCGCCGAGGCCAAAACCGGGCTCAAAGTCGAACTCGAGGCGCAAGTGTATTGATTGGAATCGGTTTGAGCGTTGGAGTCGGGAGCATATGGTGCCTGTTGAAGAGTCTCTGGAGGGAGGCTGGTCGCCACGTTGGATCAAGGGCTCAGATGGTCAGGGAAATAGTCGTATCTTTTCCTAGCTCGATAAGAGTGGGAAGTTGGATTGGTTTTTTGTTTTGATCCAAGTTCACATCAAGCTTTCCAATTGACTCATTCACATTGTTCAGCGTTGAATTTCCACGTGCAGCATTCGTTCTCTGCTAGGTTCACAAATACGTCATCATCATACTCTTTAAACGTTATCTTGTACCCGTCTCCTTAGAACGCGGTATGTAAGAGGGAATATGCGAGTGTGGCGTAGGTAGGTACAGTCATCACAGGCATCAGGATCAGCGCCTACCCACACATAAAACGCTTCGCATTATGCAAGGTACCTTTTCTTTACTTCCTTACAATCATATTAGGGTGATGTATATCCTTACAATCATATTAGGGTGATGTATATCCTTCCAAAATGAGACAACCAACAGAGATGACAACCGCTTTGTTCAAATACACTTTCCCAGCGGAAAGACTTAAACTTGGAAAAGTGCTATTGTAGGCGCCTACCACTGCCTTTTCAGAATATTACTCAGTGACATATTCAACGCAAGGAGTCCTCACCTAGATACCCCCCTCCCGAGCAGTGATGCGGCGTAGTCGGAAAATTTCGCCTCAGAATAGATTGCTTATGCAGGAGCCATTGGACTTGATTCATTCACGAGAGAACTGTGCCTCACTCACTACTCGTCTCATTGTGATACATATAACCGCCGCACATCATCCCAGAAGCTCAAAAAAGTCTTGCTTAGCAGTCTATGAAGCTTGATTGATTAGCAAGCGTTTACTATTCATCTACTTGTACACGACAGTAAAAGTCAAGATAAACACTGTTCAACATGTTGACAAATAATGGCACCATTGAAATCGCCATCATAGGCGGTGGACTCGCAGGAGCAGCACTCGCAAACGCTCTTCTTAAACATTCGCATCTCAACGTCAACATATTTGAATCAGCATCTGAGTTCTCAGAGAGGGGCGCAGCGGTTGGCATTGATTTGAATGGACAAGATGCATTTGCCGAAATGGGTGGTGCGGTCGCGGATGTAGTGGAGCGAGCGGGAGGGGTTGCTATGGATTCTAGCAGAATCATGATGGTGCGTCTCGGCGATACGTCTTACATTTGTAAGGAAGGCAGCCGACTGATTATGGACAGGGCGCAGGACCCCATGCGCTGGAGAAAATCTTCGATCTTGAGCCCGAACAGCGCGGCAAGGTGGTGCACCGTGCCGCACTGCTGGCGGAATTGCTCAAACCGATTCACGACACCAAAAAGCACACAAGCAAGAAAGTCTCTCGAATAGAGAACTCCGGCTCGTCTCAATTGGTGATATGGTTTGAAGACGGCACCGTATTTCATGCCGATGCTGTCATCGGAGCCGACGGCGTACGTGGCTACGTGCGGTCCCATGTCTTGGGTAAAGATCACCCTTCGACTCCAGCACAACGGTCAATTTTCTGGGATGCCAGATCCCTCGTCACCATAGAAAAAGCGAAGGAGATATTGGGTAGTGAGCATTTTGCTGAAAAAAGGCAGTACGGGTACATGGGCGATGGGGGGTTCTTCTTGCATGACGGACATGACAATGGGAAAATGGTGCAATTTGTAGTTTCGGGAGTGATTAGAGATGAGGGATGGGCTAAAGATGAATGGAGCAAGAAGTTGGATCGGGAAGCGCTCGAGAAGATGATTGAAGGCTGGTTTGTTCCTTCGCTGCATGAACGTGTCGTTGAGGTAAGGGCTATTACTTGACTATGCCATATAGGTTTGCTGAAGCTACTAGGTGATGCTGCAAAATCCCGACCTGAAAGCGTTTCCGGAAATGCACCACGCGATTGATGCTCCGACGTACGCAAAGGGGGCGGTATGTATCATGGGAGACGCTGCGCACTGCATGACACCGTGGCAAGGCTCTGGTGCTGCACAAGCCCTCGAAGATACGGTCATCTTAGAGGCAGTGCTCGGAAAGGTCAAAAATCCCCAGCAGATTCCTGCCGCATTTGCAGCGTACGACACAGCAAGAAGGCCACGTACACAGAACATTGTGCACTCAAGTGCTGGAACCGGGGTAATCCTTTGCGGGCGGGGAGAGGATACTGGCCTGGATCTTGCGAAGATCCAAGAACTTTTGCCGGGAAGGTGGGATTTCATATATGGGCACAACCAAGCTGAGTCCAAAAAAGAAGCTTTGGCAGACTTTGAGAAGCGTTTATCACCAAGCTGACTGAAAGTCGGATTGCTGCATGTAAGTTGCTTTAGTGATTACAAGTAGGCAATCATATGGTCTGAGAATGCAAATGGCAAGAACTATTACTATCTTCAAATATGCCCCAGTGTCGAGGGGAGTTGCTACATAGTCCTCGAACGCAAAGGTCTCGTTTTCATTGTACAAGTCTAATTCTGAAGGGCCTTTAACCACACTGGCCGTTAACAGCCGTTAACAATGCCACATTGTACGCGACTTTCGAAACCTGCATTTGCACTGTATACTCATTATGAACACAAAAATTTAGTATACTAATATGCTCCGCTCTGAGCTCTCAAATTATTAGAACCACACTTCAAACTCTTATCACACACTACAAATTTTCAAACTCCCATCACCCTTACGACTAAAATGTCTCAAAACATGCAGAATTCCTCGGGCTTGGTAGGCAGCCTGGCCACACTACAGCTCAACCAAGCTGATCAAGTCACAGACGCTGCGTTGGCCGAATGGTGCACAATGTTCGAGCCATCTGAACATCAAGTCCCCAATCATAACATGTCTACGCTACAACCTGGCCAAGCTGGTCTTGGCATAAGCGGTGTGTTGGTTGAACGGGGCACATTGTTCGAGTCATCCGCAGGGAATGGAACTTCTCAGGAGACGGCAGAAAATGAGACGACTATTGAGGAGTATATAGCTCAGTGGTCAGTCCCGCCGTCAGAGCCGTCAGATGAAAAGGAGGCGGCAGATGAAGAGATGACGATTGAGGAGTACGTAGCTCAGTGGTCAGACCCGCCCTCAGACTTGTCGTCAGAGCTCTCCGAGCCGTCAGAGCTGTCAGATGAAGAGATGGTAGATGAAGAGCCAGCAGATGAAGATGAAGACGAAGACGAAGACGAAGAGTCATCAGATGAAGAGGCTGAGGGGTCATATGAGTCGTCAGAGCGCTCACCCACGCCATCAGACATCATGGAATCAATAGAAGATCCTATTACTGGCCAAGCCAGGCAGGACTATGTGGTCTCTACGACTTCAGGTAACGAGACCGCAAACGACGAGATAGTGACGTCCAACACCCACTCTTCAAATACTAGGGACATTACGAACGATGTACTTGCCGCTCTGCAGCCCCTACGGCTCGAGATGGCAACGTGCCTCACGTGCCACGACCTCCTGGTACAACTGGCACAATGGGAGCCCTGGACGCCCGAGGTCGAGATTCCCGGGTACCAGTACTGGTTTGCGCGAGCACAGCTCTTGAGGCATTGGCGCGAACATGCGAGTAGGAACTTCGTTGCATCGGCGATTGTGGGTATGAGTGAGTGAGTGAGTGGTAGAGAAACCGTGCTGGGCGCGCACTGCCAGTCAAAAAGGGGACGTAAAGTTCCAGCAATATAATATCAAAACATTCAATGTTGTGAAAAAAGTTCATGCTGTGCCGATGTAGGTGGCGAATAATTGTGATGTGTGATTTATATATGTAATTACCTATCTTAAAAAGGTCAATATAGACTACTTATGGATATGTACATAAAAACATGTGGGTAGGTACTTGGGTTTCTTAAACTAACTTGATAGACACACGATCTAAATTTGCTCGAATAAAGTATGTTTGGTTGATTCTGCCCGAAGCAATACTTATAAGATACTTAGCCTTGTTCATTCAAGTGGTCCTATGTACCCCTCAGAAATCTATTTACATGCATGCTTTATGATGCAAATTGTTTTTTGCGCAGGTTTACTTGACGCCTCCGTTTGCAGGACAAGCATGGCAATGTTTCGTTTCCCACGGTTCCGCGGATACGGGCGGAGGCCATGTAGTTACAGCAGGCGACGGGAGGCACGTGGACGGACAAAAGAGCTTAGACATGCGTGACTGATGGTTGGTTGTAGCGATATCCGACACATGGCTCACTGTTTCCATGTTTCGTAGATGGGCCTATCACTCGGCGTGAGTAAGTATGATCAACATGGATATTATTAGAAGTATTGGATGCTAGGTCGTCTGCGTCCCTGACTCAATAGGGGAAGAGTCCGTCTCTGCCGAATGCCGCGTGGTTCATCACATCAGTATGATGACAGACTGTGTGTGGCCTGGTTCTTGATGGAAGTTGGAGTATAATAATCGACAAAGGCCTGGATTTCATGGCGGGCTCGGGAGCAGGTAGAGCCGCATGGTTGCTGTCTGGACCGTTTGGGTATCTGGGCCTGTCGTGTGGATGGCGCTAAGGTTAGAGATTCAAAGGTGCAACTTGGCCCCCTGCAGCGGAAGTGTGTCGTCTAACGAAAGGTCGGAGAAGTTTCAGACGGCTGCCCTACGATGCTTGGCGGAGAAAAGGATGGATTAGGCATGCAAGAAGACGAGGACAGGGCAGCGCACAGGAGAGCGAGGCAGGCATGTGGGTGTAGAGAGGGAGCACAGGAGGCGCAGCAAAACGAAACAGGGAGATGACGGCGGCGATGGAGGAAATGTGGTGGTGGTCGATTGGTGAAGGGAAGCCATGACGGAGAGCGTGTTTGGGGATGATATTGAATGGATGGACGCGGTTTTGTCTTTGGAGGAGGCGAGGGCGCGGAGCCAATGAGGGGCGGGCCATGGCCCAGCGGCTAAGAAGCTCGGGCTGCCCCTGCCCCCTGCCCCCTGCCGCTGGAGTCCCCTGCCCCTTCCCCTTCGCTTGGTGCCTTCCTCTTCCTTGCCTTGCCTTACTGTACTTGGGGTTCAGTGGTACAAGCAAGCAAGCAAACTTGGACCCCTCCGTCAGTCAAGTCAGTTGCTGCTTGTGCGCGCGGGTCATGAGTGTGAGAAGAGAAGGGAGGCGGCGGGCCCGTTGGAAAACTCATAAAATAGGACTCTTATTGTCTCTCCCCTTTCCCAGAAACTCATCACTCTTCCTCTTTGCTTAATCACGCACGGCAGATAATTGCACCAGCAGACCTTAGCCACCATTGTATAGAGCAAGGTACCTACATCGTATTGTAAGGAGCCCCGCTATTCCCTCCCCACCTGCCCACCTCCCAAACCGCCAGCCAGCTAGCACCGCCCGCCGCCTTCCTTGCTGTACTGCACTGTCTGTACTGTGCTGTCTGTACTCTTCTCCTCTCTCTCCCTCTCTCCACACGCTTTGCTTTACTCTGCATTGTCTCGCTTTACCTTGCTTGCCCGGTCTTGCATCCCCTTTGTGTGCTGGCTGCCCTCTCACCGGTCCATCAACCATCTGCACTGTGTGCGTATTTCCCACCAAGCCCATTCAAGCTCCACCACGCGCCCTCTCTTTGTTCTCATTGCTCGCCTCACCTACCCTCTCTCTCCCTCCCTATCTTCCATTGTTCCATCGATTGGCCGTGGTTCAATGCACAGATACCCTTGGCTGACTTGACAGACAGGAGATACACACAGCACACTAGACGTCCGTCTTCTCACTCACCTCCACAACTCTCACCTCTCCGCCATTCCACTCCTGGCCGGACCCTGAAAACACGCTTGCCCCTCATTCCTTGAAGGGTCACCCTCCTCTCTCCTCCACCTCTCCCACCGCGCCCTCTCGTCCCCTACCGTAGCCGTAGCTCCCATTGTCCCCGCGCGCTACCGCCTGGTCTACCATACAATCCTCCATCCTACATACCTCGTCCGTCTCCTATTGTGTCGCTATAGACGGACACTCCCTCGCGAGACGCTCCCGCACACCCCGCTCTTCTCGGATTTGCGTAATCGCACTTGCCAGCCAAGTCTACTCGTTATCGTCACCGTGTCTGGGTAGAATCATCGGTTTCCCACTGGTATGTTACATTCTGTTCTGTTTACTTTGTATACCGCGCTGCCGTTCGGCGAGCTTCTTGGTATTCACTCTCGGTTCCCAAAAGGGACAGAGGTGGGGCAAAGAGCTACCCAATCCCAACCAGCTCGCCTCCTCACTCCACTGCAAGGGAACCACCCCGGATCACTTCCCCTTCTAGACCGAAATATGCCCTTGGAAGCACATTGTCACACTGACACACAGCGCTTCCAGATTTTTACCGGCAGCTCAGTCTCCCCACTACCAGCGCAGAAGCGCTCCATACTCTAAATCATGTCTCGCGCACCCGCCGGGAGCGGTAGCTCCAGGAAAATCTCCTTCAACGTATCCGAGCAATATGACATCCAGGACGTAGTTGGCGAGGGCGCTTATGGCGTCGTCTGGTGAGTCTCACGGTGCGCACCCGCGGTTTGGGTTCGGGTTCTGACATCGGGACAGCTCTGCGCTCCACAAACCCTCTGGCCAGAAGGTCGCCATCAAGAAGATTACCCCCTTCGATCATTCCATGTTTTGCTTGCGAACGCTGCGAGAGATGAAGCTGTTGAGGTACTTCAACCACGAGAACATCATCTCCATTCTAGATATTCAGAAACCTCGAAACTACGAGACTTTTACCGAAGTCTACCTGATCCAGGTACGTCGCTTCGCCAAAAACCAACGGAATACGTTCATACTAATATCTTCTGCAGGAACTTATGGAAACGGATATGCACCGCGTTATTCGCACCCAGGAGCTCTCAGACGACCACTGTCAATATTTCATCTACCAGACGCTTCGTGCGCTCAAGGCCATGCACTCTGCCAACGTCCTACACCGTGATCTCAAACCTTCAAACCTTCTCCTGAACGCGAACTGCGATCTCAAGGTCTGTGATTTTGGTCTCGCACGATCAGCCGCTTCCACAGAGGACAACTCGGGTTTCATGACGGAATACGTTGCCACTCGTTGGTACCGCGCTCCCGAAATCATGTTGACATTCAAAGAGTACACCAAGGCCATCGACGTCTGGAGTGTTGGTTGCATCCTGGCTGAGATGCTGAGCGGCAAGCCCTTGTTCCCCGGCAAAGACTACCACCACCAGCTGACCCTCATCCTCGATGTGCTCGGCACACCAACAATGGAAGATTACTATGGTATCAAGTCCCGCCGTGCCCGAGAGTACATTCGCTCGCTCCCCTTCAAAAAGAAGATTCCATGGAAGGCCATGTTCCCCAAGACTTCCGACCTCGCACTGGACCTCTTGGAGAGGTTACTAGCTTTCAATCCCGTCAAGCGTATCACCGTCGAGGACGCGCTTAAGCACCCGTATCTCGAGCCGTACCACGACCCCGATGATGAGCCGACCGCAGACCCCATTCCCGAGGAATTTTTCGATTTTGACAAGAACAAGGACAATCTGACCAAGGAGCAATTGAAACGTAAGTCTACGTCACATTTGTCGTTATCTTTCTGGCGCTAACGTATACTGTAGTTCTCATTTACCAGGAGATTATGCGATAAGTTTATCTATCCTGATTAGTAGCAGCAGCTGCTTGTGGCATCTACGGTACTTTTAGACCAGGTCAATGGAGATGGTTGGTATTGCATTGTTTATATCCACGTGAGTAGATGGTCTGGCTAGTCTCACATCTTGGATTGCTCCGAGACAGGTTCTTTGGATTGAGAAGTTCTCGCTTCTAATCTCCATGTAATTGCGATGCTTTAATGCATCGGGACAACCGCCAGGAGGTGTGTAGTATGGCCGGGAAATGGAAGACGCCCCCTTTTTTGCAACGAAACACGAATACCACCTAAAAATAAATTACTTTGATCCGTTCTAAGCTTTCACGCATGTTTGAGTTGTTCAAGAAGTTGCTGAGAAATGAAATTGCGAAGGTTGATTTCGACCAATAGTACATCTCCAGCTGCAGGGCATGCTGCATGTGGTCGCATGTTGTTTGCACGTGATCTGCATGTGATTGACGGATACCCACATGCATCAATGTGTGCATACATGATGTATGTAGGTACGTACCGCACCCCAACGAATGAAGTCAATACCCGTACTTGGGTGTGCAAAAAGTGTATCATTGATATATTCATCCATTACGTGCATGAATCAATTCATACATGTATGTACATATCATAAACGTACCTACAAGCCATCTTTCCATTACTTTTATTCATCTTTTTCTTCCAGTTGGTCGATCGTTTCGCGGGAAGCTAAAGTCGGGACTTGGAGGGTGAAATTTGTTACAGGGATGGATGAAGATGGATTTCGAGGGTTGGACACAGGTTCCAATCTCAAGACAATGATTCATTGTTTGCTCGTCGACATTCATCGTCAGGTATAGACGTAGACGCAGATGTAGGAAGTCCGTCTGGCGTCGTGGTCGTCGTCCCACTCCCATCTCCACCACCTCTACCACGCGCAGCAACACCATCATCATCATTCGACACATGCCCCCTCCTCTCCTTTTCTTTTTCCTTCTCCTCACTCCCCCCCTCTCTCCCCCTCGCCCGCTCCTGCATATCTACCCGCCGTACCTCCCCCTCACCCAGCGGCGGCGTCGGCGCCACCGTAGCTCCCACCTGCACCCTCGCGATCCGATACTGCGTGATACCACCACCACCACCTTCTTCCATTCTCCCCAGGTCCCCTCCCCTTCCTTGGTGCTCTGCACTGCCATTCCCAACACCACCACCGCCATCTGCGCCCGTCATTTCTCGACCCCCTTCCCCTTGTCCCCGTCGCTTCTTCCGCAGCACCCTCCTCTTCCACCACTGCCGCGCACAGCACGCCACGCCTACCCCTATCAAGATGCCGAAACAGCTGAAGATGATGGCGTCGGATGCTGCGGCCGGGATGGGGCTGGGACTGGGGTTTGTTGTCGGTGGTGGCATTGTACAGGTGCGCCTTTCTCTTCTTCTTCTTCTTCCTTGGTGGAGTGTTGGAGCGTGGTGTCGTCGGTAGTATTACCAGTACCAGTAGTAGTAGGAGCAGCAGCACCTCCCCCAAAGTCTTCTCTCACAACGCAGTATATAAATTTAGAAAATGTGTAGATGGTAGGGAGGAACAAAAAGAAGCTGAAGATGGGAAGGAAGGAATCAACACTTCCTCGTGATGCAAACTCGAAGGCTACAATGTTGTAGATGCTGTAGAGGACGCCGATGTACAAGAAGAGCTCGAAGACGGTGGAGAGGAAAGAGAGGAAGGAGAGGATGTGGGAGGAGAGAGGCATTGCTTGGTTGCTGTTGTTATTCGAGTGTGTTTTTCAAGAGAGGGAGGTGGGAGGAAGGGAGGAGATGGAGAGGTTTCAGCAGATGGATTTCGACGTGTTTTTCGTGACAAACCGCTCACCACATCTATTCATATATACGGTCGGTGAATGTTGCGGTCATGGATACTCCTTAATTCCTCGTCATGACATCGTACAACTTCCCAAGAAGGAACGTCTGGACCCCAAATGTATGGAACGGAACCGTGGTTCCGTCTGAATTTGATCTCTCGCTCGCGCGACTGATCGGGGTTGTTTCGGGGGAAAAATAGATTGAGAACCAAAAGAGAGTGAATGAATGACTTGAATAATTAACAATGAGCTTTGGGATGGTTGAAAGGGAAATAGGGGTTGGGTAGACGATCTGATGGTATGGGTCGGCGTTAGACCGGCTCAGCAGGTAAAGAAGAGTCCAAGTGGACTTGAGCTTCTTGATTTTGGTTTTGTTCGGTCGTCTTTGGGCAATGGTCATGATTTGACTACTGACCCCGTTAGAGGAAGAAGAAGGTTGTGGTGAAGGCTAGGTCTGAGTCTTGTTAGAAGATGGCGATGATGCACAGCGAGTGAGTGGAAGGAGCGGATATTGGAGATGCATTGAGATATGGGATGGATTGAGTGGAATTATCATGTCCTTAAACCCGCCTCATCCGCTCCTGAAAATAACGCCGCCCAAATGCCCCGGGGATTCTTTCCCTCTATATAGTTGTAGTGTTGTACAATGTTTATGCTGGCCGCGGCAGCGATGTATGCGAGTGTTACAAGTAATCGTACACCGTGATGAACCTCACTCTTCCTCTTCCGCTTCTTCTTTTATACCCTTAAGCCCCCCGCTGAATGAGGTTTAAAAATCACACCGTCCGTCCTTCCACCCAGTCCTCCACCTTTCCTCCCACCGTCCACAGTCAAACTCTTTCTTTCCCAATTTGACATTGACAGCATTATGCGCCTCGCACATCCACCGCCCAAATTCCTCGCGACTGCTCACGCGCGGCGCATTCCCATCGCGGCGCATCCATTCCTGGAAGTCGCCTGCACAGTGCCAGCACGGGTACAGTTTTGCGAACGTGGAAATGAAGCTGCGGGTTTCGGCTTGCAGGGTGGGCGAAGGGTTGGTAGGATACGCGCCGGTTATCGAGTGCAGGAGGGTCCAGGATGAGCGGCCGAGTTGTTCAACATCGGGAGGACAGTCGGCGGGGAGGGCGGCGGGTGTGGAGACAGCTTTGGCGGTGGGCTTGGAGGTGGATGTGCTCTTGGAGAGGGCGAGGAGGGAGGAGACGCTGGAGCAGGTGCGGCAGCTGCAATTTAAAGTTAGTAACCAATTCGTGAGTATGGATTGTGCATTCCCCTTCCCAAATTGTACTTACGGCTTGCCATCCGGACCGAGCACTACGCCTTTGGGAAGATCTTTTGGTGGCGCGACAGCGACGGCAGCCGGTGCTTGCTGCTCCCGCTCGGTCGGTTCTATAGCTCCAGGCGCCATACTCTGTGGTGAAGAACAAGGAAATACAGATGCGAAAAGAATGTGAAATGCGTAGTCTGCGGAGTGAGATTCAAGAGCTTTGTTGCTTGGAAATCATCATATGCAGTTGGACGTTCCCGCTGGTTCCTGTCCGTGCAGGGGTGCGCGCTAGTGGCACGAAGCAAGCAGGGATGCCTTTATCAGATCTATCCATCGACGTGAGCGTGGGGAATCGAGGGACTGCATGAACTTTCGTCTGAACAATCCCTGACTTCAATGGATGTTCCTGCAGCTGCCAATGTTCTGGGAACCATCGGTGCCGTGCGTATTCAATACTTTGTACATTCCTTGTTCATCTGATGCTAATTTTCCGCAGGTTTGTTGGTCTGTCCAGGTTCGTGATTTGCCTCCATCACGATGTACATGTATAGGTACATGTGTAGCTAAACGCATAAATGGTTGACGCGTGTTTTGTAGCTACTCCCACAAATATGGATCAATTGGCGACGGCATAACGCTACTGGGCTGCAGCCGACCATGATGATGCTGTGGGCGTGGGCTGGCGTCCCTTTAGGGGTGTATAACATTGTCGAGAACTTCAATATTGCATTGAGAATACAGCCCCAGATCTTGACTCTGTTGAGCTTGGTAACTTGGATACAATGTTTCTATTACGAAAAGGTATCTTTGAACCCATGCTCCTTGGTAACGCCCGCGCGTGAATTTGAGCTAAGCACGACTACATGTATAGGACTGGTCGGTCTCTTGTCGTAGTTGTTCCCGTGGCGTGTATTATGGGCGGGGTACAGACGGGTCTCATTTTTGCATTGCGGGCCGCGAAGGATAGAGAAGTGCAGTGGTCACTCACTCTAATGGCAGTCTTGTCAGCCGTCCTCCTTGCTGCCGGCGTGCTCAGGCACTACTGGGATATATACATTCACCGTACCGTCCGCGGAATTTCTTTCCTCTTCGTCGGCATCGATGCAGCGGGTGATTTGTTTTCGCTCGTCTCCATTGTTTTCCAGTCCAAACTTGATGTTCTGGGTATCGTTATTTACGGCACTGAACTGGTCCTGTGGATAGGTGTGTTTGCGTGCGGCGGGTACTACAACCTGTTGCCGTGGGTGAGGAAGAGACTTCAAAAGCGGAAAGTCGGTGTGAATGATGGTGTAAACACTGCTCCACCTCGCTCTGGCGGTGAGAGAGCATTGCAGGCGGCGGCAGAGCCCCTCACGTTGCACAACCTGCCCTCGAGCACGTCGGTATTCAGGACGCCCTCGGGAGAAGCCGACCTCATGCGCCAGCGGACCACGGCAATGAGAGATGAAGATAGGAACAAGAACAACAGTAGTGGGGCCTGATGGGTTTGCTCCCTGGGCATTCGATATTTGTTGCTTGCGGGGAGACTGTCGTTTGCTTCCCGAGACAAGGAAGGCGCGACGAGGAAAGACCCTCACTCACACTTAACTCTCACTCACCTATATGTACACACTATAAACCGTCACCAGTACCTCGAAATGCCCTGTTCACCAACCCTTTACTCTACGCTACCGGGTCACGTGCTTGATTTCTGCCTTCACCTTTGATCTCCGCCTTTCCACACCTTGGGCTCTGTATGCGCCTCGAAAGCTCTGCCCCTCTGCGACCAACCTCTCCTCCTCCACCCTCTCGCATACGCTTTCGTGGCGCTCTTCTACATACTCTTATAACGACGCCGACAATCCACCATGACGACTGCCAAAATCACGTCCGTGGGCTCCAGCTCCGGAGATCCGTCGCCTCCCAACGTCACGCCCAACACGGATGCCAGCGGAGTCGACCGCACCACTCTCAGCCCCCACTTGGTAACTAATGTGTTGGTTCCTTTTTTGGAGATGCGACTGACGGTGTCGTTCTCCAGGATGCTGTCGGAGCCAAACTCAAGCCGATCCAGGAGGACTTGAATGAGAGCGCGGAGATGGCCCTGTTCCCAAGCCCACCTTACAATTCGCCCTACTCCTTCTCGCCAGCTCCCTCGGCATACGCGGGCGCACGCGGCCGTGGTTTGAGTGCTGCTGCCGACCGTCTGATCCAGCTCAAACTCGACGAGCATATCTCCGGAATGGATGGTTATGCTACTTCGAGCAAAGGTTCCGCCGCTGCTTCCACCACTGGTGGAGATCACGAGGACAACAAGCTTGACGTCGAAGCCGAGGCTGAGGTCAAGGCCGGAAATCAAATCTCTCCAGGTAAATATGCCTCTTTCTCTGCCATTATTCCTCCGAGCCCCTCTGCAACTCCCCATACAGGTCTTACCACAGGTACAATTTCGCTCGAGATGGGATCCCCTCTTACCAACCCCCGCTTCGAGGAATATATCAACTTCCAGAGTAAGGACCTTCCCGTTGTTGATCCCGATGCCAAGAAGACCTCTTCTTCGACCGCGGCCGCAATTGGAGCTACTGGTGCGAGCAGCGAAATCTCTGACGCTGCTGGAGAAGATGCCAATGACAAGCAAGATGTTGAACGAGAGGGAGTCAGGGAGCAGAGCAACTGGGCTGAAGAGCTGGAGGAGATTGCTGAGCGCATCTTCCTGCAGATGGAGCAACTCGCTACGGACGAGGCATCTGCTGATCGTAAGTAGTCCTGTGTGAAGTGCACCAAGAGATAATGACTGACCCCTCTGCTTCTTTTTTAGCATCTCGCACCATGGAGGAATGCTACATCAGCCGTCTTGCCCGAATCTTGGCCAACGAGAACCGGGCCGTCAAGCTGGAGGTTCGCCACAAATGGTAGGTGATGGGCGTGAAAGCTTACCATGCCATGATTGCATTGGGTGGCTTTGACGAATCGTCTCCTTTTCTTGGCCTAGCATGCATATAAAGCATCGCAGGCACTCAACATACCGTGAAGGTAGTGAATTCATCATGCGGTCTGCCATTTTTGGCGTTATGAGGGATTTAGGGATGGGGATACCCCGATGCGGAGCACCTCTTGCAGCATCAACCAAAAAAAAATGATTACCTGGTTTTCCGCCGGCACTGAATGTTTCCTGGATCTTTATGTGATGTCTTTGATATATCGGAACGACGCACTTCTAACCACGGCAATACCTTGCAGCAAACCGTAGACCTAAAAAAAAGATTATGCTTCGTTGCAGGTTATTCGGCGGGTATAAAAAGGCTTCTCATTCTCATTTACTGATAAAAAAAAAGGGAATACCCTCTGTAGATGCCCATAATTCGCAAAAAAAAAAGCAGCTTTGTTTCCTTAACCTGTTTCAAAAAAAACCATTTCCGGGTATGTGTGTGTGTGCGTTATCAAATGTAAGTATGTATCAAAATATGCAGACAAGTAGCGAGTTCCCGTTTCCGATGATACCGTTTCTAGCCTTAAAGTCCTAATAACCCTTGGGCCCCGTGTAAAACACCTTGCAATGCTTGCGTCGTTCGTCGTTGTGACAGTATTCTGGGTGTGAGGGTGAAATCCACGCAGCAACACTTCTCAAAAGAACCATGAAGGGAAAAAAAGCATATCTGAAACAAGATCGCCTCGTGAGCATCGTCAAGGAAGAGTAAATGAAATAACAGAAAAAGTTGTACAACAAGACGCTTGAGCAGGACGCAAGTAAGAATATGCAAAAATGACAAGCTGAGGGACATGTAGTGAGGGGAGGAAAAAAAATAAACCAAACTTATCCTGGGCTGCTCGCAGTATTGTGTCCACCGCCTCCGTCTTGCCCAGGAGGAGCATGCCACCTCTGGGTTGTATTCATGCGAACCGAGCTGGGTCTCGATCTCGGCGGTTTGAGAACTCCCATTTCACCATCATGAGCGCCATTGACGGTATTCTTCTCTTCATCTACCGCACCGTTTGTCTTACTTGATGATGATGCGGCAGCGTTTGTACCGTCAAGTTTGACTTCGTGTAGGGCTTCCCTGACTATTTCGACTGCTTGTGATTGGAGGTTCGGCATGTGTTTTTCTTCGTCTTGCTGAGAGAGGTAGGATTCGAGGAGGGCTTTGAGTGTTTGCGCACGCACGGGCTTCGCGAGATAGTTGTTCATGCCTGATGCTAGGCATTTTTCCCTGTCGCCCTGGATTGCCGAGGCGGTCATGGCGATGACGAGGACATTGCGAATGTTTGGGTCTTGGTGTTTACGGATCAGACGGGTGGCTGAAAATCAAGTCAGTATGTTTTATGTAAGAAGGCCGTGTTCAGTTAAAATTTACCTTCATATCCATCGCAGTGGGGCATCTGCACATCCATAAGAACAAGGTGGAAAGGCCGACCGTTAGCGCTTGCTCGTTCGAGGGCATCGATGGTTTTGAACCCATCGAGATACGCGTCGCACTTGAAGCCAAGCTTCTGCACGAATGATATAGCTATCCTCTGGTTGATCAAATTGTCTTCGGCGATACACACTTTTAGTTCATTGCGGGGGATTTTGCTGAGATCAATACACGGTGTGTTTTGCTCATGGCCGTTGTTCTCTTGGCTAGAGAATTTAGCCATCGGATCCGGGTCACGGGTCACGATTTGTCTGTTCTGGGCTTCGGTTTTCGGCACCTTCTGGAATCTCAACGAGAAGGAAACAGTTGTGCCAACACCAGGAGTTGAGTCCAGCCAGACTTTCCCATCCATGACGTTCTCAATCAAGGCTTTGCAAATACTCAGACCTAGACCTGTTCCTCCGTAGCTCCGGGAACTTGAACTTTCGATTTGACTAAATGGGAGGAACAACTTCTTTATCTGCTCTTCGGGTATACCGATTCCAGTGTCAATGACGCTACATGTGACATCGATCCA
Source organism: Periconia sp. R9002 (assembly GCA_023627715.1). Taxonomy (NCBI): domain Eukaryota; kingdom Fungi; phylum Ascomycota; class Dothideomycetes; order Pleosporales; family Periconiaceae; genus Periconia; species Periconia sp. R9002. Next base: position 51,752 of record JAMAHW010000016.1, on the reverse strand, counting down.
GGTCTCGCTCTCTTTGTCGACAGTAGCACGAACAGTGACAGAACCCTTGGGCGTAAATTTGTAGGAGTTGGAAAGGAGATTCATGAGAATTTGATGCAGGCGAACGGGATCTCCCATAACAAGCAATTCGGGGTCAAGTTCAAGTTGTTCTACCGTCTTGAGACCCCGTTCGGCGTTTGTGTAGGCCAAAGCTCGAACAACCTCTGTTATCGTTTCGTTGAGAGAGAGCGGCATGTTCATGACGCTCATTTTACCAGCCTCCAGTTTAGAATAATCGAGCAAGTCGTTGATGATGCTGAGAAGGGTATCCGCACAGACTCTAATGGAGTCAGCATAGCCTGCTTGTTCGCTGTTCAGAAGGCTTGCTTTGAGTAATTCAGACATGCCAATGACACCATTCAAAGGGGTGCGGAGTTCGTGTGAGACATTGGCAAGGAACAAGCTCTTTGCCTTTGCTGCTTCTTCCTTGAGTGTCATATTCCGGATGGCGACCGCTTCGGCCTCCTTTGCCTTGATCTCGGCTGCACGAGCTTGGGCTAGCGCCCGCTTTTGCATCTCCAGCATTGCTTCGTTAGAAGCACTGACACGTTCTACCTGCTTGAAAAGCAAGGCATTGGCAAGGGAGATTGAAACTTGATTGACGAGTAGGCGTAGTACATTTGTATTGCGCTCTGTGAAAGAATTGGGCGGACCTTCAACGTAAATTGAACCCATTAGATGATCGAGATGTATGATCGGGATGCAGATGACGGCTTTCCCATCAGGATTGCTCTTGAGGTAAGATTCAGACACATTCGAAAATCGGTCGTCCTCAAGAAGGTTCTGGCAAAAGACTGTCTCGCGGAATCGAAGGGTGTAATGTGTGACCTGCTGCGCTACGACATCTTCCACGGTGTCCAGAGGTTGCCCTTCAGGGTACGATGCTACGCCACCGGTAGGGTATCCTTCAAGTTTATCGTTTTCGTTTGTTGCTACGCAGGCTACACTCCATTCAATCTGAGCATCTTCTATGACGATGCCGCAAAGGGATGAGCCAGTGGATTCCATGATAATCTCTGCCATCTTGGCCATCAACTTGTCGAACTTGAGCTCACTCGATAGAAGTTGGCTGCTCTCCAGGATAGAACTGAGGTCAAGCATGTCCAGGCCTGTAGCTGAAAGGCCATTCTGAAAGTCCTGTTGTGATTCGTGTCGCTTCGGGGGATGCGGTGCTACCCAATCTTGCGTTCGCTCGACCGCGGTTTGATCTTCTTGATCGGCATTCTGTTCCAACCGTAGTGACGTATTACCCGTATCAATAATTGTTGTTTGTACGGCGACATCCATCGTGCTCAACGAAGAAGTGCCTCTTAATACCCACTCATATTTGACAGATAGCTGGTCAGCTTTGCCATAGGCTGATATCCTACGATACGTCGAAATGCAATCTTTCATGACGTGGCGAGCAGGCCGCAAAGCTTTTTTGCGGATCAGCCATTCGGCGTAAAGCTCAAAAGCTAGTGCCTCATCCATAGTGAAACCATGTATTTCGCAGTGATCCAGAGCTGTTTCAAAATACTGCAAAGCAGCTGGTGGGTCACCGGCTAGTTCAGAAACACCCGCTGACAACAGTGCAATCCACTGTCGGTAGTTGACATCAGTTATGACGCAACATGATTCTAGTTTTTTGATAGTTTGCTGCACGAATTCCATCATCTGCTCTTTCTCCAGGTGGTCGGGTTCCTCGCGAATCAAAGCCATGTAGGCCAGTGATAGGTAGAACCAAGTGGAATGTACGATCCTTTGACACCACATACTGTCCAACATTGGTAAAAGTCGCTTGCCGAGGGAAATTGCTTCGCGCCAATGCCCATACATGACCAGCGCAGGCATCTGCGAGGCGAGGTAGAATGATTTGGGTCGTTTCGGATTTGACACGTTTTGCTCCATGAATTCGATATATTTTGTGCTGTTGTGCTCATCGTCGCAAAAGATGAGAGACGGATCATGAACACCAGTTTTGCCTTGCAATGCTCTCGCCAATTGTCGGCATGATGTAAGAAACATACCACCGCGAAGGTCGAGCCCCCAATTGTGGAACTCTATAGGCGTTTCTTCAATCCACGCTTCTATATCAGCAACATCAGCAGATGCCATGAGCTGCACATGAGCAGTTAAACCGAGGTTCATCAATGACGCAATCCTGTCACCGGCAGCCAGAGAATGGCTCAAACCACCTGCCATATAAGTTAGCAGAACGGCAAGGGAAACTAAGGTCAGATAGCTTACTATTAAGGTCAAAGATAGCGTCAGACAGGGGCCCGGACAGATGGCTCAAGAATACGCTGTGTAAGGTTTGTCCTCGACCACAGGTATGATTGTCTTCGGGGTACATATCGAAAAGCCGTTTTGCAATCGTGCCACATTCGACGGCGAATTCCATCATACCGAACCGCCCCCCTGCAATCGAGCCCAAGTGAATATACCCCAGACTCATCTGTGAAACTGTTCCTCGATGAAGATGCAGATCAATCAACATAAGAGTGGCTTGGAAAAAGAGCAGGCTGTTAGACCAGTAAGACGCGCTCAGTAGTTCAACAGCGATTGGCCCCAAGGTCATCAATAGGCGGTCATCTGTGGACAATGGGCGCGAAAGCAGCTGCTCCTTGTCTACACTCTGTAAATGAGCACAAACCTTCTGGAATTGAGCATCGCACTCCTCCCATGTGGTAGGAGGTATTGATGTGCCAAGTAGAGAACAGCAATCTTTTAATGATTGGAAAGCTCCAAAATGGTCACCTCGGATTGCATAAACACGGGATTGGAGAATGAACGAGGATGCCATGTCGCTGGCGTCTCTGGCGTGTCTAAAGGTCGTTCGAATGAGAGACTGAGCCTCTTCTATCATTCCCTGATGAAAATAGCACTCTGCTGCACGGACAAAGAGTTGCAATGTTTCTTGATACGACACATCAGGAAGATTATCGTCCCAAGGATTATCTTGAAGAAGCGATAAACAATGTGCGTAGTAATAAATACCAGTTGACCTTGCGCCCGATTCACATGCAGTCTCGGCAGCTTGGTAAAGTATCTCTCGAAAGGGGGCTCTATGAGTTTCTCGGGCTTTAATTATCTCAGTGGCGAGACATATATGTCGGCTTCGAGTGTAGAAAGCTTGTGGGCCTATTGCTGTTTCATTTTGTACTTCCTCGCTCGTTGCCATTAGTTTGGCAATGACATAATGCATTGTTGTTGTATCCCATTGGTTCAATGATGAGCGGGCCGCCGTTAAGTATCTGTCGTGGCTGAAGCGAAACTTGTCCTCTTGATCAGCGGGCATAATAACGAAAGCATTAATGGCAGCATTCAGAGCAGATACACCTCCGTCGGTGTCACGAAATAATGGTAACCGTGTAGCGTCAGGAGGGGCGTTTTTCGCGCTCATCAGCTTTTTGATGAAAGAAAAAGAGAAAGTTCCGCCGAGTAAAGACGCCCAAGCCAGCAGTTTCCGGGTGCCGGGTGGGAGTTCCTGAAGGCGATTTGAGATAAAGTCATTATTGACACGTGACCCATAATCTGGGCTCTCGAATTCCGAGAAGATGCGATCCAAGTCGAAAACCCAGTTGCCTTCTTTCCAGCAATAATATACGCAATGCTTTCGGTAACACGTATCTAAAATTTCTCGAATATAGAATACGTTGCCACCGGACTTTTCTTGAATGACAGCCACCAGAGGAAGGATATATTCCTTGTCACGATGTAAAGTTTCCGCTACATATTCCGCAGTTTGTTCCTCGGTAAAAGGTAAGAGTTGAATTTTTCTTGCTGCTGGTAATACTGTACGCAACTCCTTTGATATAGTTTCCTCGTTTTGGTATGTGATGATGATGACGATAGGTATTCTGGCTTTCGCTATGTGAGAGATCAACTCGCCGCTTTCTTGGTCGCTATTCTGGACATCTTCTAAAGCCCATATGCAAAGCTTTTGGGATGCCAGCAGACGGAGAATGTCGATGAAAATGTTCGTAAATCGAGAAGACTTAGAAGCACCACCACTGCGTAGCCACGCATCCGCCGTATGTCCCGAACCGCCACAGTGTACTGCTGGTGATGATGCGCGTCGATCTCCCTTCTTAGTGTCTTGGGGATCTTGCGATGGAGGTTGTGGTGTTTGTGGATTACCGCCTGTCGATAGTAACCATTCTGGTAGATCAAGGTATGTGTGTAGGATTGCCCAAACCCCTGTATTCCTCAGGTAATTCCTTAGATTCGTGTGGAAATCCTAGGTTAAATACACAATTAGTCCACTTACATATCCAATGGAAAGGACATAACTTTGCGCAGTAATGGATGTGGACAATCAAGATGTCTCAACTTACCGTGTTAACATCGGTTTCGCTAAATATTTGACGAAATAGGCTAGACATGAGCTTGAGAATGGGCTCAAATGGTGCCTTCTTCGCAGGATCGAACTTGGCCGATGCAAAATATCCAGTACTGCGAGCAGTGGTTTGAATGCTTTGAACGAGTTTTGACTTGCCTAATCCCGCTGTCCCGGCAATGGCGATGATTTCGGTTCGAGTTTTTCTCCCTAGTTTCGAATTTCGTACATTCGACATGTTGCGGAAGAGTGAACCTCCCTCGGATGGAGCTGAGCGAGGAAGCGATAAGGAACCTTCGATACTATTGTTGGAATGGCCTCGATTGATTGCGTGCAGCTGCGGCCTTGTGTTCGAAGCATCTTCACCCAAAGAAACATCAGAACGGGTGACGCTGTCTTCAGACTTTTGATGGATGGACCGCGCTGCTTCCATAAATACTGGACCCGATCCAGGACTAGAAACACTGTTCAAGCGGGTATCGGAACCCCTAGAGCTTGTGCTATCTGAGATGATATCATCCAATTGGTTGAGTTCCATGCGTGGATCTGAGTACGACGAACTGGAGCTGAGGCTGTTCAAAGCATTGTTGAATATCGGGTTTGTACGTCGTCGTTTAGATACTCGCTGGAGAATTTCGACAATGGTTCCATGCTCTTTATCTCGTCCAATTTGTCTCAGGGGTAAATTGAAGAAACAGTTAACGTCTTTAGAGCCAATTCGGAAAGAGGCTAGACCAGCACTGTCACCCTCAGACAGCAACTCACGGATTTTGATCAGGTCAAATTTAAGCCCGCTAGTACTCTGTGCATAATGATGTTAGTACATTTTCAACTGAATTCCTCTGGGTTATACATTGCGGCTCCAAGGAGACTCACGTGATATCGTTCCTCAATTTTCTTCTGCGTCATGCGCTGGATGATGTTTGACAAAGCTTCTGGTATGTCTATACGTTTGGAAGATACGGGGGGTATACGTTTGTTCAGCACATTCTGCATGACGTCTAGCGGAGTTGGTCCATCAAAAGGCGTCTCGCCGCAAAGCATTAGATAAAAAAGGATGCCCAAACTATAGATATCGGTACGGCTATCGGGTTCGGCAGGCATCCGCCCCGTCTGCTCCGGCGCGATAAAGGCAAGCTTGAGCTCGATACCGCGTTCTTTACTCAGGACGTTCCATCCGGCAGAGGTAAGGCCGTTCTCAAAAGCTCGCGCCCCACTTCCAAAATTGACCATCCTGACCGTACCATCCTCAGCAAAATGAAACGCATCTCCCCGTATTTCACCATGAACGAGCTCGTGGCCATGGTGCAAGATCTCTAGACACTCTGTTGCGCCCACGGCAAAATCCAAGAAGGTCAGCAACGGTATGCAGTCCTTGAGCTGGAGCTGGCGAAACTTCCACTGGTTGTCCTGCCGAGTAACCTTGTAAGAGTTTGGTCCAAATTGGACCAACTCCCTCAGATAGTTGTTCCCCGGTGCTTCTACTATACTTGCAGCCAGAGGTTCGGCGTTTCCTGGTTTCGTGGGCAATCGCACAAAATCAACAGGCCGAACAAAGTGACGGGCGGCGCCAGGATCTTTCTTGTGAATAAGTTGACAAATTTGAAACTCGCGCTCCAGGCGCAGAGTGTACGCAGATACGCGACATACTACCATACGATCGCGAGGCTTATCATCGTCATGTGTCTGTTGGGAATCTTGTGTAGGCTGGGTAGATGGTGCTGTAATGCTAGCGTTGCTTCCAGAGGATTTGTGATTACGAGCTAAAGTCGGACGAGAGGTGTCGGGTGAAGACGAAGAAGAAGAAGCGGAGGTGGCACCGAAACTACGCCCTCTGGATGTAGGCCGGTCGCGGACAGCTTTCTGAACACCAACGAAATGCCAGTTGTCATAACTCGAATGGAAAGGCTCGAATTCGGGGCTCCAGGTATAGTTCGGGAGTTCTCGTAGACGCGAAAGGATCTGGGAGAAGCGCGCGCTGCGGCGCGCGTCTTCTTCGGCAGTAGCCATGGTTCCCTATGACCAGAGCGGAAAGCTTTCTGGCATGTTATTCCAAGGCGGAGGCGAGGCGAGGCAGGAGGGCGGGAGGCGCGAGCGTGTTCTAGGAGAGAGCGGTAGTTATAGCCGACATGATAGAGGCTGGCTGGCTGGAAGCGAGAGACAGTCGGGCAGGATGAAAGGAGGTAGGACAGGTCCGGTCCAGGAATGAGATGGGACGAAAGACGAACACGTTCAGAGTGCAAGTTGCGTCGAGTCGAATTGAAAGCCAAGGCGAGGAGCACACTAGCCGTAGCGGGTGGTCTAGCTCCGCGGTTTTAGCTGACTGATGGTGGCGATCTCTCCATCGACGATGGGGTGATGAATGATGATTTCGGTAAGTAGTGTACCTGCCCCGCCTTATCTCCATCCTGCCGTGCCACTGCGCGCCTGCACCGCCTCACCGTTTGAAAGCCACAGGATCGACGAATCGGGCCTAGCCATCTCCGTTCCGCCAGGCCGCCAGAGCGGAGCGACATCACTCCTCGTGCCATCTATGTATGATCGAATCCGTCCGGTATCTAATTATACACTTGTCGATCTACTTACAATACACCTCTGCTACGTACATATACCTTATACACACCTTCGCTCGAGTTTTGTACAAAGCACAATATGACGGCTTATCACTGATTTGACTCCAATCTTGTCCCATTGCATTCCGCGTTTACCTGCCCACCTTGTACCTACCTTCACAATTTCCGCGCTCCCCCCTCCCCCTGGTATCAGATCAAACCTACACATCCACCAGACAGTTGCCATCCCTAGGTAGCCATCGCCCCATACAACCAGAAGCAACTTGGACAGAGCGACCGGCATTTCGAACAGGGCCACTTGCCCAACCTCAATGCGCGCACCATGGAGTCCCCGCCCAACGAACACGCCTACACAGGCGATCCGCACAAGCCTCGGCAGTTACCTGTCGACCTCCCAACTTCTCTCGATGATAGGCGGCCGGTTTCTATGATGATGGGCGAAGAAACCGAAATATACGATGCATGGCAGGGTGAGTGGCTCGCCTGGCCAATGCCCCATGTACAAATACGTGACCATCTGACGCTGCAAAACAGGGCAGTCACAATTCCTCACAACACCCATGCCGGCACAACCCCTTAACTTTAATCTTTCCCTCGACGATTCCAGCTTTGCCGATGAAGACATGCAGCAATTGGAAGACAGCGATAGCCGTTTGGTACAAATGCTGGCGCATCAGGCCCGCCTCAAGAACGACAATGCTGGGGATGAGGCTAAAGTGGTGGCCGATGAAAAACTCTCGCACGACGAGAAGCGGCAGGCTTTGCAGGGCTTGTTCGCTCTGGCAACATCGAATGGGGAACTGGAAAGAGTGAAGCGTCTGCTTGACGGCAAAGCTCGTGAATACATAAGTGTAGATGCCGTAGATGCCGAGGGCACCCCGCCGCTGGTATACGCGAGCTGCTTCGGCCATGAAGACGTTGCTGAGCTCTTGATCAAGGAAGGCGCAAAGGTGGATGTACAGGACAAGAACCGCTGGACACCTCTCATGTGGGCCATGACAAACCGGCACAAGGACATTGTCAAGCTTTTGCTAGATCATGGCGCCTCTACGGATGTCAAATCCTCCGCGGGCAGGACCGCGTTCGATTTTGTCGAGCCTAACAGCGAGATATCAGACTACCTGCATGAGAGCGGCTATACTATTGGCAATGCAGGTGTGACGGACGACTTTTACAGCTCGGGCTTCTCGCAAGATCAGTTTGAGCAGGAGATGCAGGAGAACGACATGAAGCGACGTATGATGATGGAGAGTGCCTTCAATCTGGAAGTTGATATAGGCAATCTTGGTCTCGATGAACAGCCCGAGGTATGTAACCATCCCTGATTCGATTATGTAACCACCCTGACCCTTGCAGTCACCCGAAGCGGCAGAAGAAGAACAGGAGTTCGTGTGGGACCGTTGTTTACACGATCAAATGTTTGTATTCCAAGAGAGTGAATTGGATCGCATACTCGATATCATAATCACCAACATGACACCGCAGCGATCTCCGTCCCAAAAGCCTATACCTGCAAATATTTTGTTTCTAAGTGCTCGTTATGCGCATTACCATGCCGGAGCTGAACTATTAGAAATTCTCCTCGTGGCAGCGATGGATAAGATTAATGACGTCGTGGAAAAGCATCAATGGGATATGACCGTGCTTGCATTTTGGATATCCAATGCGACCTTGCTACTACACTACCTAAAGAAGGACACGGGACTTGCCACTGCTACCATCCAGTTCCAGTTGCAACTTTCGGAACTTGTGAACGACATTTTCATCCTCATCATCAGGGATGCCGAGCGCAGGATGGACAAAAGCCTGGACCAAGCTATGCTTGATCATGAACCAATGCCTGGATTTGAAGACGTAACTTTTCAACATGAGTGGAAAATATTCAAATCCAAACCCAAAGCAAAGCCTGTCGAACCGCTAGAAAAACGATTCCGCCCACCCTCCCCAAAACAGCGAATGAAACCCTCTCCTCGAAACATCACCTCACTCCTGGCCTCGACGCTATTTGTTCTGGATTTGTACGATATTCATTCCGTCATCACCGCTCAAGTTCTCGCACAGTTGGTGTATTGGTTGTCGGCAGAAATGTTCAACCGGATCATGTCAGATCGGAAATATCTTGCGCGCACCAAAGCTATGCAAATACGGATGAATGTTTCCACGCTTGAAGATTGGGCACGAACCAACAATCGCCAGCCTGAACACTATGAGAACGGTTCAATGACATCCACTGGCGAGAATACCATGGAAGCTACCCAACGGCACCTTGAACCTCTTGTGCAGCTTCTGCAGTGGCTCCAGTGCTTCTCTTCCCTTGGGGATGATCTGGAGTCTCTTGTGGGTACATTACAGCAACTTCCGCGCCTCTCACACCAACAACTGCTTCATGCTGCGAAAAATTACCGGCCCGAAGTTGGTGAAAAGGGTCTTTCCAAAAGCGCACGCAATTATATTCTCCACCTCCAGAAAGCTGCGGCAGAGAGAAGGGCCGCCCGAACCAAGTCACCGAACCCACAGAAGAAGGCTGCCGATTCAACACCATCGACACCGGTGAAACCTACGCCGCAACCTTCTACTTCACCGTCGCCAGCACCCTCCAGGGCTTCTGAAGAAAATGAGCGGGAAGAACCGCCAGACGATTTGCTTCTTGACCCCTCATACATGCTCCCGTTCCATCTTCCAACTTCAACGGATATGCTTATTACGTACGGTGCAGGATTTGGGGGTGTGAATAAGGAAAGGGAACGTAAATATATTCCCACAGTACCTCCGGAATTCATGTCAAAACTTGATCTTAGTGGAGGTAGCAGGAATGGTGGTAGCTTGTATGATGAGACTCGATGGGATGATACAAATTACGGCTGAAGAGTAGAGACTGAGGCGTGGTCTGCTAGTTCCAACAATGCTAGCAAACACAAAGCAAAAGTCGAATGCACTTCCAGCCCAAGAATCACTTGTTGGACGAGATTGGATCTCGCAGCCGATTCTGGACCAAAAGCAGAAGCAGGATGCGGCGCCCCAGGCGAAGATAAGACGCCCCGGCGAATGAGCCGCACTTGGCCTTGCAATGCATATTTAGCCAAGAGCTCCGTTGTATAGGAGATTGACGTTTTTTGCATGTTGATTTGAGCGCTTGTATCTGCCTTGAATTGTTTGTTCTGGTTGGCTCTACCGTGTAACAAGTTGCGTAGACTATAGATGTAACTCCAAATATACGGGTTGTCCCTGTTTTCCCTTCTCCATCTCTCGCTAAACCTTCCACACATTTCTTTCACAAGTAATGGATTGGATTTAATCGACAATGACAACAGGATACACATTTCAGTTACTCGATAGAATGCTCTCCGCTATCGGGATTGGTGCCATCGGCCGCCTCCGACTACATGGCTACTAGGTACCCCACCCCTTAGCACCCCACTATAAACAATCAATCCCCTGGCACACGACTTCCTTACAACTTTTTGTCTCTTTTTGTCTCACTTTCTCTTGCTTCTTCCTGGTTGACACGATTGATCACAATTCAAGCATTTCATATTTATTTTCAAAGGAACATTACCACAGCCATGGCGACCAGCAACGTGCGCAGTATCCCAATCGACCAAATAGATTCCACCTTCAAATCCAAATACATAGGTAGATCATAACCATTATCAATGTTTCAATAACACTCAATCAATCCTCTAATACGTACTCCAGACCTCATCTCAGCACCGCTCGGCTCGAAAATCGTTTCCTTTAGCGACGAATGGTTCGCAGCTGCATCAAACCTCATCACACCCACACCACCCATCCGCAAGCCAGGTGTCTTCACGCACGCCGGCGCCTGGTACGATGGATGGGAAACGCGACGACACAACACAGAGCCCGCCGACTGGGTTGTCATCAAGCTCGGCGTAGCAAGTGGCAAAGTCGCGGGCGTTGAGATCGACACTGCCTTCTTCAATGGCAACCACGCACCCGAAATCGCCGTCGAGGGCTACTTCGCGACGACCGGAGACGAGGAGAAGCAGCTCGCAAGCGCAGACTTCGACAAGTGGGAGACGATACTCGGTATCCAGGAATGCGGACCCTCTCAGCGTCACGGATGGGAACTCCCTAGCATCACCTCCAAAGCGTACACGCACGTCCGACTCCTCATGTACCCAGACGGAGGCATTGCGCGGTTTCGCCTCTACGGGGTCGCGGTTCCCGTGTTCCCACAATCATCCGACGCCATCTTTGAGCTATCCGCCACCGTCATGGGCGGCGTCGCCACGTCTTGCTCGGACCAGCACTTTGGCACAAAAGACAACCTCCTCCTCCCCGGCCGCGGCAAGGACATGGGCGACGGGTGGGAAACCAAGCGCACGCGCGGCGAGCACATTGACTGGACTATCGTGAAGCTCGGCGCAAAGGGCGAAATCGACCACCTCGTCATCGATACAGCGCACTTCCGCGGCAATTTCCCACAGAAGGTGCAGGTTTTTGCGGGGGAATTTTCGGATGGTGAAGATGCGACACACGAGGATCAGAGGTGGGTGGAGATTCTCGAGCCACAGAAGAGTGGTCCGGATAAGGAGCATGAGTACAAAGCCGAGTTAAAAGAGGTCAAAGGGAAAGGCTACACACATGCGAAGTTGGTCATTATACCTGATGGAGGTGTCAAGAGGTTTAGAGTTTTTGGGAAGAGGGTGTAGTTGACTAGGTTGGAGATAATTAATTAGAAGAATGTTTATGAATGAATCGTATGACCACCTTGATGCAACTTGTTTTTCCACCCTCTTTCACTCTCTATAACCCCTTGCTGAAGACTGCTCCCGTCCATGACCAGCTCAAGTCTGCAGTGAACAACCCACATATCCTCAAGTCTACCCACACGTAACAGTGCAACAAATACAGCATACTCCTTCACCATCCTCACACGCCAGATCGATCTAGACCTTCATTTGTCATGTCACCTGCTCTTCCGCCTCTCGTTGACAAGCCAAATTACGTACATTATACGCAGTGTACGTACTGATGCAACAAGCAGCAAGCAAGCAAGCAAGCACTCCCAAAGCGAGACTTCCGTCGTCCCCGTAGCCACATTCCAGGCCCACCCCCTCATCTCTCTTACGCATTCACCAGCAGCAAAAAGCAGCGACAATTTTCTCGACAATCTTACCCCTCCAAGCCCGTACCCTCCGTACGCTCCGAAAGTTTAAATATTTGGTGTTGGGATGGTAGCGCGTGGGCGAGCAGACAAGAAAGATGTGGGAGTGGATGCTTGGGAGTGAACGGAATAACCCGGTCACTCAACCCTATCCATGCCTATAATCATCTCGCACCCTGCAACACATCCTTTTTCATGGTATAGAATAAGTACCGTGATTGCTTGTACGCAAGGATGCACTGGGGAGGTTTCAAGAAGGGTCTTTAGACGCTTTGATCCTGGTTATGCTGATATACTACTGTAAGAGCATGGATTTGTTTCACACCGTTTGCTTTCTGTGAGGTTCTTTTCTTGTACATACACTTCGCTGTTCACTAGTTGCCATTACTATTACGAAAAGATAAAATGCAGGAAACAGACGGAACCAGATGATTTCGTGCGTTATTTCATGAGAGAATACGACTCGAATGCGGATACCATCGGTGAAGCGAGGATAAAACAGCAAGAAAGTACAATACCCAACGCACTCGTTCCGTATTCCTCACCAGAGGGCCACAGCAGGCAGTATCGTCGCCAAGTAGCAATCTGCAATCAATTTTTGTGGGGTACCGTGTTCTGGGAGGGGATGCTTCTTGGTTTTACATGAGAATGCAGGGTTTGGGAAGGGAGGCAGCTGAAATCTCGGAGCCGAATGCGCGGGGAGTGGTTGGATGTTTTGATCAGGTGGGCTGTATTCAGGGGATATGTGTGGAGAAGCGTTAGGCAGGCACGCAGGCAAGGTGGGCGGTTGACTGGGCGGTTGGGGAAGTAAGCAAGCGGACGTAGCGAGGGCACGAGGAAGGAAGCAAGCAAGCGTGGCGAGATGGAAAGCAGAAAGAAAGTGAAAGAACATGGATGAGGTGGAGAGCCAGTGGAGATGGGGGAAAGTATATTGTCCGCCGGTGTACATCACTTGCTGCTGTTGCTGTTTTTGCGATCTCAAAACGGTCTACATGGACTAGAAGGCTAGATGCTTATCAGTGATATCTGCATACATGATCTACCTACTCCATGGGGCAAGGAAAGAGAAGTGAGTGTAGCTGATGCTGCTCTCGGTTATAACTCCCTCTCCCGTCTTTACACACGGATACCACGGTCTAGAGTCAGCAAGTGGCGACGTGACAAAGTGCTAAACGAACCAAGCATGAAAAGGCCTACCTCGCTATTCTTACATCTTGCGCGGCTGTCACTCGGGCATCCTTCACTCTCTGTTCCGAAAGTATCGGAATTCGTGCTGAGGTGGGAACTTTGTCGTTTTCCGGAAACTTGTCCGCTTATCTGCGGACTTGTCGACGACTTTTGGTGGGTATTGTGTCTATATTATATTGCGGATGTGCGAGTATAGTTATTGTAGTGGTGGCGGAGGCGGAGACGCCAGGGGTTGGTGTGGACCGGTCTGCCATGTCAATCGCTGCCAGTGCGAGATGTGTGGTGATTCACAAGGCAAGGGAACCGAGTGGCCAAAATGACAAACCTGATACAACGGCATTCAAACAGGGATCGGTTTTCCACGCTTGTTTTCGGCGATGCCGTGATGATACAGCAGAGGATGAGTGAAGAGTGAAGAGATTTGATCAGATGGAGACGACCAGACTCAGGGGCGGGAAACCCGGCAATGGCTTTGTTTGGTAACCTCTCATTTCAACCTTCTAGAAGGAAATGAGTCCCGCGGGAGTGATACTCTAATATGGAGTAAGCTCAGTTGCATAATCGTGCCGCTCTTCTCACTGTTTCCGAAGTGGCTGCTCAAGAGTGTTTAGTAGGTAGTTCTTGCTTTCGCCAATACAAATATACATCATTCATAGTTGTTGGTTTGTTTAAAAGCTGAATTGAAATCCTGGCGTCTTCACTGCGGCGAGATATCAAACTAGTGAGTGGTGAGGTGTAACAATACAGCAGTGATCCATAGCTTTCGTTGCAGGAACCACCCCTTCCAGCCTTCAACACTAGTAATCAAAAAAGGGCCAACCAAGGAATATACGATATGCACACCCTCATCAAATGACCCGTTGACTCCCAGGAACAGAGAGCACAAAGCCCTGAAAATCCCGGGTTATAATATATTTGCTGGCGTGACGTGTTGTCCATCCCCATTCAATCTCCACAGTAGAAGATGCTGCAAGCCACACCCCATGCATCAGGATCGACGAAACTTCCCGCTTCTTTTCTTTGCAACAACCCCGAGTAAATATAACGCTCCGCATGCGAATGGACTCGCTTCTCTCATGCATGACTTCTACAAATATCAAGGCCAGGCTGACCGCAAGCAAGCAGCCGAAGACTGGACAACACACGCAAGGGCGAAACCATCGAAGACGGCAATAGAGGAGTAATTAAAAAGATAATGAGAAAGTACACACTACACCGTTACACCTAACCATCCTTGCGGGTAGTACTGCAGCATCTACTGTACACTATCTGGCCCCAGATTCCAGGTCGGAGCATGCAGAGCGGCAGCGAACCATGATCATAATTGACCATTTCCCTGCTGCAGAGTGTGGAGCTAAGGCATGGAAAAGACGGCAGGGAAGAAGGAAAAACCTTAATAACCGAAAGGCTGAGGAATACGGTGAGCCTCGCCCATACACATGACTTGTGACGGAAAAGAAGGGTTCATGTGCGTGTGCAGCGGGCGCATGGATTGGCCGGGAGCGTGTCCATCATCTGTCGTGGCGTTTTGCGTTGAATGCGGGCAATGGAGCTTGGCCGGGTTCCTTGTCGTGGGTCTCGCGCTCGTCATGCCACGGCTAGGCCTACAAGATCCAGTACGATACGTCTGGTACGCGAGAGGTCGATGAGTGTGATATTGTGGTGGTGCTTGGACGCTGCACCTGTGTGGGCCCGAACGCTGCCCCAATCAGGCTTAGCACAAGCATACAATGCCTGTATATGGGCTATATGTGCGCGCTATTATAGCTTTGGGTGTGCTCAAGTTGATTGTATGTACAAGTCTACATTGCATTATGTACCTTGTACGTAGGTGTGCTGTCTCCACACATGAAGAACGCACCGAACCCGTACCCGTACCGTGTACAGCGTCTGGCTGGTGGTGCATTTGGAGCTGAGATTGATAAGGTGGGTCCCGAGGTTGGATTCTGCAACAGAAGTCCTTTCATTTTGGCATCTCTTGAAATTTGAGTGCCCGGGTTTTGCACGCCTTCATGCTATGTTGTGTCTTCGCAGCCCCCTTCATTATTCATGCGAAAAGTCACAATGGACGGTGAGGGTACGGAATGAGACGCAACCAGCAAAAGTTTTTCTCTCCATTCAATCCCTGGACGGTCGACCTACGGGCACAACAGGGGTGTCAGATACGCAACCGCCGCTGCACAAGCGAAAAAAAGCGTTGGTGGAAGAAATGCTAAAAGGATTTCCAGGACATCCAATCCCCATCGTCCATACATCCTCATGATTTACAGAATTTTTACTTTTCAGGATATTTCAACGACTAACTTCTGAGTCATCAAAACAACTAGAATCTATCTCTATGCACAAGACGGATTTTTCCGCTGAGACCAGCAGCACAAATATATATCAGGAAAAGGATTGGAGGGGCGTTAATGTGGGGAGAAGTGCATTGGCAGATAGAATATTTGTACGAGTCATCAGCATCACGAAAAACGGGTTGTTGGGAAAGCCACCACGCGATGGCGACATGTGTTCGGACCAGATATACTCGGGAATAATAACAAATCGTTTGCACACAGGTATTTTTGGAGCAGGAAGCAAATCGCATTGGAGATTCCTACGGTAGTTGCTATACAATCAATCCCAAAAACGGCAGTTCGATGTACGAAGGAAGGAAAAGATTCACGAAAGACTACTACCTAAATCAGCTCCACACATTGCATCTCGACTATTTAAACGGCACTCCTCCAGAGTCCCCGCCTAACCTAATCGACTCCTAAACGCACGAATGGTAACAACGATCTTTCCCCGTGGGGGAAGGAGAAACAAACGCCCACATCAATCATTCCTTCCTTCCAAGAGCTATGTAAGCAACTAAGTAAACGTACATATGTACGTACCCTACAAGTACGACCGTACTACTTCTCCATCTCGCAGTTCTTTCTTCGCTACCTATTCCAAATGCATCCACCCCGCCTCCGACCAAGCTCCGATACGACTACCACCATCCAGATTCCATCGTCTGCATCATCTTCAACTCGCACCACCATCGTCATCGCCAACCTCCTCGGACACATCTCGCATCACATACTAGACACCCCATGCACATGTACGCACTCGGTCCCCAGCGAACAAAAAACCCCACCGCCACATCGGGAAACAAAATAAAAAAGACTGAATGACAAAGCACCCATGGTTCGGAGCACCGGACCGCACCGCGCTCGCTCGTTCGCTGGTTTCCTACTTTTGTCGCTCAAACCCTCGCCTCGCCTCGCTTCGCACCCCCGGCCCCCTGGAGGGAAAAGGCGTCATTTCTTCAATCAAAAAACCGGCACCCGGGAATTGAGGACAGAAGAACTGGGCGACAAAAGCAAGGAAGCGAAGCGAGGCGGGCGGGAAGAGGATGTGGAAGGAAATTAAAAAAGAAGCACATCGTGAGGTTTATTTATTCTAGCGGGAATTTTTCATTCCTTCTAGAAGGCCTCATCAGTCTTCTCCCGTGTGTGTGTGTGATCATTGATGTGTGCAACCCTGGTTCTCCCCCCTCCATGTCGTGTAATATGTACACACCGTACCTGCAGGTTTCTGTAGATTGGTAGGTGTCTTACCTTAACCCCAGGTTCGTCGAAAGGGTGCCTTCCGTCGAATCTGTCCTCTGTTGACTGACTCGGAGCGACGCGATGACGACGATGACGACGATGACGACGACGCAAGTTAGGTGAAGTAATCATGTAGGTAGATGCTGTGCCCTTACGTGGACCCTAGATCCATGTCAGGTACCGGTACTCGTGTGCAATTATTTGATGTAGTATAGGTACCTATCCCACATGTATCAAACTTCTAATCGTCAGATCTATTCAGTGACCACAAGACCAAGAATAGTCCACTATTTCTAGTACAATACCTTGGTGAACAGCGCACACAAGCATAAACATCACATTGATACAGACAAAATAAACCCCAACCCCAGCAGAAACGCCCACTTCCTCCGCAAAATAAACCTCCTCGTCACGTATCCAAAATCTGGCAAGTAAATCACCGAAATTTCAACGACGAAGGACCCCCCTTAAAGGTCCAAATCACACGATGCCATCTTCATCTCCAAATCAGAGTCAAACTTGATTTCTTCCCCCAGCCAGCCACCAACCTACCTACCTACCCGCCTACCCACCCAATCCAGTCCAATCTCCCCTCCAAAAATATCAAATAACACCACCACACCACGCATTCCCACCAAGAAACCAGGATTAGGGGGAGGCGGAAAACGGCGTGAAGCGACCGTTTTCAAGGAAAAAGAAAAGTCGAGAATAATATCGTATTTGTTATAACATGGATATAGCACATTGTGAGATAAGGCAACGGAATATACCGTTCACCCATACCAAATCCAAAGAATGAAAAGTTGTGGTTTTATGTAAAGTGCCCTGTGCCTCACGTGCTGCCTAGTTACAAGATTTACAAGATTATTGTCGTTGATTCTCATCCTACGATACGTTATATGCAGATGATACCTTGTCTTAGCAGCAACGGCAGTGTGAAAAAGTACATACGTTAAATTATAGTTCAAGGCTTACCCTATAGCTCATCTCATCTCGTCTCATCTTACTTCGGGACAACGAGTAGCGAGATTTTAAGAGGGAATGCACTGATATGCGAGATGAAATGAAGTGGGGATTCAAGGTTGCAATGCACGATTTTTTTTTATGCTGGATGATCTATTTTCCTTCTCCCTCTTCCTTGCTTGCTATGTGCACCCTCGAGGTTTCGTAAGGAAGACCGAGAGGAGCAGGGAAGTAGTACGTACATACGGCCGACCCCCCTCCTGCTGTGGGTCGTATATGTGTACCATGCATGTACCGTACTGATTGTACTGTACATACATGCAAAATATGGACATGTACCCGTGGACGTACATACGTACCCCAGACAATCACGTACACCCCCTTCCTTACGCTTCACGTGCCCATGTATTCTCTACATGCCAAGTACCTGGGTACCAAGGGAACTAACTACTCCCCTAAGCAAGCCCGCCAGTACCGGCCAGTCATCTACGCGTGAAACTGCCTGGGACGCCCGATACCGCCGCGCTTACTTTCAGGGCCAGGCACGAGTAATGTTCCATGCACTGTCGCATGAGTGTGAAAGATAAGTATGCACGAGGACGGTGGTTGATCAGTCAATATCAAAGGACATTGGCTCCGCGGCGATCGACATATGCCAGTTGTACCTACCCACCGATCTGTCCGATATCATTCCCTCTTCTGCTTCGCGGCGCGCGCGCAGAGGGATCGTCCAAAGGCGGGGTACATGTATGTATTGTACTGTACGTACGAGTGCACACCTACCGGACTCGGAAAGGAAGGGCAATGGTTGTTTATTTTGGTAGGGTTCGTATGTATGCGTGCATGTGTACGTGTATATGTGGTCTTGTATATGTTGTAATCCACAATGTAAGTATGCGTATGTACGTATCTTTGCTCGTTTTGGGGGGGAAAGGCTGAGAGATTGATTAGATGTGCGTGTTCACTTGACGTCTGACATGACTTGTGACTTTGGTCCCAAGCAGGTTGACGAAACTGTGAGATTTGTTGTCGGCCGGATATGTAGACCAGGCATCATGACACAGTAGGACGCCGATTAAGGTGTGGTGCGGGCTGGGTCAGACTCAGGACCTGATGGTACATGTGATGTGAAATGATGTGTGTACGGGATGTCATCCAGGACTTGTGGCTTTGTTACTAGACAAAGTTCGGTACGATACCTCTTCTAGAAGGCTTCCATGGCAGGGATGTGCGTGTGAGGGAGGATGGCTTGCTGCATACCTCGTACACATGTACATGGCGTGCATAGGGTTGGGCAGAAATATCATATTGGTTATAGAAGCTTCCAAGAAGCCTTCGCACCGGCCACACCCCATGGCTCATGGCCCGTGCTCGTCCGCGTTGTCGCGATTTACTGTGTCTGGAGCGGTAACTCAAGACCGTTTGAAGCTTGGCTGCAATCTACGCGTGGATTTCTAGCGGAGTGGATGCAGGTCCGTCAACTTACCGTGACCCGTATCGCTAGTTTACAGGACGATAACAAAGAGACGACAAGCCAGCCCTGCCTGGCATCTAGCTAGGTACTTAGCAAAAGGTAAGAGAGGGAACGAAACCCTGTGCGGGTATGGCCTTTCTTTTTTTTATATTAGCCTGTATACGAGGGAGATGTATCGCGCGCTTAGACCGGCGGGCCTGCCAAACAGACACGGAAAGGCTCCCTGTATGCGGCCAGGCCACTTGGGGCATGACCTGCGCTGTCAGCATCCCCACGAGCCGTTCGCGGATTTTGATGGAGGATGGAGAAAACGGTGGAGGATTTGCAACCGAGCAATGGCTTTTTTTTTCTTGCTAGTACAACGAGCGGTGTAGTTGGTGGCAGAAGCTTTTTATTTTTGTAATTCCTATCTCCAGGAGGAGTATGGGCGGGAGATGAGCAAAAGGAAATGGCGACCAGGCAGGGTCCACGGGTACTTTGGTCTGGTTGTCTCTTCTCGTCTTGGTGCGATGGTATGGTGGCAGGGCAATTTAACCTCTGGCGGCAGTGGTGTTGGTGAAGGTACAGACAGTAGCAGGTACCCTGGTCGTGAACCCTTGTTGGTGGGTGCAGCGGGCTTGCAGCAGCTTGCAGTTCGTTCTACACGCCCTGTCGAGTGCAGTTTAATTGTCTGGCGTACAGCAGCACTCAGCAATGGGCGTGGTATGACATGGCATGGCATAGCATGGCATGCCGTCGTACACGGTCCATGTAGCTGCGGCGGTAGTTGGCCAAGTTGATTGAGAAAATGTGGAGTTGACAGGCGCTGACCCCGGACCCCAGACCCCCGCACTCGTCCTGGCCTCATTTCGCTCTCTGCTCGGGAGTGAGTAGTAGGTAGGTAGTCTGGAGAGGGAGGGCATGGGGAAGGAGTACCTTAGGTACCTACCCACCTACCTAGACAGCTGGTGAGTGGAGATGAGCACATGTCTTGTCAAGATCTGCCCTGCCATGCCATGCCATGCCTTCGCCGCCGTTGGAATTGCGACTATATCAGTCTCGTCTGGTCCGCCGTTTTCCTGGCTGCCTTGCCTTGTACCTCGTACGTGTTTACCTGCCTCGTCTCGTTGCCTTGAGGCCTGACTGTACGACAAGACCAGACAGTGCATTGTCATCGTCATCGCGGTCGTCATTGTTGTTGTTGGTCTCGTATTTGATTATACACCATCGTCCTTCTCGATTGTTGGCCATACATACATACATACATATAGATCGGGAGGCTGAGCTTGTACATACGGGTGGACTTGCAGTACAGTACAGTGCAGTGCAGCAAGATTTGACTCGACTCGATTTGACTTGCAGCCGCCGTGGGTCGGCCTTGCCTTGCCTTGCCTACCTACCTAGACTAAGTCGACGCTACGCCCAACATGGCCGCCATCACGCCTTCCCCAGAGCCAATAAGTCCCGCCGTGTCAGCAGCAACAAGCAACGGTCAATTCCCGCGAGATTCTCTTTGCCTGAATCTCTCCAATCTCCCGGACACTGGCAGCTTCTCCCTCAAATCCACCCTCAAGTCCCCTCACCTCCTCGACTCCCCCATCGGCTTCGGCGCTGGCCCAAACTTCCTGAATGGTTCGTTCAAGAAGCGCCCGCGCAACATGTCTCAATCCTCTGGTACCGATCGGGAAATGTCCACCGACACCACCTCGGCCACTCTATCCAATGGTGGCCAGGCCCCTACCAGCAACTCTATAGAACCTCGCCCCCCGACTAAGAAGCGCCCCAGCACCGATGCCATCGACTATCCCCGCCGCCGTGCTACCATTGCGGTACTTTTGCACCCTTTCCTTCTTTCTTCTCCTCTCCCCCCATCCAAAATACTGACCCCCGCCAGTGCGAGATCTGCCGTTCCCGAAAATCTCGCTGCGATGGAACCCGCCCAAAATGCAGACTGTGCACCGAACTCAACGCCGAATGCGTCTATCGAGAGCCCGGCATCAAGCTCGACGCCGGCGACAAACTTATCCTGGAACATCTGAACCGCATCGAAGGCCTTCTCCAATCCAACATTTCCAATGGCATCTCCTTGGCAGCCGCCACCCACTCGCCAGCTGCCAGCAACTCCACCACGGATGACTTCCTCGCTCGCTCCACCGGCAACATGGCCGTCCTGGGCATGGTCCAGCCAATCAACGGCATTGGTACCTGGACCAGCACTTCCTCCAACATTTCCACCATGCCAAAGACGCACACCACAGCAGCCCTGAATCTGCTGCAGTCGCCCATGATCCGCGAGCTGGTCTCGAGGCCCTACGACCCCAAAATCCTTCTCCAATTGGAAATGACCCGGGAACCCCTCAGCCTCGGCACTTCACTCGGCCTGGATCTCTCCAACACCGGCACCTACGTGCAAGCCTTCTTTGAGCGCGTCAACGTCTTTTACGCCTGCCTGAACCCTTACACGTGGACCAGCTACTACCAGACGGCCCTTTCTCGCGGGTTTCGTGAAGGTCCGGAAAGCTGCATTGTGCTACTCGTTTTGGCACTCGGCCATGCCGGAAGCATGGGCAGCATATCGCAGCAACCCGCGGACAAAGATCCACCGGGCTTGGCCTACTTCGCTGCAGCGTGGGCTCTTTTGCCTAGCTTGATGACTAGGAACAACATGCTGGCAGCACAATGCCAGATCTTAGCAGCTGCATACCTGGTCTATCTGGCACGGCCAGTCGAAGCCTGGAACGTCCTTTCAAGCGCCAGTATGAAGCTGCAGCTTCTTATGAGTGCCCCCGGAAGAGTTTCACCTGCGGAAGAGGAGCTGAGCAAGAGGGTGTATTGGAACGCTATCATGATCGAGAGCGACTTGCTGGCCGAGTTGGACCTCCCTCACTCTGGTATCGAGGCTTACGAAGACACATTCACCCTCCCCACGGGCTTCGAAGACATGGGCACATCAGAAGCTGTTGGCAGAGACGAGCTATGGTATTTCCTCGCCGAGATTGCTCTACGGAGGTTGCTCAACCGCGTGAGTTCCGTGCTTTACCAAAGAACTTCAAACTTGACCAAATCGCCTTCCCTTGCGTCCGTAGCACAGCTGGACCCTCTTGTTCTGGAGCTGGATTTTCAGCTAAATCAGTGGTATGCGGGGCTTCCCCCAGCGATGCAGTTTCCTTTGGACAGGGTCCCACTCCAAAATCCAGTCCAGACCGTACTAAGGCTGCGATATTTTGCCTGCCGGACCATCATATACAGACCTTATGTCCTTTTGGTGTTGCAGGATGAGACACTGGCTATGGATTCGGGTGTGCAAGACAACTGCCACAAGTGCCTGGAAGCCTGCATACGGCAGCTGGAATACATCACTGCGCATCATGCGGGACATCTACCGTATCTTTTCCAGGGCGCTCTCTCGTAAGTGTCCCAAAAATACCCATCATACACCTATCATGACTAAAGGCTGACCGCTTGGTAGAATCATCTCACAGACGTTACTGGTAATGGGAGCCACAATGAGCCCGTCGCTCTCCGCGCTACTCCCTCCCCCTGCCACTATGGACGACATCATCAGCAATGTGGTCCACGAGATGGAGCGTCTCGCACACCTCGCTCCGAGCCTGCATCTTGGGTCAGAACTCATCAGGGAAGCCGAAAACAAGCGCCAAATGTGGCTTCGTACAGCTGGTCTTAAATTCGACAATTGAAAACGATCCAATTGCACGTCGTGATTAATATGGAGATCCTGGGGGAGGAGATGCAGGAACCCACACGTACGTCTCCTAACCACTTCCAAGAACAAGTCGGACAGTTAGACAGAATTGCAACCCCATGCAAGTCGACCATTGCAGGAATGGGAAACACGGCCGCGGTCGGAGGGTTTATCGTTCGGTGCAGAAGAAAGCTTCGCGGCTAGTTCGCTTTGGACTAGTCGACCGAACGACCGAACACTGCGTCCACTCTGTCGTACAGGTCGATGGCTGGATTGCTACTGGATAGGCTGGCAGAAAGGTTCGGCCATAATATCGAGCATCCCTGTTCTATGTGATGTGGTTTGGCACCAGGAATTTCTGGGCGCGGGCGTTCATGGTCATGTATCCACCGGCTAATCCCGTAGGGGTGATCGCACCCCTTCTTCTCGAAGCCTTCTCTGCAGCTTTGCAATTACCAGGCGTGGGATAGATATTAAAAAGACTCCACACGTCGGGGGGGCCTATACATGGAAGGAGGAGAGAAGGAAGTGGCAGAAGAGCTAAGCAGGGTTCACTGCTGAAGACAGCATGCCGGCGAAGATGTGTGTGTACGTATGGCGAGAGCGATGATGGGATAGGATGAGATGACAGGCTTCTCATTCCCCGCGGGGTCATTGCGTTTCTTTGTATCATGTGCACACGATTCTTTATATTAAAAAAAAAGTCCCATAGGGAACCGAGCTGGGATCGGTAAGCCCTGGGCCGGGGTTGTACAATACCAGTCTTTCTACCTACCTACCTGCATCGTTTTTAGGTCATCACGTCTATATCACGAATAGAAGATGCGCCGACATCGAGGCCGATGTATGTGCATATGTCGTGACCCCATGTGCCTTGTCGCGGGCGCGCGCGTCGTTATCTCTTGCTCCATTGACCTGTCGCGGAATGTGGGGTACATGGAAATGTCACGGGGTACATGAAGAGCGCACACACACTTACACACATACATATGCAGCAAAACATCCCCCTGGTCGTTTCCTTCCCGCCCTAGACTACCTATCCAATCAACGCCGACGTATTTTTCCTGGGGTTTGATTTTGAGCTCCTGGCCACATACATGCATCATGTGTATTTTAAATACTCACATACATACATATATACCTCTTTACATGATGTCTATGCATGTATGTATGTAAATAGGGGCCTTTCTCTGCAATGGAGAGGGGGAGATAGGGAAAAAGGGAAAAGGATTGAGAGCGGGAAAGGGAAACGGGAACGGGGGGGATGGATGAATGGGATGAGGGTGGGAAAGGTAGATTGGATTGAACGAGGAGAGGAGAGCAGAGCAGAGGGAAGGGGTCTCGTGTCATATACTTCTTCGTACAGGCAAACAAACAAAACTCCCATACCAACAAAAAGGACTAAGGAAATAAGGATTTGACGAATTCTACCCACCACCATCTCCCACCACACATCCCCTCCCTTTCTTTTTTTTTTTTTCTCTCTCTATCCCTGCTGTCTTGTTTGTTTTGATAGAAATGTGTATGTATGTGCACTTCCCTCAATCCGGATAGAACCAATATCGATATCCTATTTTTGATATTTAGAAAGGGGGAGTAATATTTGATACTGTATGAGTGTGTGTATGGATGGATGAATGGATGGATTCGTGTGCGTAGTACATAGGTATATACATATTTGATGTTTGCGTAGCAATCGATACCATCAAACATTGTATTTCATGCTATATGTATGTATGTATATGTAGGAACTGTATTACGTTTGGTTCGCAGATTTGTTTTTGTTCGCTGCTTGGTTCGTTGGTTGGTTGGGTATGTACGTGCTTTGATGGCTAGGTGTGTATGAGTGGTGTTGGCGGTGAGTTAGGTTGTTTTTGATAGCTTAGTATGGTATGAGATAGCATGGCTGGTTAACTGCGCGGCTGGACTGGATTGATACGCAGTGACCAGGGGAGCGACTATGTGTTACGCTACGATACATTGCTGGTGGTGATTACTGGTTACAAGGGGCCAGGTAGGGGGTACTTGAGGGACTGGTTGATGGATGATGGATGGCTGCTTGGCTAATTACCAAATTTTATAGGTAGCAATAGTTGAGGGCAATAACAGGGCCGCAACAGGTCAAATCAGGTGGGCGCGGGCATATATATATGCCCTGCTGCCTGGTGGAGCAAACACACAGAGGTCATGTGACTGGGGTACAACCAACAAATTTGGGGGTGTCGATCGTGGATTTGCATCTCAGGATCCGCAGTCTATGTATTGATACGGCGAATCTTCTCACTTCCTATACCTCGACACGACCTTCCTCCGCTTCTCAAACGCATCGCCAATGCCCGACCCGCTATTCAACGGCCCATCCTCGATCGGCCTCTTGCGACTCTTGGCCAGCGACCCAGAGCTACCTCCCTTCTTCTGCGTCAAGCGCTCAATGCGATCCAGCCCCGCGCCCAGTCCTCTCCACTCCTCGCCGCCGAACCCGCCCTGCCGCGTCATGCCCTTGGCCTTCAACTCCTTCTTGCTCAGCTTAGGGAGACGAGTGAAGTTGGATTCTTCGTAATCCCTCCGCTCCGCCTCTTCGCGTCGCTCCTTCTCCGACTTCATGCGCCGTCCGCCGTTGACAATGGTGCTGCCGATGCTGGGTTGCGCGATGGGCGCCGTGGAGAGCTCGCTCGCGACGAATTCATCCAATGTCGCCGACTTGCCCGGTCGCCGCGCTTGACGCTCCTCGCGGCCTTCTGTCGTAGGCATAGACACTGGAGTGATCTTGGGAGGACGGTAGATGCCGTCCTTGGATGAGGAAGCGGCAGAGGCTCTCTGGTCTTTGCCGCCGCTGGGTTTGGCGCGTGCAAAAGTGGCGGCCGAGGGTCCGTACGTCATTTCATCGACGTCTTCCTCACTCTGGTCAGTGCCGTCGTCCGAGTCAGAGCCTGCTTGCGCCTTGGCGGGTTTGCTGGCTGCCTGCTTCGCGGCCTGGGCTGTCTTGCGCGCGGCGTCGTCTGCGGCCCGGATGATTTTGTCGATTTGGTATTTCAGGCGGTTCTCCAGTGGTCGGACTCCTTTCTCCAGGTACACGCGCAGCTCCACCAACTTCTTGACCACTTCATCCTGAGGGTTCAAAGTCGTGTCTTTTCCCTCCTCTTTCCCTGATCGAGCGCGGAGTTTTAAAATGATAAGAAAAACGAGATTTTGTAGGTACGAGAGTAGCAACTCATTTTTGACATCAAAGAGCGAGATGCCTTCTTTGGGCGGTAGAATATCGCTGTTTGGTAGTGCTTCAGTCGCGGATTGGATGGAGGTAGTGAGCGTATTAAGCAGCGACTCCAGCGAATTATCAACGGCCATGGTTCCGGCAGTTATAAAGTGTAATTTTGAAGATGTTGATTGATCTCGTCGTTGGTGATCCATTGAACAAAAAAAGTTTGGAAATTTTAGGAACGCCAAGATTTCGACGCGCTAGCGGGAACTAAACGCTATTTGGTCACCTCGGCTCTTCCGTCTCTCACTGAAAAATGATGTTCGGACAACAAAAAACTGCTATGGTCCTTTCTATTGGGGAAGAAGTAAAAAATACTTGATGAGTCTAGATAGATGTTTTGTACTCACTGTTGCATATTTACTAATTCCATAATAGTAGTGAGCAAGATACGCCGTTACGCCCGAGCTTTAGTCTATCGGGTTCAAACCCGAAGCATCCATGATCTCTACATGACGCTACAGACAAGGTCCATACTCATCTTCCATCTTTTGTAGTTGAGCAATCCCTCGAAAATCTCAATCAAAGTCTATCTTCAACCGAAAGACGGAACACTCCACCATGACCTCAACACAGCATCCCCTTCTCCTTGCTTCGTCCGCAATCAACGGACTTCTGGTCCTCGGGCACACTGTAAGCAACACTAACACAATCATCCCTATTGACATTTATCATACCTGACAACCATTCATCATGCAGGCCAAAGGCCGAGAGATGTTCCAACACCCTTCGCTGAGCAAGCTACCATCCATCCTCAGAGACACCGTCCGTATTGGATGGTACGAGGGTAGCATGTTCTTTGCCATCATGTGTAAGTCCAAAGATCCCACGCGCACATCAATTCTCAGTACTTCATAAATGGAAATGAGTTGTAACCAGAAAGACGTGTATAGCTGTTCTCAATTACAAATGGAGCCAGACGGGTTTGGTGGATGGTGCCGACAAAAGCATTGTTGGGTTACTGGTGACGCTTCTCCTCGGAGCTGGAGCCAACTATGTGCGTGCTGGGGATAAGGAGACGGGTGTGATATTGAGTCTTGTTGGGATTCTGCAGGCTGTAGCTGCCAAGAAAGGTGTATTGTGAAAGGCGATCTTGTAATGCTATGTAGTGTGCCGCGCGGTATTCAGAGATTGTGACTTGAGAAACAGTGTAGCTTCCAATCCGGACAAAATGCTCGATACAGGTAGAATCTATGAATCTATTGAATGTTATTGTCGCAAGGCATATGGAGCAGCGCGTTCACGTCGTGTATCATGGGTAGAAGAAGCTTGAGAGATTCATAGGTGTGACCACATACCTGGTATCCCACCTGCCATGTTTAGAACTGCGTGAAGCACTTGAGGTCCAATATCAGACCATGATTTCCTATGAACACCAGGATTGTTGTTGGTCCAGAACTCATAATCTTCTTAGGCGCCTTTTCCGTGAAAAGCATGAATTAAAAACACAGAAATGGACCTCATGAGACGATGTTGAATAATGCGTATTGTATAATGCGTACAAACACCGTAGGGAGACTGCACATTCATGCCATCTTTATCCCTCTCCCTGTCAGGTCTAGGAATGTACCAATCTATGCGAGTGGAAGATACAGCACTCCTTACATGATTATATGGATTTGCACGGAAGGTATATGATGGTGGGGGAATAGGAGGGACATAGTCTGGTAGTGTTCACATATACGTGACTGTTAAGTTACGCGCTATTTTGACGTGTATGACAGAAGCAACACAACAAGAGTTTAAATTCCAAAATACGCCTCAAGCTGCTGTCTGTGTCAAACAGCAACAATCAATGAATGTATACCCTAGTATCGATGCATCTCCCTGAAATAAAAAATCATTCTTTCGTTACACAAAAAGTCCCCCAAATCCGTATGACAAAACCCTGCTCCAAAGTACCTGGGAAATGTCCCAATGAAATCATTAGGATTGCTCTCCCAAGTCCTTCTTTTGGAACGCCGGTCGTTAACGCTAAAGCCCTAAAAAACATATCATACATGCAACATTTTTCTCTCGCTTCGTAATTATGAAAGAAAGTCATTTACATGTCAAAGTGCACAAAGCTGTCCAGCACGGAGAAATCGTCCATTGCCTTCATCTCGAGGTCGAACTGCGAGCAACTGTTGTCAGGGACCACATGGAAAAGCTCTTCAAACTCATCTTTGACCTCAGCTGGGGAGGTTGGCGGAGTTGAATAAGTGTTTGATTGAATGGACGATCGAGAGGGTGTTGACGAGCCTTTCAGAGGACTGGACTCGACAGGGAGCTTGGCGTGGTTCGCCGAATCGGACGAGTGAGGTCGATTTTCGGCGGGTGACATGGGCGGTGTATGACGGTTTGTCTCGGAGAGATGTTGTAAAAGATGCATTGGGGCTACTTCGCTAGCATACGAAGTTGAAGACAAAAAACTGGAGTTACCAGCATTGGCAGTGTCATAGGAACTCGGAGCAGTTTCAAAACTTCTCAATTCGTCAGCGGCATTATTTATATACGTGATCAATACTGACCTGAATGGATTTGAAGATTCGCTTATAGGGTCGCCGAAACTTGCAGTCTCAGGAAGGATTTTCGTCAAGGGTTGTGTTTCGAGAATATCATCCAGCGGAGGTGAAGAGTGCCTGTATGATTCAGGAGAGTCGGCAGTGACCGATGAAGATGCAGAAGCAAGTGCTCGTCGCGTTCTGTTTGCTTTGTCGGTCCGCTCTTCCATGTCTGGACGCTGTTTCTTGGGTCGGCCACGCTTCGCTTGCCGCCGCACGACATCGGCGAATCCACCAACACACATTCCACGTTGTCTATGGCGGGTCAATGCATCTTGCCGTGCAAATCCTGCACCACATGGGCATTTATAGGGCTTGTTCCCTGTGTGGATTTTGGCGTGTCGCTTGAGGTCATGTTGGCGAACAAATCGCTTCCCGCAACCGTTACATTTGAATTGTCTATCGCCGAGATGGGTTTGGACATGAGATCGAATGTTTTCTCTCCTTCCGAATACTTTGCCGCATTCAGGGTAGAGGCATGTCCATTTGTTTGTTATGGTATCTTGCTCACTAATGTATCGCTGTACATCTTCTGGTGAGATGCCTGTGAATTCAAGAGTCGCATCGAATTCAAGCTCTGGTAGCAGAGTTGGCTGGGGAGCAAATGCGCTTGCTAGAGGATAACCGTCCATAGATATTGATGCATCCGATGCAGGATACATATCTTGCTGCGAAAACGTCATCTCCGCGGTTGGGAGCTCTTTGATGTCTTCGAGGAACGGTTGGGATGATCGTTGATGAGGGGAGGAGATTGGGGATGGAGAGAGTGCATCCGAAGTATAGTATGAGGAAGATTCGTAACCCAAATCCACTTCAGGGTTTTCAAAGTCAAAAGTCATGGCGCTTGATGTTGGCTCAAGGTTGATGTTGGCCATGGAGGAAAAGTCTGCCTGCAGAGGAGCTTGCTCATAGGCAGGTACTTGAGATTGCTTTTGAGGTGTTGCAGTTGGTTGCACTTGTATGTTGATGAAGACGGGCCCATTGCTGCCATACACTGACTGAATGTGCTCCCGTAGTTGCTTCAACTGCTCTTCTGAAGGTTCTTTGGTAGGAGATCGAGGGAAAGGCTGCTGGG
The DNA here is from genome assembly GCA_023627715.1 of Periconia sp. R9002. Classification (NCBI taxonomy): domain Eukaryota; kingdom Fungi; phylum Ascomycota; class Dothideomycetes; order Pleosporales; family Periconiaceae; genus Periconia; species Periconia sp. R9002. The sequence continues at coordinate 21,929 of JAMAHW010000016.1, read as the reverse complement.
GAGACTGGCGCCGCGGTGTCCGCTGGGGAGTTCGCGGTGATGAGAGAGATGTATGTACTGAGGATTGCGAAAAGGTATCCTGGGGGCCCGGCTGGGGCTGACTGTGCGATTGCGCTACTTGCATAGTATGCTGTGATGTTTGTCCTAAGTTAGTAATACTTACCGAATCATCCTGTTGTCCAAAGGATGTCGTATTTGTTTGCCCTGATTGCGCCTGGTTCAATACGGGGACAGGGCCAGGCATGGGCGCGGTCTCAAGATTGAGGCCTCGAAGATCCAAGCTCATGCCTGACCGCAGCTGCCGTCTCTGCTGTATGTTAGTTGGGAGTTGTCGTGTTTTTGGCGCCTCGTATGTGAGTGGTGTCGAAAGTTGTCGTCGATGTTGTGTTCGTCGGCGTTGAATGCCTGAGGGCGAATTTGTGGACAGCATATTGTATGCTCGTCGAGTCCGGGTGTGGTTGTCCAAGGAAGGGTTTCCTGTTGTGTCCGAAGCTAATGAGACGAGCGTTAGTATACAGCTTCCTACGGAACCAATTCTTGACTAGATTCTTGTATAACATACCTCACGCAAGTTGCAAGCGGCGCTCCGCCGGGCGGTTGGTATCCTTATAGGCTCCTCAGTACAGTACAGTCTCCCAGCAACCTGCTCAAGTAAGCTCTAGGCCGAAGCCTTGAATAGTAAGTTTATGTGAGAAAAGAAAAGTTTTTAGTGTATGCGCTCTTGAATTGTCAAGTTTGGATAAAGCTAAGTTTTGATCCAAAGACGAAAGGTGGAGATGGTGCGAAGGTGGAAGATGCGATGGATGACGGTGTTGGGCTCCGTAATTAGAACTAAGTCAACACAAGCCGGTTACCCAGCAACGAAGCAGTCGCGCCACAAGCTCGAGCCACTGTCCTCAGCGCTAACACCCCGCCACATCCTTACTCGGCTGTGACAGTCAGTTAGTCAGCGAGCTCGCCGCCAAGCCCACAATATAATTTCTCCCGCTAACCGCCACTCCAACCCCAAAACCTTTCCGCACGACGACTGAGGAAGACAAAGACATTGTCTAGGTACGATCTTCTTGCTTTCTTGTGCGCGCGCGCATTATACTGACTGCTTCAAGGCCGCCATGCAGATCTTCGTCAAGACCCTCACGGGTAAGACTATCACCCTTGAGGTGGAGTCTTCCGATACCATTGACAATGTGAAGTCCAAGATTCAGGGTATGCATCTACAGGCGCATTGAGCTGTTTGATCTTTTTTTAACACTCTACAGACAAGGAGGGCATCCCCCCTGACCAGCAACGTCTCATCTTCGCCGGAAAGCAGCTCGAAGACGGCCGCACTCTCTCCGACTACAACATCCAGAAGGAGTCCACCCTCCACCTGGTCCTCCGCCTTCGTGGTGGAGCCAAGAAGAGGAAGAAGAAGGTGTACACCACACCCAAGAAGATCAAGCACAAGAGGAAGAAGACCAAGCTGGCCGTCCTCAAGTACTACAAGGTCGACGGTGATGGCAAGATCGAGCGTCTCCGAAGGGAGTGCCCGCAAGCCGAGTGCGGTGCTGGTGTCTTCATGGCCGCTATGCACAACCGCCAGTACTGCGGTCGCTGCCACCTCACCTACGTCTTCGACGAGTCGAAATAGAGGGATCCTGATACGCGATATGACGGGATTGTTACGACAGCATGAACAATGAAGAGATGGACTGGATAGGTTTATCGGATTGTCGAGCATATAAACATCAATCAACCTTGTCACTGAATTGAAACGAACGTGTTTGCATAATCTAATATGTGATGCTTTGCCTCTTCCAACCGTCCCTAGTCATCAAGCGGTTAGGGAGCCCCAAGCCCGCCTGTATCACTGGTACGGAATTGTCAAACTGCTCTAAAAGGTAGTAGTATACTATTGGTGGCTCGAGACATTGCCCTCTGTGGTGTCTAGGTAGATAACTGAAGTCTCTACCCAAGGTATATCGAACACACTTGGCTAACTTTGCGAGCATGTAGTTCGTTCTACACTTCAACACTGGGTACATGGAGTGTCATGTGGATGATGGATGACATTAACTTAAAACGTAAACAACATATCTAGAATTCCATAGCTTCCCCGCCCTCATCTCGTTCCCTCTTGACCCCACCTCCCTGTTTTTCATCCTTCAACAGCCCAGCAACGAACTTCCTGAATTGATCGATGTACGGCTTCAAGCTCGTCTTCTCCCAGTCTTGCAGCTTCTTTTCTCCATCCTCACTCTCACTCCCTTGCCACTCATCAATTTCTCTGATCAAGTCTAATACAGTTGGTACACTAAGAGGGTCAAATTCCTCTGCTCTTTGCGGGTCGATGGGTACACAAATGCGTCCCGTTGCCGGATGTACAACGAAAGGTGACTTGAGCAAATGGTTCATTTTCTTGGACACGTCCGCGTCAAGACGTGGGTACGTGTATTCAAGCACAATGTCTTGTTTCGCTTCCAAAAGCTCCCTTGATGATTTGGATAACGCACCGGACTTGGCAACACTGTCGATGTCTGCCCATTTCGAGGCACTGGGTCGTGATGGCGATGCATCCCATTTCTTCTGTAGCGCGGCGCGGAGCGTTGGGTCAGGGATGAGGCTCAACAGGTGTGCAGCTTTCTCTTCGTCTGCCCAAGGATCCTGTTCTTCCAGAATAGTCGTCTGGAAGTGCTCTTTCAAAATGTTCAGACTGCGCTCCAAGTGTGGATGAAGCGGCCGGCGCACATTGACCTTCTTTCCACCTTTGTCACCTCCCTTCAGTAGCTCCAAATATCCAGCGACCGCGCGACGTTTTGAGTCGTCCATTTCGCGCGCCTTTTTATCGCACACCCAAGCGTGAGCACCACGGCGACCCGAGTAGTTCCACAAGATGTGTCTAAAACCGAAGTCTTCTCTCAACGCCTCATCGACAACTTTGATCGCCATGGTTATGAAAGCCCAACATTTTCTGCATATGTTGGCGCCCGTACAACACGTCCTGATATCGTCGTAGTCATTCATATCAATATCAAATACCAACTCCCTCGCGACAGGAACGAACGAGCTCGCTTTCCGTAGAGTCTTTCGATCCCGCGGGTTCGTGGAGTATATAGGCCCGATATCGATCCTGGGAGGGACGTCTTTTATAAGTGCTTTACGAAGGAGGTCATGAGTCGGGTAAGATTGGTAGCGGACCAGGATGTTGTTCTGGAGCGAAAAGGCAAATTCTCGATTCGCGAAGTCTTTGCCTGGCACGGCTGAATGATTGAGCCATTGGAAGAAGAAACGGAAAGGAAATAGACGCTGGTAGAAGGCACGCATGACATCAGGGTCAGAAAAGGATGATCGGTCGCCGATTTTACTGTGTTACGTTAATAAGCTGATTCCTTGGGTGCAAAGAGTAACATACAATGTCACTGCTGCTTCCTGTGAGGGTTTCTCTTTATCTTCTTCCTTGGGGTTAACCTGTGGCGCACTGGAAGTAAATTCATCATCTAGGTCGTCGTCGTCGAACATGTCCTCTAGATTTACTTTCGCCGCTTCGGCCTCTGCGGGGTTTGGTGCATCTTCCATCGTGGTGTCTTCGGTTTCTGGCTCGGGGTGGTTCGTGGCCTGCGACATTGTCTGCGTGGCCTCCTCCATGGGCGTACTATCTGGAGATATCGAATGTGGCATTTTTGAGGTGAGTTGGCCTGTATGTTAGTTGTGATTGTTTCTGTACTGAAGCGGACAATTATTGCATGGGATGAGACGCGTCCTACTTCTTAGCGTGTCCTGGTCGCGTAAAGTGGTAGGACCGAAAGAAGTAGGACCCCTGTCGCCATTTCCCCATCGAGGCTGATTACATCACTGGCCGAAACAACATCACCAGAGCAAGTGAACTTGATCTTCATTTTGTCACTTTCACTTCCCCAGGGATGCACTATCTCTGCATTCGTTTTCCAACTTGATATGGTAGAGGTGGAGTTCGTTGGTGGAGACGGGTGGATTTCAGACGATTCAAGCTTCTACGGTATTTACAGCACCAACTACATCCATTTATGCTCCCAAAGCGAATCTTAGATATCTGTGCACCTACCTTCACTTCCTCATATTATGGGAGCTCCACTGTATCCGTGGCTGAATGTTCAACTGCACAGAAGTTGCTAGGCAAGTGCTAACCTCAGCCTTAGGCGACGAGGGTAGTAAGCAGCAGCTCGAACAGCTCAATACGAAGAGTAACATCAGCTACAAGAACAACCTGAACACACTCCTCAAGAAGACTAAGACGAGATCAGAGAAAATGGAACAACTTGCATTCAGCCATCCTGGTCAAGGCCGCCATGATAGTTGGCATCTATTCGAGTCCGCAGAAGACTTCGTGAAGCGTGTGCCACCCCTTACAACATCCATTCAAGTTTGTGCCTGGATCTGGGTGCACGAGCCTAATCTGAACCCTGATAATGCATCGAAGGCACCTAGAAACGAGATGAGGCTCGAGGTTCTTGGTGAATGTTTGCTCGCTTCCAGCGTTGCCAAGCGCAGTGAGATCAAGTCAGGCAAAGTCAGTATTTTCGCAGATTCGAATCACTTGTGCGAGACTGCACGAATATCTGCTAATCCTCTTACCTCTATTTTAGGTCAAGCATGCGGTTACAAAGCAACTCAACTTGGAAGGAAAACTTCTCCAACAGCAAATCAATGATCTTGCAGTCGAAACGAACGTTCTTACTGGAAAGGTATGTACATGCATGTCTCCAACAGTATAGCTGTTCATTGTACGCTGAATAATTGAATAGTGGATGCTATTCCCCGAACTGGATGCTGTCACTGGAGTATGGCGGACCATAGTAGATGCGGTCATCAATGGCAAACTCGGACCTACTGCGAAAGTAGCCCCAGACAACGGAAGCAATCGTGCCCGTCTCATATGTGTCTACACCAAGGACTTCAGAAACAAGGAGGACGTAATTAGAGTGCTTCGACAGCTGGTATCACTGGGTGTGGTCAGGTCTTGGAAAAATATATACTACAAGTAAGATTCCAACCCGAGCATCCGAACCCAGAGAGTGCCCCCAGGGTTTCAATTGAGCGATGTTGACCTCGTCGTGTTTCGCAGGACTGATGCGAACACCATTCTTGGTATCTACGGGGATACTGCATCCGACTACGGACTTCAGGCAAGTCTGTACTCAAGCCGGGAGATGTTGGCCGACACTCAAGTCAACCAAAGCACCCCAGCCGGAGGCAACCAAGTGGGTTCCAGCTCCAAGAAGAGAAAGGTCTGCTCCTAAAGGGCCTGTTTAAGCGGGCTCGGAAAGGGAAATCAACCAACATGTGATAAACCGATCGTTTGATGCCGTCATGGCCGAGTGTTCTCAGCAGGAGCATACCATTAAGTCATGTTTCACATACCCGTTACTTCTAGTAGTGACAAACTTTTCACACTAAACACAGATCAATGTTTCGTTCTTCGAGTCCTGTTTCGTGCCGATTGTCTTGTCGAAAGTATCATGTTTCCAAAACGACAGAATATGTTGAGTACAGCTAATTAGGTCAGTTACCCATTGCAGAAATGAGGCGACGCAGTGAGAAAAAAAATTATTTGTCGCCGACATCAAAATCCCTGTATATTGCTTTATCCCTAGTAAGATGCAAGGCTAAAAGGCAGTTGCTATTACTCGATGCGCTACAGGGGAGGCGAGACGGTCTCTGAAGTTCCAAAGGGATTCTATTACTCGATCGTAACTCCAGGCTCACCCACTGGCGTCGGGAATGCCCTAGCCTGTACCCATTGGGCCCAGAATGCAAGCTTGGTCGATTGAAACGCAGCAGGATTTGTGAGGTTCAGTCATCGTCCTCATTGCCGACACGCGCTGCTACGTTCTTCTGCTCCGGCTCAAACAAAAGGCTTCTGAGTCCTTTGAAAACGGTGAACACACACCTGGCGTAAATTGCGCCGTATCCGACTCAACTCGCTGACTTGGGGCTGAGGGAAGTGTCAGTAAATGAATTCTTGCGTAAAAATTTTGTAAAGATCACGCCAGCCACTGTACAGCGAGATGCTCAGCGCAAACGTCGACATGAGCAGGAGATGATATTGCGGGTTGGGTTCGTCACCGCTTTTGACATGGCATGGCTGATGGTGCTTGACCAATCATAGCCCGGTCTTTGAGGATAGCGTGGTCCGGTGGTCTCCGACAAGATGCTCAAGTTGAATGCGATGCAAGGCGGCGGAATGTGATTCTATCGAGTAATGGATTATTTGCAGGTACTAGGAGGCGACAATTTCCCAACGCCGAAGTCCCTAGTTGGTTCCACGCCGGTTTCGGCGAAAGTCCAGGCTGGCGTGGTGGCCCAACCCCCAACTCTTGGGAGAAATCGACGCTGATCGGAAACAGGTTCATACAAGAGACATGCGATTGAAGTGATTCCACGAAGACGAAGTCGTTGTTTGTATTCAGGGTTTAGCTAGCTGACAGCATACCCATCCTCTTATGCTGCCCTCATTGGCTTGACCCTGGACTTCTGGAGCGGATCGGCCATGGTCTACCGATAGATAAGCGTCTAGGTCCCTGCCTTTCCTTATCAGCAAGAGATCTCCACCATGAATTAATCCGTGCGGGCATACCGCGGACCACAACTCACCACGGCGCTTCAAAGTGGATAATTGTCTCAAAAATGCACGACGCCGAATCTTCTTCAAAAAAATGGCGTGGCCTACCTAGAATCCACCAGAAACAGTGCTAGCGCATCTCCACAAGGGTAAAAACCAAGATACAAATTCACCTAGGAGACTAACGGCAGGGCCACGCTGGTTTCAATAGCTTCACGTATCAGCCAGCATTTGTACCAATTTCCATCGAGTAACAGTTAATGGCGCCGAACAGACCGGGGTGCTGCAGCCCCTAGCGTATGTCTGGAGAGTGCTGGGACTGCCGTTTTGCTCACTCCGCTAGTACCATGGTCAGTCTTTCACGGAGAGAAGATAAGGATGTCTGCACCCCGGATCCGCTTTGACTCGATTGCCTTGTATTTCCCCAAGAATTCCCTTCTTTGTCTTTTCCCCAGCTTTTGGCAAGGAAACATAGCACCCTTCTTCTCGTATTCATCACTTTCCTCTTTGATCATACACGACTCCCCCCGTGTCAACACCAAGCCATTCTTATCTATCCTGCTTATCTATACATATCATTACCAAACAAACCTAATCCCTCACGTACACGTGTGAGCATTACCGATCCTTTCCGAATTCCGATCACTTATAGCTCAGCCCTTCTGCAACTCCGAGTGTTTGTACAACTACCCTCATTCCCAGCCTCATTGCTCTTCACTTCAAATTCGCACAACCTCCAAGATGGCTCCCCACGCAGACAGCCCCCCACCGATGCCTCACAGCATGCCAGCACATCCCATCACTGTCCTTGTATCTTCAAGAGCTGTAGTAGCAGGGAGACTCACCGAAGCAACTATCGTTCTATCCAATGTCACGGGCAAAATCACATCCGTATTCCACTCCATTCTACCCCGTGAGGACTTCCCGGAAGGAACTGCTTACACCGATTACTCGCCTCACATCCTGATGCCTGGATTGGTTGACGCTCATGTGCATCTGAACGAGCCTGGCCGCACCGAATGGGAAGGTTTCTGGACTGGCACACGTGCTGCTGCGTTTGGTGGTGTGACGACAGTAGTTGATATGCCGCTTAATGCTATACCTCCTACTACTACGGTGGAGAATTTACATACCAAGATCGATGCTGCTCAAGGCAAATGCTGGGTAGATGTTGGATTCTATGGTGGAGTGGTGCCAGGCAATGCCGGTGAGCTGAAAGCTCTTGTGAAAGAGGGCGTGAGAGGCTTCAAGGGTTTCCTGATTGACAGTGGTGTAAGTTGTCTGTGACGAAAAACTTGATGTCGAAGCTCACATCATATAGGTGGAGGAATTCCCAGCCGTTGCTTCAACCGACATCGAGAAGGCTCTTTTGGAACTCAAAGACTCGGCCACGACTCTAATGTTCCATGCTGAAATGATACCGCCCATCACCGACTCCGTGGGTGACGATGTCCAACGCGCCCACCCACCCCTAGCTCCCACCGGACCACTTACTCATTACTCCACCTTCCTCGACTCACGCCCACCATCATTTGAGACGTACGCCATCGCCGAGATCCTTTCCCTCGCCCATCTAGCCCCAGAACTGCAACTTCACATCGTCCACCTCTCCGCCATCGAAGCCATCCCCCTCCTCCGCGAAGCACGCTCCAAAGGCATCAAAATCACCGCAGAAACCTGCTTCCACTACCTCACGCTGGCCGCTGAGTCCATCAAGGAAGGCGACACCCGCCACAAGTGTTGCCCTCCGATCCGCTCCCAAACCAACCAGGACGGCCTATGGGAAGAGCTCGTGCAAGACCGCGGCGAGGGCGTCATCAAAACCGTCGTATCCGACCACTCCCCCTGCACGCCCAACATCAAGCTCCTCCCCGCAGCCTTCGCGCCCAAGAAGGAAAGCACGCGCAAAGCGGGCCACAGCAAGGACTGCGACAGCTGCGAGAGTTCCGACGGCGAGGAGCAAGGTCCCGAGGAGAAGGGCGACTTCTTCAGCGCGTGGGGCGGCATCTCCAGCGTAGGCCTCGGACTTCCCATCCTCTGGACCGAGGGCACGCGGCGCGACGACAAGTTCAGCGTCGAGGACATCGTCCGGTGGTGCTGCCGCAACACGGCCAAGCAGGTCGGCCTTGAGAAGAGCAAAGGCGACATCGGTGTCGGGTTCGATGCTGATATTGTTGTCTTTGACGATGCTGCCGAGTTCCAGGTATGACGTCCCCTATTTCACCATTCATCCACCCATCCACCGACTTTTGCCTTTCCATACCCATTGTCAATTGGACATGATACTAACGGATGATGACAAACAGGTCGAACCCAGCACCATGCTCTTCAGGAACAAAGTCTCCCCCTACGAGAACAAGACCCTCAAGGGTGTCGTGCGCGAGACGTGGCTGCGCGGCCAGCGCATCTTCTCCCGTGAGGGCGGCGGTTTCTCTGAGAAGTCGGGCCCCACTGGCAAGTTGCTGCTTGAGCCCAGAACTGCTCCTGTCGCGTTGTAAGTTTCTATTCTGACGTGCTTACTTGACGAGACGATGCGAGAGCGGGGAGAGTGATCTGTCTTCTTCTTTCCCCGGTTATTTTTTTGTTACTAAACTTTGTTTCTTTGTCTGTTTGTTGCATACATGCGTTGGTTGAAGCATTATATCATCATCATCGATCGATTGCATTAGAAGGGATGGGGCGTTTTGCTGTGGGAGGGTTTATTATCATGAAAGTCATGAATTTTTTCTACTCTTCTTTTTTCAGGTTATGCATTGTTGCGAGGGAGTGGTACAGACTGAACACTATACAGAGGGGTGACGCGCCGGGAGGTCATATATCGGGTAGATAGTGTACCAGGCGTTATTCACAAATCACATAACTATACTAGACATACTACGTAGGTTGTAGAGCTTCTAGTTCGTAGAACCTATGAGTCCTCCCGATATGTGACTTCCCGGCGTGTCACCCCTCTGTACATCTAGATTAAAGCGATTCGAAGGAATGCACTATGGAGCAAATCAAAAAATCAAGGAAAGAATCTTCGCCCTTTGCAAAGCCTATCCGACAAAAAATGTGTTCATTTAAGACAAGAGTGGAAAGCTAACCCACGCTCACCGTTAGATACGGTTGATTTTTCTCTCTCTCCCCAGTCGCTAATTATACAGAGCATGTGGTTATACAGTGACGTTTTTCTCCTTCTCTTCAACGACCATCTACCTCCTCCTTTCTCTCAAGCCGAACGGCTTATTTGGCCCTCTTCTCCTTGTCCGAAGCAGACTGGCTAATGTTAAGACCCAGGCCGCTCGTGTCCAAGTAGACCTTGTTCGCCGATTGCTGCAATATCTGTGCAATGCTCTTTGCATTCTCAAACTCCCTCAGATCGACATATGACCTTGACTTCTTGATGGCGTCACCAATCAGCTCGGCGGAACGTGCCTCACCCTGGGCGCGGACAATGGTGGCTTGCTTCTCCTGGCGGGCTTTGTCGACGACGAAGGCAGCGCGCTGCGCTTCTTGCTGGGCAACCTGCTTGGCCTCGACGGCGGCGGTGAACTCGGGGGAAAATGCGAGGTGCTACAATAATCGTTAATTTTCTGATACATCCGGAAGAGTGGCAAAAGGTACTTACAGTCAGGGAGACATCATCGAGCATGATATTGAATCTCGCCGCTCTCCTCACCAAGTTATCCCTGACCATACGACTGACGTTCTCACGTTGGGTAATCAACTGGCTGGCATTGAACTGCGCAACCACGCTCTTAAGCACCTCATTCACAATTGATGGCAGCACGCGCTCGTCGTAATCCGTTCCCAGTGTCCTGTAGATTTGGGGAAGAGCGTCGACGCGGGGTCGGGAAAGTACACGGCAGGTTATGTTGACCATCTGCAAGTCCTTTGTGCCGGTGAGGGAGGCGACATTTCGCGGCTTCGCGCGCACATCATACGTGATGGGAGTCTCGAGCCAGGGAAGTCGGAAATGCGTTCCTTCGCTGTAAATCTCCTTTTGTACACCACCTAACCTCGTGTACTTGATCGCTCGGTGACCACCCTCGACTGTGTTAAAGTCAGTGCCCTGCGACCTGAAGCACGCCTCCCCCCACACTTGGGTATCTGTGCCAATGTCTTTTACTGAATGAAGACGTACCGTTGAACAGCGCATTGTTCGCAACCCAGACTCCTCCAATAACCAGGGCAACTGCGGCCACTCCGCCGCCCAAACCCTTTGGTGCACCACCGCCGGCTCCTCCGAAGCGTTGAGAGCGTCGTGCGAGTTCAGTCTGGAGACGATTCCAAGCTTCTCTTGGATCGGGGGCGGCCATGTTGATGCGGAGACTAGAGAGTTCGTGAAGGATATCACGCGGCGGGTGTCGGGGCGAATGGGATCGGATGACGGTTGATGAAGCTGGAGTGATGAGGTCGACAAAAAGAATGCTCGGCGAAACTCGAGCTCCCGCGCGGCTTCCCTGCACGAATGCCAAGGAAGGCGTACCCCGGATCACATCAGTCGCCCGCTATACGTATTAACGTGTAATTGATCTTGCGGGTCTACTAGAGCTAATCAAGGCGATTTCAAACCTTTTTCAAATGCCTTCATTTTGTTTATTGAGAAGTGGCTTGGCCGTGACGGTAACTCAAAGTCTCAAACATTGGCCCCATCTGATGCCCGCGTTTCCGTTACGGTGCACGGTCCATGCAGGCCAATCCAAGCCTGCGAGTGGTGGTGTCTCTTAAAGCACAGCTGTCCAAATGAAATAATTCCTCCGGACAACTCTCACTATTTCGCTATCCTTCTAATAGTGTATTTATCCCCGTGAGCTGGCTTTGCGATTGTCCTTCTTCTTTCTGAGATACCCTTTCTTCTTTCTCGGCGATCGATCTGTGCGAGTACGTTGCCCGTTTGGAGCTCTAGAGTGCTGATAGCTAGCTCTGTATGTCTATCTGGTGACGGTTTTGGACGATACTAACTTCTGATTGAACAGCCACTCAGGAGTGTTCAACCTCCCGAAACTCCTCGCGCGAACGCCTATACTTATCAATTGATACTTGCAACATTGCAATTCCCATTTCTTAAACGCAACCACATCCTACCACCATGTACATGTCCACTTCGGCGCTCCGAAGCGTCGCGTGGTCAGCGCTCGCCTTCTCGGTCGCTCGCGCCTCGTACATTATAGACTCGCACAGTTTCGGTCAAGATGGCAAGCCAGTGTCCCCGAACCTGCGAGCTATACCTCATTTCCACCTGAAGGGTGAAGCATGGGACCCAGAGATCCACACGGACCGTGTGATCCTTACTCCTCCATGGCCAGGAAACAAACGTGGTGCTATCTGGAGCGAGGAGCCTCTCCATCACGCTGGCGATTGGCATGTTGATATGGCCTTTCGTGTGGCGGGTATGGACCGGGGAAGCGGGAATTTGCAGCTATGGTACACGAGGGACTCACAGAAAGATGGGCCCCCCGCCAGTTTGTATACGGTAGGCAAGTTTGATGGACTTGTTCTTGTGATAGATCAATATGAAGGGCGGGGCGGATCTATTCGAGGCTTCTTGAACGATGGCAACATGGACATCAAGGCCCATTCGGACCCAGATACTCTTTCCTTTGGACAGTGCGATTATTCTTACAGGAACTTGGGCGCCCTGAGCAACCTCCGCCTCACACAAGCTAATGGGAAACTTGAAGTCACTATCGATGGCCGCCCTTGCTTCTCCACAAACAAGGTACGCCTGTTTGAGCACTTATGTCCGATCTCGATTGGAATACTGACATATTTAGGTCAAACTTCCCGAGGGCTACTACTTCGGTATTTCCGCCTCCAGCGCCGAAAACCCAGACTCGTTTGAAATCCACCGTTTTATAACCACTACCACAAACACTTACACTCGTGAGGAGCCCGGAAGTCACCAGCAGCATCAAGATAAACAACAACACGGCCAAGGGGAACATGTTCAACCCCCACCCCGCGTTCACCACCCATATCGACAAATGCTCAAAGAGCGTGACCAGCAGCGTGCCGAGGCCAACCCCAACATCCCGCAGATGCTAGAGGATGTGTTTGCCGCAAACATCAAATCGCAGCAGGACCAGTTTGTAGACATCCACAACCGCATCCAGATCATCACGCATAGGATTGACGACCTCTTCGACATGCTCGATCAGTACATGGCCGAGCAGGACGAGCGCTTCAACCAGATCATGGGCAGGATGACCCCAATGCACGATCAAGTCTCGGCGATCCAGCGAAACGTTGAGAAGGTCGAGCGCGTGAGTATGGAGACACTACGTGACCTGGAGAGCAAAGACTTCAAGGATATGATCTACCAACTCCATCTCGCCGTCGAGCAAGGCCATACCAAGATCAGCAGCGCATTACCCGAACAAATAGGACATGGTAAGTATCCCCATAATTTCGACTTGCTTGTTGGTCAGAGTTTTACTAACATTTCTCATAGTCGTCAAGAAGCACGGTCCCAGCATGACAACATTCCTTTTCATCGTTGTCGCTATCCAAATCATGGTCTTCGGAGCCTGGAGAGTGTACAAGGCCAGGAGACACGGCGCGCCCAAGAAGTACCTATAGAACATGTCAGATCACCAGTCCCTTGCCTCCTCCTGGGCGAAGAAAGTCGTTTGACCAAGCGTGTTGCGTCGTCCGCCTCACTCCACCTCCGAATGTATCATACGAACTCCCGAACTTTTCCTCGGAATCTTGCTTACCGGCATGGCCCTTCCTTTCCCCCCTCTCTCGTTTGATACACCGTCTCCTGTTTCCTTGGCCTCTGTAGCATTATCGGCGTTGGTCGTTGGTTTGACTGATGAGTTTTCTTTCGTTTTTCTTCATCTCCTTTGTTTCTTTGCTGGGAGAGGTGATGCGGGGTAAATAGAGACCGGAGCGGTAGGCAGGAACAAGGGGGAAAAGCGAAAGAGATGAGAGGGTGGGCGCGTGCAAAGGTTGGAGAAACTGACGAGGGTAGACGAAGAGCGTGAAAGCTCTCCGATTTGGACGTATCCGTGCGTGTATGTAGCTGTAAGAGTTGTATGACAAAGAAAACGTCTAACTTTTTTTTTATTCTTTTTATGAGAGAGAGTGTGTGTTGATATCTCGATGTGCCTGCATGCCATGTTATGTTTTTTTCGCCATATTTGTTATTCAGCTGTTGTCGGTTGAACATTGAATATGCGGGATTTTTGCATCTCTGCCTACCTACTCTTCAACCAATTGATAATACCTACAGGGGTTCAAGATATTGGAAACACGCACGAGGCAACGTCCTAACCAGCTCCCGCCCTCCACCCTTCGTTCTCTGGAACATGGGCTTGAAAAAAGGGTAAGTATGAGCATATGTATCTGACCCAGACCATGCAATCAAATGAAATAAACAAACAAATCGCAAACCACCTCCTCCGCCCCCTTCTTTCTCTCCTGTTTTTATTTCAATTCCTTCCCAACTTTTTGCTGTTTTACCAACAACGTTTAGGTATACGCATATATTCTTTTTTGACTTCAAAGCATAGGCTTAACATCGTCGGCGACCTTGAAATCCGCGCCCGTCTTGGAGCGCACTTCATCCACCGTCACGCCGTCGGCGAGCTCGATGAGGGTGAGGCCTTCGGAGAAATCAACGTCGAAGACGCACTGTTGATGATCGTTAGTATACTTCTTTCTCTTATCTTCCTCCGGGGGTCGTATATCCATCGAGAGGGGAAAGAAGGATAGATGGATTTGCACGGAAGGGTTATGAGCAGAAAGTAAGCACTCACCAAATCCGTAATAATCCGACTCACGCACGCCTTGCCCGTGAGCGGGAACTCGCACTGTTTCAAAATCTTGGGCGTGCCCTTCTTATCCGTGTGCTCCATCGTAACCACGACTGTAGTCGCAGTCGGATTGCTAACCAGATCCATGGCACCCCCAAACCCTTTCACTTTGCCAGGCAACATCCAATTAGCCAGATCCCCTTTGGCGCTGACCTGCATGGCGCCCAGGATCGTGAGATCGATCTTGCCCGCGCGGATCATGCCGAAGGATTCCTCGGAGCCAAAGGTTGACGCTCCCGGGAGGAGCGTGACGGTTTCCTTGCCCGCGTTGATGAGGTCCGGGTCCTCGGCGCCCTTGGCTGGGTACGGCCCGAGACCTAGGATGCCGTTTTCGGATTGGAGTTGGAGCTCGATGGAAGGGTCGACGAAGGAGGGGGCTAGCATGGGCATGCCGATTCCGAGGTTGGCGTACATGCCGTTTTTGAACTCTTTGGCGGCGCGGCGGACGATGCGTTCGCGTTTGCTGGCTGTGTCGCCTTTGCCTAGGGCGGCGGCGGATTCGGAGGGGTCCTTTGCGTTGACGACTTTCTCGATGTTTTTGGCGGCCGTGGATTGGATCACGCGGTCTACGTAGATGCCTGGGACGTGTACGCCGTTGGCGGGGATCTCGCCTACGTCGACAATGTGCTCGGCTTCGACGATGGTGACTTTGGCGTTGCGCGCCATGGCGCCGTTGAAGTTCTGCGCCGACAGGCGGAACTGGAGGTTCCCTAGACGATCGGCCTTCCAGGCTTTGATGAAAGCGTAGTCGCCCTTGATGGCTTCTTCCATGACGTAGGATTTCCCGGAGAAGACTCTGACGTCGCGGGGCGTGCTGAATTGTGCGACGGATCCATCAGGGTTATGTCGAAGAGCCAGTTCGCCCGTCTGCACGACTGTTCCGAAGGCGGCGGGCGTGTAGAAAGCTGGGATTCCAGCGCCCCCGGCTCGACATCTTTCTGCGAGGGTTCCTTGTGGTGTGAGCTCAAGTTCCAGTTGGCCGGAGAGGTACATTTGCTCCAGGACTTTGTTCTCTCCGACATACGACGCGATCATCTTCTTGACTTGTTTGCTTTCGAGAAGCAGGCCCAGACCCGAGCCGACGATTCCTGCATTGTTAGACACGGCTGTTAGACCGGTGATAGATGGAGTTTCTTTGACTTGGTTGATTAGGGTATCTGGAACACCGGATAAGCCGAAACCACCGCAGAGCAAGGTACTATTGGACTCCATGTCCTCGATCGCCGCGGCTGGCGAAGAGTAGATCTTGTTGATTTCATTGCGGCGGTAGGTGGTGGAGAAGCTGCGTGAAAGATTGAGATATGTCTGTTGAAAACTATGTTAGCTTGGCTGTTGTTAAGACCTCATGCGACTGTTTCTGATGTTCGATATACCTTGGTAGTGCTCCGAGACAGATGTGAAGCGATTCGGAAAGTGCGGGTTAGCGACGGCATTGTCGAAGCTCTTATGTATAGCAGCTATAGCTCCAAAGGTAGTTATGTACAAGTTAAGGGTATCTTTACAAATGCGCAGGAAGGTATCAGAATGAAATTCGTAGATTATGTTCAGTCGGCGCGCACGCGTGGGTGCATTGAAGGATGAAAAGAAGAGAGAGCGGAAAATGGAGGATGTAGTGTTTGGAGCTCAGCCCGAGGATGGCTTTCCGTCGGCTATGGAGACATATGCCGCTTGTCATTCCGTGAGCTTGGATTTCCCCACACATTCCGACAATGGCAGGGGCTAGACATGGATTCTTGGGGTAAGAGTGTAGTTCTGTGCGGTTCACATGTTAGGTACATATCTAGTTTTATTTTATTTTTGATTGCATCTAAAATGCAGCACAATACGAAGACAGGTGAAAACTTAAAAAGTTCGCTTTCGACACGGATTGAGTCACAACACATAATTGCAATGTGATGATAGTTTTTATATTTTGATCACAGGCGGAAACAGTAACTGTACGTGACAAAGAACATTGATGGGTATCTAAGACTACTACGCTATCCAAACTTTGGTACCTGTGCTGCCGCGTGCCAATCTGGTCAAACCGCGATGATCCTGATCATAGGCAGAGGAACAAGAAAGCCAAAAAAAAGAAAACAAGATTAAAATCCACCAGAATCATATATAAGGGCTCGCAATGGCAAGATCGTGGTGCCAACGTGGGAGGATAGAAAGGGAACAGTAAGGACGGTGAGAAGGAGATTCGTTGATACGTGAAATGAAATCGTTGACTATCCCAAATGTGAAAATACCATTATACTCCAATGTGCAATGTTTTTTTTTTCTCTGGAAAAACCAAGCTACCTTGAAAATTCTGGTTTCCGTGCCATGTTGATTGGTGGAGGTCCATCTGTGTCAGGATATGGCAACGGCGCACCAGGTGGCGGCCTTGGGAGAGAGGAAGTTGGTGGGGGAAGGGTTGGCGACCCTGTCAAATGAGATGGTCTGATGGTTCCATCCTGAAGTGGAGTTTTAGGTGGACGTGGCGGCGGGCTGTGTCTGCTCACTTGGTCGACACTTATACGAGGGGAGTTCGGTATGGAGCCCACATTAAATTGCTCGCCGGAGCGCCGATTCGGATCCACGATCTCTCCCGAATGGCGCGGTTCGAGATTGGTCATGGGTTGTGGATATTCGTCGGAGGAAACGATGGCAAACTTGTCGTTATCGGATGTGCGATATACAGAAGGGGAAACATGGAACGCCTGGGACTGTTGAGGTTGGGTGTCGCTGTAGTAATCCGAGGTCACTTCCTCGGCAGGAAGCTCGACAGCAAGAGGCGGTACATCTGGTATCGTGGAAAGAGGTGTGTTGGTTGATTCCCACGAAAGCGGCCTGAGAGCGGGATGTACATCAGACAAGCCAGCTTGGGATTTCATATCCGCGCGTTCCCACCGGATTTTGGCGCGGTATATTCTGGCAAGCTTTCCGGCTGCGTCAAGGGTTTTGCCCTGATTCTTGGGATCCGATAGATACATGCGGGTGTTGGTGCTGATCTCAGCAAGCCGATGCCATTCGTTCATCCCAAACTCGCCCACGCCGACATCGACGTTCAGGCGATAGTAGTTTTCGGGGTTAACTTGTCGTTTTGCCAAATGATCCTTCATGGAGAGATGGGTCTTTTCACAATCCTCGATCTTGCTGATGAGCCTTCTTCTTGCCTCAGCAAAATCGCCTACGCCGCTCGAAACAAAGCCTTCCCACCACAAATGTTGTTGTGAATTGGTGCCTTCGGGGCGTTTTCCTGTGCCGATACTGATGAAGACTCCTACTTCTCGTCCGGGCCATTCGTTCACGACAGCCTCATCAAGAACCATCGGTGCTGGATTGTACTTGCCAATACCTTCATCGAGGAAAACGGACTGGCCAATCTGGATGGGCTTGAAAGCGAGCGCAGTGGCACAAGTTGCTCGGCCGGCTTGCCATATGGTTGCGTTGGGCTCGATGGAAGTTTCTTTGCGCGAGTCGTAAGATCGAAGGAAAACTTGTCCGTTCTTGGAGTTTTTTGAACCTTTGTAAACAGCGGTGATGGCACTGCAGATGTTAGTATTAGCTTGCATATTTTCGAAAGTGGGCATAGTTACCATTTGGTGCGCTCTTCCCTATTGTCGTACAAGCGTGCGTTTGGGTTGCCGAATTTCAAAGCCGCCATGCGCATGTTTACAGGCGTCATGCCAATTTGACTATACCTGCTCGCATTGCTAGCACTCCTGTTCACTCGTGCCCCGACGCTTCCGGGATTATTGGGCATGCGCAAATCCTGAGAAGAAGTCATTCCGCTCCCGTGTTCGCTGTCGTTACCCTCGTCATCATAGACTGTGTGTTCCCGTACGCACTCCATGATTGCTTCTTCCAGCTTCGAGGCCTTGAACAAGGTTGACCTGTATGGTATGCCTGCAAAAGTCTTGTCCGTTTCAAAGACCCTCTTAGTCATGCGGACGTAGACGTCTTTGCAGGTTTCGACGTCCATCCTCAGGCGGCCAAGCATGATAGCGATCAGACCTCCTGTGCCAGTACCAGCGATAAGATCGAAGTGATCGCATGGCTTTGGTATTTCGTTTCGTTTCGGGGCTCTTCCCTCGGTTTCAACGAATGTTCGGTGCATCAGCTGCTGAAGAATGATGAGCATGGAATATCCGCGCACTCCGCCGCCATCTGCCCCGCGTCAGTGAATGAGCGGTCGCATTACAATTTGGGTAATAGTTACCTAAGGAGAGAATGCGCAGCGGTGGACCTTTTGTGGTGTCCTTCCTGCGAATCCCGTTGTTTGACATTGTGGCGATGAGAAAAGTTGACAGTGGTAGGCAGCAAGATGGAGGCTGAGAGGCGAGAGTGCACCGTCAGGTGTATAAAGTCGCGCGCGTGTCAAGCTCAGGCGGGAAGCTGGGGAGCGACTTTTGGGTGGTGAAGTTGAGGTGGCCCCAGGTACGGGGTAATAATAGAATGAGGCAGGCCGGGAGGAAGCTGAACAGTGTTTGCGGGTACAAGATACAGTTACGGTGGAGGGGCCGATGCTAGCTGAGTGGGCTTTGGGATGATGTTGGTGTTAAGCGCTCAGCTTGGGAATACGGCGGTCGGCGGACGAGTTGAAGCCAAGTAACGAGCGGAAAAAGCGTGAAAGAAGCAGCAGCAGTGACTTTGCAGACGGCACGCGGAAGAAATAGGTGCCCATGCAGGTTAGGTGGAAATGGGATCAAAATGCATCCATGGCCGTCAGTCAGGTACGTTAAGTTACAGCAGTTCTTGGAGAGTCTTGAGCCGGTTTGTGCGTGGGATTGGCCGGCGACTGACGTACTTTTGATGTACCCCTGTCGGTCCACGCCTCGCCGATGTTAGGTAATCACACACAGCCACCTTGCCCCGCCACCAGCCGCCCCTCCCGAGTCGTTTCGACCCAACATCATGTCCAACTGTTCCCATACGTCCGTCCTCGCTATTCAGAATGCCCTTCTTTTTTTCTCGCCTCATGTACCCGCTCATGTCCGACCATGTGACGTGGGAATATCCACTGCCCGTGCATCTGCTCGCCCCTCACCATCGCTTGGAGCTCGCGGTGAAACTCCTTCCTCTTTGCGTTGTAGGTATACACACGTACCCAACTAGCAGCCACACCAACCCCGCGTTGCATAAATCTCCTTGGTGCTGCCTTTGCGTACCTCGGTCGCCCCGAAACCACTTGTTTGTTTAGTCCGTGAATCGAAGATCTCCCTTGTTCATGATCACTAGTTAGTTATCAACCAGTCACAGCTCTTTGTAGTCGCTAGTTAGGTATCTGGGTCTCCATCTATCTATGTCTTCTTGTCTTGGAGACTCGCACACCCCTCGGCTCGGCTAGAACATCACTCTACATCCCACGTGCAACATACACACTTTAGCCATGTCTCAACTGTATATGGCCATCGCGGGCATCGCTTTTGCTTTGCTGTTTCAATTATATAGATATGCAAGACCAACCTCGCCGCACTCGCTCAAGTCGTTGAAGATCAGCCAAGTAAATCTTGCCCGCACAAACAATGTTCCACTCAACACCATCCAGAACTGACTACCACTTCTCTAGATCTATGTCTATCCTATCAAATCCCTTCGGCCTGCGCACGTGTCAACCGCCCTGGCTACACAGCATGGCTTTCAGCATGATCGGGTCTTCATGCTGCGCAAGGTCACTCCCGAGGGACAGGAAAATATGGCCGTCAGCCACTTCCCAGAGATGTCGCGATTCCTAACATCGATAACGGTCGATGAATTCGGAATAGGCAGTGTCGAGGTAACTTTCAAACCAGTTGATCCAAGCAGCCGTACCCGCACGCTAGAGATCCCGCTCAGTCCCGACATTGAGAAACTGGAACCAATCGACATCAATATGCATGGAAGTCCCACAAAAGCCTTCCAGATGCAGCATCTGTACAACAAATGGTTCTCCGACTGTTTCGGCTACCAGGTTGTGCTGGTTTACTTGGGCCATAACAAGCGAGGAATTCTGTTCCAGGATATGCTGGCTCCATCACCAAACAAATGGCTCCCTAGCATCATCGCGAAGAAATCTGCCTCGCCGGAAAAACCTGCCATCACCTTTGCCGATTGCGCGCCGTACCTTGTGGTATCCGCAACGTCTCTCAATGACGTGTCAGCCAGATTGCCCGACGGCGTGGAAATGGATGTGACCAAGTTCCGACCAAACATTGTCCTTGAAGGCGCCGACCGCGCATGGGAAGAAGATTACTGGCGTACGATCAGAATCGGCCCTATAGAACTGGTTCTGATGCACAACTGCGTGCGATGTAGGAGCATCAATGTCGACTACACTACCGGCAACTTCGGAAGCGGCGATTCAGGCGCAGTGTTGAAAAAGCTGATGAAGGACCGTCGAGTAGACAGCGGAGCAAAATGGAGCCCTGTGTTTGGGCGATACAGCTTCTGGAGCTCGAGCAATCGTGACCGGGCTAAGTTGCTCCGAGTTCACGACGAGGTTCACGTTGTGGAAATCAACAACGAGCGTACAACGTGGTGTAAGATTATATCCTGCTTGAATCCTTCTTGTATTTCCCAATGTGGCTAACAATAACACACAGCATGGCCAGGCTTAAGTTAGCTATTGTAGGATCACTTCTTGTTTATTCGTACAGTACAATTATTATATCATATATTCCCCCATGGCATACATAACATCCGAGTACATGGATACATTGCGTCTGTCCGACACTCAAATACTGTCTTACTCCCCCCTCTCCCAAACTACCACCTCCCCTCTGCGCACCACCAACTGCACTCTCTCCTCCACCACACTCAAATCCCACCTTTCCACACTGCCCCTCAACTCGACCAGTTCCTCCATCAATGCGTTCACCATCGAGTGCTGGACAATGTCGAAAGTACCGATTGTAATTGTAAACATATTCGGGGTGTGGTGAGCGTAGGTACAAACTTAACATGGTAAACCGACAAAATGTGAAAAACGGAAACAAAATTCTCTCCCCCCAAAACATGATGCCCATGTTGAAAGCTCGGACAAAATCCCAAAATGAGAGACTTCCAAAGACATATTCGGGGCCAAATCGTGATGGTAAAACCGGGGAGAAAACAGAAAGTACCCACGCGCCATTCAGTCAGTCTCCCACGACCAATTTCCAGAGACCAAATCTTGGAACCGAATGACGCCCAAATTTTGGAGAGGAGAGACGAAACCCAAACCACATCCCTCCCTTACCTCCTTTCACAGCCAAACAGAGCAAATGGCGCTTGACACTCTCATAAAAACAAATTCCCGAGAGAGTGCAAAACGTCGAGTACCAACCATATATGAACCCCCCCTCCCGTCTCCCCTTCTAAAAAAAACAAATCGGAGGAGCGGAACCGATCCGACGACATCAACAAGGTGAAAACCCGCATTATTCTTGACATCAAAATCCCCTTCCATCTGCCCCCCCACCCCTCCACAAAAACAAATCGAAGGAACAGATCTTGGGGGCAGGCCATGGCACATTTTGCGAAGTCAACAACCGCAAAAAGGTCCAAATCCAAAAAATGGCCACACACACTTGACCCCCCTTCTCCCTTCCCTTCAAAACCCC
>JAMAHW010000014.1:502859-664720 GCA_023627715.1 Periconia sp. R9002 | reverse complement strand
AACTAAACCAATCCTCCCCCACGTCCTCCTCCGCCTCCCCTCCATCTAAAAAAAACCCACCACCAAACCCCAACCCCCTCTTGATTCCAACTTACTCCCTTCTTCATTCTTCATTCGTCGTCCTGTTCATTCCCACGTTTCTAGGATAACTGCATACATACATCTTTTAGTTTAGTTTTCTTTCTCTCCTGTTCTCTTTTCCGCGTCCGTCCGTGGGTGCGTTCCTTTATTCTCTCTCTTGCTTTCTTTTTTGCTTGTGGGTTAGGAGTTGATAGATGGAGAGGGTACGTATGTGTGTGTTTTGTGTGTGTACGTGGATGAATAGGATTATGATGACCGAAGGAGGAAGAAAGTCTGTCCATGTGCACTCGATTGATTGATTGATCAAACTCCCCTTTATTTCTTCCTCGACATGTCGTTCTTTCAAGCTAAATAAGTATGTACGTGCATGTAGGTTAGGTAGGTGATATGCAAACAAGACTGTGCAAGTGTCCACCACATGCAAGTTTTGTTGTTGGTTAGGTGGGTTTTCTTTGTGTTTTGGTTTGTTCGGTTTTCCGTTTTTTTCTGTTGGTTGATTGAACGTGAACTTCATCCTTACACTCTTGTTTTTTGTTCTTGCTGTGTATATATATGGGTCTCTACATATTTCGTAATTAACCCACTTCAGGTGAATTGCGAAAATTACAGCGTTTCCCACCGTCTTCGTTCACTGAGGCTGTCTATTTGTCTGCGTATATTGCAGTGTTGGTCAAGAATCAAAAAAGAAAAAAAGGGCGAATTCTCGTCGTTGAACCGGGGAAGATTTTCTCGCCATGTCTCGAGATATGGACATGTACATGCATTCTGTGGTGGATGTTCGAGTACAGTGCTTTGCTAGAAAGACAACTAATCGCACCAGAGAAAAAAAAAACATCTTTGAACTCTACGCAGGACCAAACTGTCCCGGCCAGATCTACGAATGCTTCTCTAGATATTTCAGGATCTAAAGTCCCTCTTCCTCTATCCCTCCCTACCTTCCTTCACACAACCCACACTCCCCTGCCCTCCCCTCTCTACGGCAGCACATACCCCCCATCAATCAGCGTATCACTCCCCGTCTGGTAACTACTCGCATCGCTCGCCAAGTACAAGTAAATTCCCTTAATCTCTCTCGTCTCGCCCTGACGACCCAAGACGGTCATGCGGTGGGCCTCGTTCTTGACGCGGTCGGAGGCGCCCATGGCCGTGTTGAAGAAGCCGGGGGAGACGATGTTAACGCGGGCGAAGTCGCGCCATTCGCGCGCGAGGGAGCGGCCCAGGTGCAGGATGTAGGCTTTGCTGGCGTTGTAGATCTGTAAGTTGGGGAGGAGGGGGTAGTGTTAGTTTTTTTTTTAAAAAAAAATTTTGTTGTGGGGTTGGGCTGTTTGTTTGCCTCTTTTCTTGGAAAAGGAGCTAGGGAGTTGCGTGTGAGAGGATATGAGGAAAGATGAGTGGAGGGAAGTGGAAAGCAGGAAAAGAAGAAGGAGCAATCGGCGAGTAAATGCCCAAACAGGTTGCTCTTCTCTCCCCACTTTCACCGTCCTTCCTTCCTTCTCCCGTTCTCACGAAATCCCAGAGATGACTGGAAGAGACTCACAGGTTGATCCACAGGCACATTGACAATATGCGCACTGATGCTACTTGTGATGATCAAGTTCCCATTCCCCTGCTTCCTAAACACCTCCCCCGCAAACTTGGCGCAATACACCACGCTGTCCAAATTCACCGCATTCAAATCTCGTACCTCCTCCAGCGGCATCTCCAACAAGGGCTTGCTATTCGGCTTCCCCGCATTCGCAACAAACACGTCCAGCTTGCCAAACTCGCCCACCACATCCTCGACGCCCTTCTTCACGGCATCAGCGGACGCGACATCGACCTGGAACGTCTTGGCCCGGATGCCGTGCGTCGAGGAGAGGGACGACGCGAGTGACTGCGCCGAGTCGGCGTTGGAGTTGTACCAGAGGGCCACGTGCGCACCTGCTTCGGCGTAGGCCGACGCTATGGCGGACCCGATGCCGCCTGAGGCGCCCGTCACGACGCATACGCGGTCTTTGAGGCTGAATTGCTCGAGGACGTTGTCTGGGCCTGGCGGGGCGGGTTTCGGTGGGCGCGTGGTCGCGCAGTCTTCGATGCTCATGGACATTTTGGTAAGAGAGTTTGGTTCGTTGTTGACGGTCAGGTTCGGGTGAGACGTTTTTGCTTTACGGGGCGATCTTTTCGTTCGAGCCTTGCGTGGTTTGGGGTGTGGAGTGTGTTGACTTCAGGTACAAGAATTGTACACGGTCTTTGGCAGCTGTTATAGATCCTTGGCTTGTGGGTCCCTTTTATCCTTCTGATTGAACGTAATGACGAGGGCCAACGTCATATAACGGCTTTCCTTTTCAACTACGGCTTGGCTATCTCTTGCTCCTTCGACTCACTTTCTCTTCTTGATCCTGAGAACTGAACTGTTGGAAAGGGGACGGGGGGAAAGCGGAGACAGTGTATGGGGATGATGTGGGGTTTTAACCATTGTAGACTCGACTGCCTTTGTTGTTGATGGTTGGATGTCCAAATAGACTATGTAACTATATTCCACCAATCATCTTGACTCGGATGTAGACTTGCATATCATAGTGAGAGTGGTGGGTCTACATATACGAGGAAGGTTTGCCGAGGCTTTTTACACGGCAGATGTAGATAGTAACTAGCTTAAGTGCTACGGAATGTACGCACTGTGTAGTTGGATACTAGTTCAAATTAACAAATCTCACACGAGCACCGAACGTTTGAAGTGAAAGACATAATCACGTGATAGTGCTATATCCAACACAGGGAATTCTATAGGCTCTTATGTGGCTAGCACTCTGATACAATAGGGGTTGACTTGAAAGTTCAGCAATACTTGAGGTGTGACCTCAGAGGGGGAAAAGTGAGGGCCAGGTGCATGCGCAGGGAAAGATCCCTTTGTTCTTTTTTTATTACATTATTATGTACTCGTGAATGCCATAATACAGTGCCGAATCGGGCAACTAGAGTGACCAGAACCAAAAAGCAAAGTGCAATCCCAATCCATACTCATCCCATCATGCCTTCACCTGAAAGGTAGTCAAATCCAGTCTATTTTGCTCCAGTCCTCTTTACTCTATTTCATGATCGTATAAGAATCGCTTGTCCATACAAAAGACAAGAGCTCAAACGCTTACACGCCTTGGTACGGTCGAGGTGGACTTTCATCATCCACAACAGCATCTTTCTCCTCTTTCACCACACCTTCTCTCAATCTTGCCTGCTTCGATTTGGGACCAAACTCGTCGATATAGGCCAACGATCTCCAAAGCAACACCGTACTGGCAAAAGTGGCACACATTCCTACCCAGAGGAAGACGACACTCGCCACCGCCCGGCCATTCTCGCGGTATTTCAAAGGACTGCCACCGTACTCAGCAAGCAATCTGTTCGCGGTGACCATGTCGCCGGCGCCGGTCATGTAAGCGGAACGGGTGGCGAGGATGACGGTATAGGCAAGGGCGCATGCCAGGGTGAAGATGCAGGCAAGGACGGAGCAGATACGCCAGGCAAGTTTTACCGCGGCCGATTCCTGGCGCTCTGGCCAGAAGAGGTCGAAGAAGAAGGCAGATCCGAAAATGGTAGCCACATAAATGCCAACGAAGATGTTGAAGGAGGCTATGCCGATAAAGTCATTGTTATGGACTGTTGCGCCGGGATGATGCGCGGAGACGTAGTCTTGTTGGTCGACGTAATCTGTTGAAGCAATTAGACTCTGACTTGAGCTTGCTTGGGTATTGGAGTGGCAATGTACATACCTGATAACGCAGCGGTTCCCAGACTCTCGCTCACCACGCAGAATATCATGGCGATTTGATACACGATAAACTTGGTCCGGCGGCGGTGGTACTCGGTGTTCCACATGTAGCTATTTTTGAATTTTCCCCATTGCATCTCCTTGAGGTCGAGGCCCCATATCACCGCCATTGTTGCTGGTTACTGTTGGAGATGCGGGTCGTTTGACTAGTAGGGTGGTGGCGGCGGTGATGTTGTTTGTTTGTTTGTGGGTGACTCGACTTGAATTTAAGCTTCAGCGCATGGAACAAGAAGGGCCTTTGGCCAAGTCAGAGGCAACACAGTCGGGATATGCGGAGAAATGGATAAGGATGTCGGCTTGGTCTAGACTAAGAGGAAAGTCGTAAACGGAATCCGAAGGGAGAAAGAGGAGGAAAGGGAAGAGAGAGGGTAGGTAGGGTAGGTAGGGTAGGGTAGGGAAAGAGGAAGAAACGGGCAGTGGCGTTGTTCAGTATATGTAGTGTGGAGGAAGAAACATTCCGGCAAAAAGTCGCTGGGAAAGAGCAGTCGAGGTGGTCTTTCCCAATGCAGGCACAGGACCAACCATCAATCTCTGAAGATAGCCGTCCGCGGGTGCCGCTCAAGCTTCTGCGCCGATCCTTGGCCGTGCAAAAGAGCAGTCTGTCATTATTCATCAGCAAAGCCAGAATATCTCATGGACATTGTTGGCCCACCATGTCAGCATCCCGCATGCGGATAATCCCACTCGTGATGGGTTTGGGTGCCGATCTCCCTTTGATATTGCACGGCCCTACGTCATACCCAAAGCTTACCTCTACACACTCTCCGCTTTCCACGCTGCTTGGCTCCTTCTTGGGGAGAGCTTGATCCAATGTCGTTAATGGGGCACGTCATGCCTGCTGTTATCTGATTATCTCTCCCTAGTTCCCTAGTGACAAGGTTTGATTTGATTCAAATATTGTTGTGACTGGCCGTGATGCCGATGCCGTTACGTCCGTCCCGTCGCCGTCTGGCCGATGACGTGCGGATATAATTTCCACACGAGCCGTTGTAACCCGCCACAGGCCAAAGCTGCTCTCTTGGTGCCACAGAAGCACATCCCAGAATTGGCCTGAAGCTTGTTCAGACCTTCATCCCATTTCCCTCCATTCTGCTATTCACTCCACTGTGTAGCACTGTTGACCTCCACATGTCCACTTCCATCCATGTCGACTAGCATAGTCGCAAGCCGATAGCTTCAAGATTAATATTGCATTCAATTATGTACCTCGTACCTCCTGTCAATGAAATTGGATAAGAACGCATTGCCAAATCATGGAAAAAACTGGTATCTAACCACTTCCATACTCTTCTTCCACCTCGAAAATTCCAACCGTGATTCAAAGACGAAAATCAATTTCTGGTTCCGCCGAATGGTATCCCCCACCCATGTTCGCCTGCCCTGCTTCGAGCACTCCTCCCTACCCCTCCACATCACCGACCCAGACCCACCACGCCGCACAGATCGCATTCGCCAGAACCCAGTAGCCAGCGTACCCTGCAGCACCAACGGCGGAGGAGCCCTTGAGGCTGTAGCATTTTCGCACAGTATTCGCCAACAAGAACGCGCTTGCGATGAAAGTCTGACGGATCAGTGTCCGGGTCCGCCTGCTGAAAAACCAAAAGTTGTGCTTGAACGTTTGCGGTAGGTCCGCAGTGGCGGCGTCAAACTCTTCCACGGGAGTTACATCACCAGGAGCCGGCGTTGCGCCAATGGAGGGATTGAGGAGAAACGTGTGTGTTGCAACTCCAACGATGAGAACCTTCCCAATTAGCGTCAGCCACGTTTCTTCGTAGGCCCGTTGTACAGTGGGTATGTCGAAGGTAGAGACGAGGAATTTGTTCAATACGCCAGTCTTAAGGGCCGAATAGAGAACAGTGACATAGACACCGGTTGCAAGGAGCCTGTTGGAAAAGGCGACCTGGAAGCTGTTGAGAAGATATCGATTGGGTACAGGCGCGTTATGGTTGTTGATGGCAGAGCGCGGCCGGAGCAGATAGGTAGGCAGCGCGATGGCTATGATCTCACTGATTACAGAGATTGAAGCGGTGAGATGAGTGACATCAAAGTATGTCGTGAGAAGATAGGCATAGGGCAAGTTCGTGATGACGGTCAATGCAGAGATGTCAATGACTAGGCGCGCAGTTAGTCAATAGGATTGCCTACGAGGTTCTCGGTATTTCTCACAGTCATAGTTCAGTTTCCATCCCAGCCAGACAACAAAGATTTTGTACGCGAGGCGCCACAAGGGAGTCGTCACGTCGTTTGGATCTGTCGTTTTGCTGATATCACGGAGCTCTTGGAGGTCTAGGTAGTCGGCGGCGGCGGTCCACAACGCTGCTTGTAGCCCCAGATTGGACACGATTAAGACTACCAGGCGCAAATGCGATGGCAGCCTTGATGGCCTCGGCGGGTGCGCGCGGTCGGGGACAACGTTGGGAGGGGTGCGATCAACCAGGGCGGGTGGTGCCATGATGAATTGATTCGGCAGAGAATGAGGCGAAAGTGAAGGGGACAAGAGAAGGCGAAAGAGCGGCGATGCGCACAAATGGAAAAAATGAAATGCGCGCCTCTGGGGGCTTGTGCGTGATGGAGTGGGGAGCTCCAGTGGGTGAGGAGCAGGCACGAGGACGATGGCTGGCGGCGCGAATGGTTTGTTGTTTAGACGTCATCAGATTCGCGCTTTGCCTCTTTGGTCGACAGTCATGGTTCGTCCGGCAACCACGCGTGCACGGATGTTCTAATTCTTTGAACTTCATCATCTTATCATCACACCCTTCTGACTTTGCAGCCAACATTGACTTCGTACAGTTGTATCAAAAGACGAAGCAAGATCAGAATAGGGAATCAAACTGTTTAGTCATGTACAGTATCAGGCTAAGCAAAGTTATGGTCCCATCTTACAGTTTTCATTACTCGAACTCGAAGATTGTTTTCTCTCCAGAGTTGTCACGCCAATGGTCATCTCCTCGAGCACTTACTCGTATCTTTGTTCACTGATCCCTCAGCTGTACTACATATATGCCCGTATTACATGCACATATTTGCGGAATTGCTGTTGCTGGCGGGGTTCTTGTATTATTTCTCCGAAAACATCAAAGTCCATTTTACACTCTGTTGTCATCAATCGATCAGTTCCCGGATCCACATTTGAGGCTCAACGAGCGACGGAAATTTTTTGAGCACAAGTTATTTCTGCACTCGGCCGTGCCATCAACATGTATTAGTACCACGTGCGCAACTGGCTGGAACAAACCTGACGCCAAGCGGATCGTCATGTTCGCTATGTAGCATCATTGTCCTGAGATCACCGCCAAGAACGGCCAAGAATGCCGGATCATACAATAAATTCCGAAATAGTTAGAGGAGAGGGCATCTACACACTTTATAAGATGCACCCGTCGGATCCGACCCTGGATCAGACATGGATGCTAGCCGCTTCGGCCTCGACGACTCCACAGTGGTCCAGGACCTCTAGCTCCCCTCCCTTCCCCGCATCCTCTCATTCACCAGCCAAAACCCCATGCCAACTAACGATACGGCGTCAGATCTCTCGCCCCTAGAATGTGTCCCCGCAGGCGAGCGCCCCCGCTCCAAGAGCTGTCGTTGCATACCCCGCCTGACCTCATCGACGCCATCTATGGAGCCGGAGCACAGGAGAACACACATGGCTTGAAATAACCCAGATCCCCCCTTCCCCACGAAGCTTTCTCTTGACCTCCTACTTCTTTGCCGCCTCAATTGGCCTTGTTGTCAACTAATACAGTCCTCAAACCTCGAATCTCGTCCCGAACAATGGCCAATTGGTCCGACCTCCCAGCTGCCCTGAAGGGTAGCTTTGACCAGTTTACCAAGCTTCTCCAGTCGGACCATCAGCTCAAAGCTTTTACAACTTCAAATGCCATCGACAATCCTGTCACTTTTGGAATCACATCGGCCGGTTCCGACAATGCCCTCCTCATCACTGTTGAAAACGGCTCCGTGAAAGCAAAGACGGGCTCTACAAAGGATGGTTCATTCGCTCTAGCCGCTCTCCCAGACCAATGGGAGCAGTTTTTTAAAGACATCCCCGCGGCGCCTTATCAGAGCTACTGGGGTATGTTTGGCATGAACATCAAACAAAAGGGCATCGAGGTCCTGGGCGACCAGATCGCTTTTTCCCAGTGGACACATGTTTGGCGGCGGGTACTGGAGCTCGCCCACGACGCGCAATGTGGACCAATGAAGGAAGAAACCCAAGCGGAACCTGAAAGGGACTTCCTGACTGGGAAATACGTCTATCTTGATGCGCCTCTCTGGGGCCGTGTCAAGATTTTCTACGAATACTCGGGTGAAGGGAAGCAGCAGATCGTGTTTTTGCATACGGCAGGGAGCGACGGGAGACAGTACCACGGAGTCATGAACGACGCTAGAATGCGGCAAAAGTGCACCATGTACAGTTTCGACCTGCCCGGCCATGGACGGAGCTTCCCTTCTTCTAAATACCCTGCTGGTGCGCACACGAATACAGAGGACAGCTATGTAGGTATCATTGCCGCCTTTGTCAAAGCGTTGGGTCTTCGAAGACCCATTATCTGTGGTGCCAGCATGGCCGGCCAGGTCTGTTTGGTGGTCGCTATTCGACACAAGGAGGTCGGTGCGGGAGGGGCTATTCCCTTGCAAGGGTAGATTTCATCTCTGCCTGTTGAGATTAGGATTTTGACTGACGACTACAGTTCCGAATATCTGAACATGGAGAGACTGTGGTCAGACAAGTCGCCCTATGTGAATCAATCGCTATTCAACCCCGAATGGGTTTACGGCGTACGTATCACAATCACTCGTCGAGGAAAAGAAAGAAATATTAACTAGCTGCAGATGATGTCCCCAACCGCACCCGCAGCAAATAAGCAACTCATATGGCATCTGTACAGCGGCCAAGCTTACGGAGTATGTCTGCTACTAAGCCTAACCTCGCAATGCCAGCTCACTGACCACACTCCACTAGATGTTCCATGGCGATCTCGACTTCTACTTCGGCGGCTGGGACGGCCGCACGCGCGTCGCCAGCATCGACACGAACGCCTGCCCCGTCTACATGCTGACGGGCGAGTACGACTGGTCTAATACGCCTGACATGTCGCAGAAGACGGCGGACAAAATCCGTGGCGCAAAGCACAAGGCCATGCCAGGATTGGGCCACTTTCCGGCGACAGAGAACCCGGCGAAGTTTGTACCGCATTTGCTCGAGGCTATTGCGCATATTCAGGAGGTCAGGAGTGAGAATATAACTACCATGAGATTGGGCTCAGATTCGGGATAGATGGATGGGCGTAAACGAATCACCAACGAGATAGTTTTTACGCTACCCTGCGGGACGGAGAAATGGCCTGATTACACAATCTAGGTATATGAATATATACAGCAGTACTAACTGTTCAGAATCAAAAAAAAAGAAAGAAAAGCACCACTCTGCATACCCACTTTCAGTCTAACCAAAATTTGCCCCTTCCCCCTTCTGCAATTTTCCGCCATGTCTCAGGAGAAATATCTCTGAACTGTAACGCTCCAATCCTACGGAAATGCGATTCAGAATTCCCAAGCTGATTTCTCATCTGCAAAAGCCGTTCGCACCACGTTGAACAAGCTTCGAATCGGTGGTTGAGCTCATCCATTTGGTGTTCTTCCACATCACTCCTCCCCTTCATCTCACTGAAAAGCTTCTCAAGACCAGCGCGTTTAGCCCGTTGCTGTGCTTCGTACACGTCGAATGATATCAAAACAAGACCAATACCAGAGTATGTGGAGAGCGATCCTCGGCGGTGCTCATCAGCGGCCAGGATAACGAAATGGCATTTCATCGACTTGGAGCCATTTACGAGTATCTCGTCAGGGAAGACGTGTATCTCATCAAAAACCCGTTCAGCCAGAGAAAGTTTGTACGCTCTAGAGGATGGGTTCATGCTGATGGTGCTTTCCCCCAGATAGCCGCACATGTCAATTGAACCGAACCCCTCGAGTTCTGGCTCCTTATTTCTGTCGCCCTTTTTGACGTGAAATGAAATAGGCTTTCCCTCGTGACTTTCCACGACGTAACTCCTGTCCGACACGAGACGCTCCTGCGCGTGGATTGAACCCTTTACAGACGCCCAGGACCAACTCGGCGACCCCAACTGAAGGTCGTCTAGCCTCGCGCTCTCGGAAGGCGATTCTGTACGCCAGGCCAACTGCTCATGTAATCGGTATGCCCAAAGGCCACCGCCATATTCTTCCTCAGAATCATCGCATTGAAGCCCGTCGCGGATCAGTTTCGCCACACTCCAGATTGCCATCCTCTTGTCACTTTGATTCGTCAGTTCGCATCCAGTATATCTTAGTAAAGCTTCCTTCCACAAGGTTTCTAGTGAATCATCGTTGGGTCCTGCAATAGAGGGGCAATCACTGGTAATTTCGTTGAGACGTCCGCGCCAGTGCCGGTTGGTGGCCGCAAACCTGTCTATTGCATGCGGGAGGCCATTGGGAATGGATTCACAGGCGCTCCGAGTACTGCAGTCCCAGAAAATTTGAGATTTTGTAAAGTGGAGGAGCCTTGGAGATAGCATACGTTCTAATGAGACTCTTGGTCATCGTTCCCAGAGGTCTGTTATCATTTACGTACCTTGAAACACCCAAGCTCGGGAATATATCTTGCTGCCCAGAAGTTCCTTGAGCCAGAAATTCTCATCAAAGACTCTCCACGTCCCTCGTTCAAGTCTCGAGTCCTCGTCTGCTTCGTAGATCGCCGGGACGATGTCACTGGGGTCTCTTTCTCGAAAGAGTCCGCCTTCACTATCCGCTGAGTCGGCCGCGACAATGTTGCAATACGTATACCGGTACACCTTGTGCATGTATTGCCCCTGCTCATCGAAATCGCCCCCAGCTCCTTGCATGATGCATAGCGAATCTATCCATATGTACTTCATTCCCAGAAATCTTGCCACTTCGATAGCTTGCTGGAAATTGACGGTGAGCTCAGACATGCGAATACCCTCACCCATGAGTCGCGTTTCGTTTTCGCGTTTAAGAACAAGGAAACGTGTTTTGCCCCAGCAGTGACTGAGCGTCACGTAAGGTGCTTTTATTTCGTTCTGAGCAGTATCGACGACGCGCACAATGTCTTTCGAGCCTATGTCTATGTCGACGAGGCGCTTGGGTACGTATGATTCTGTGCCAGCTTGTTTGCAGTGAGCATGTGTGTCGTTGCAAGTCGATATCCAAGATTTGATTTGATCGCCTGTGTCGTGAAGGCGTGTAGATGAACCTAATTGTTCTGCTGTTGGTAGACGATCCACGTCAACATCAGAAATCATATGAAACCTTCGTTTGGGTAGTCGATACTGCGCCTCATTTTGGAAAGTTATTGAAATGATATGTTGAGAGTTGGAGATTTTGGTACGCGTTCGTAAACTCCAATACAAGCTGGAGGGATTTGAAATTCGTTTTCCATCTTGCTCCCGAAGTGAAATGGTCTTCCTATCTTGGAAAATGGCAGAGCAAAAAGAACACTCCGAGCTCGGGTGAGAGGTGAGTTGAGTGCTGGCTCTCCAATAAAAACCTTGACGAGCTCTGCATTCCAATATGGTGGTCTTGCAGTAGTTACATACGGTTTTGGCATAAGTTGCATTTTCATATGCTGATTGGTCGACTTGCTCGGTCTCTAATTCAAGAAATTTTCCCGCTTGATCTTGCGAGTCAACGGAAGAGACTGAACTAGTATGCGATGTGATTGATGAAATTGATATGGCCACAGAAGTCTCAGTGTCGGTGGAAGTCCCTCGAGAGAGCACCGGCGGAGAGTGACGGGTGATGGCACAATCATCGTCTTCTGATTCCGAGGAGGATTCGAATTCTTCTGATGGAAATGCTGAGAAATCTGGGTCTAAGGCAGAATCCTCATCAGTAGGTATTTTATCGGCGTCGATCGCTTTTCGTATCGATCTTAGTTTTTCGTAGGCTGCAATCAGATTCCAGTTGTAATCTTCTGCAATGTATCGTATCAAGTCTGGATGGCAGCAGCTAACGTCGTAGTTCTCTTGGAATAAGAGGCCTCGAGCTGCGCGGAGCACCTTCGCCAAGTTTGGCCACGTAACATCAGGTTCTGGTTCGGTAGTTGCTCCGGCGCACCTTTCGAGAACCTCTTCTACTTTGACAAGTTTTGAATCTTGGGCGTGAGAGCGCGAAAAGTCACGTGGGACAAGAGCAACCAGCGCTATCATCACGAGTTCTCGTGCTTCTGGATCTTCTGGTTCGATTGCTTCCAACTCCGCATCGTAGTAAGCAACGATAGTGCTCGGGAGCCGATCTTTCTTTGCAATCAGCTGTTGCAAATTTGCCTGTTCTCGGACATGATCTAGAATCGAAAGTACAGAGTCAGCTAAAATCCATTACTGAAGCGGCCTAAGAAAGGATCCAGAATGCAGCATCAAGTAGTATCCCGATGCTGGTCTGGACTAAGGACATACTAACCCAATCGAAGACAGGTGTTGGTGATGTCGGAGTAAACCCGCTGGTCGAAATGCTGAATGATCGCAGAACTCACAACATTATTAGACATATCACCATCAGCGTAAGCGCCATATTCCAGATGAAGATCCTGGTAAATGAACCGTTTCAAGCTGGCTGTATCTGGCTGGACCAGAAGATTGACATGACGATAAGGCTCAAACCAGCCCCTTTCGTGTCCTTGTTTACTGCAATTTATGCCACGATCGCGGCAATCGTAGCAGAGAATCCAGTGCTGCTCAGGCCGGATTGGGCCTTGATTGCTTTCTTCCAATGATTGAATGCAGAGCTCGCATTCCCAGTATAAGTCCAATGGATCCGATACGTTGTCGTTGCCGCAGACGTCGCAGAAACAGAGAGACTCGGCCTGCTTGTCGAATTTGGCAACGCGTCGTGTAATGAGGATTTTGGCACTCTGTAATCCGTCCAAGTATTTTTCCACATCATTTTGGACAGGTAAGGGTAAGTCGTCGAATCCATCTAGAATCACAAATCGCACTAGAGTTTGTGATGAAAGATGGTGCAGCTTATCGTTGAGTTTCTCTAATGATTCTTCGCGGAGGGTGCCTTCAAGCTTTTCTCGGTCAAAGGTGGGGACAGCGGAGTGCAATTGCTCGTTTATCAAATCGATCAGGTGCGCAGCCTCAAGGCTGGTGTTCTCTCGAGCACTTCGTTGAACAAATACAGTGGCCACAGGAAATTTTGTATGATTTTGGAGATACTGGGAAAACAAAGCCGCTAAAGTAGTCTGTTGAGATTCAGTATTGTCAATCATTTCCAGAAATCGAGGCAACGCGGGGCATACCTTCCCACGGCCAGGGCCGCCGTGCAGGTGCAACCGCCATGTTTTGTTGGGATCTAGCCATGACAGGAACTCTTTTTTTGAGAAGGTGCCATCGAACAAATCTTCCTGTACCCCAATTGGCAGTCTATGGGCAGTTCGTAGGCACGCTAATGGCAGGATATTCGCTTCTTCCATTGTAGCATACATGTAGGCCCCCGTTGGGATTAAACGATTTTTGGTGGGCTCTGTTGTTGACGGAGAAGGTCAGAATGGCTATCTTTTACATAATTTTTATGCGAACTGTATGAAGGGGTTCTACCTAGACAAACAACGAACTCAAAAATGAGTGATAAAAAGGTGGGCGGCCTCAGCTAACAGGATGAACATCGTTTGCGCATGGAAGTTCAGCATGCAGTTTCCATAATAGGTTTACCCATATTCCGTTCTCATCAACATGCCCCACTCGACCTGTTCTCTTTTAGTAGGACCGTTTGGGCGTACCGTATTATTTTTAGTGCACTACGCCGTACTGCACGTTTCACATAGTTATATATTTTCCATATAAGCCCGTATAGAAATCGGACCCGTTGCCTTTTTGTGGCTATGTTGTGAGCATAACATCGTCCGAGTATTGTACCAAATACACTTATCGGACTGGCTTAAAGACCGGAGAGGAGGGAATGTTCCTGAAATCCTCTAGTACTACGTTACACGACATCTACATGTCTGACTGTTGTAGTACACTCCCAGTGTCCGATTGGGGTAAGTGTAATATGGCTGGCCTGTCATACGGTCTGTAACACAGCCCTGTACGTGAAAAATTATTTGACCCTTGTGTATAATCCTTCAAGATGACTGCATGTGGCCCCCTTTTGAAAGATTTGCTCGCGGCTGCATGCATTGATGTGTTCTTCAGCCGCCCTTGAGGTACCTTGCGAAATGGCCCCCAAATCCAAACCCAACCCTTGCGTATAGAGGGTCCGCGGAAGTTCATTTCATATCGGGCGTATGTCAGTATTGGGGCGAGAACAGAAGATGCTCTCTGACCGGTTCAGAATTCTGTGCAAAGAGTTCTTCTACGTCGGAGATAGCGTCCACTTTTAAGGCCAAGGCTTCCCTCGCTTCAATTGATTCTTCAGTGTCATTTCACCTCTCACTGTCGTTTACGGTATTTTCCTAACTTGAAATGCTTAATTTTTTGTATCCGTTTTTTCTTTTTTTGGAGTATGCAGTGGGTGCGGGTGCTGAAGCCACAGGTACACCAGTCAGTATCTCCAAAGCTGAAGCCTCAGCTCGAGCTCAATCAACAGACTGCCATAATGTAATGGTGAAAGCAGCGCAAGGTAACCATTCCGACTCACCCAATTCAAAATCAAATTTGACGTCCTCTAGGCCAAAAGCTCTTCCGAGCCTCCGACGTCTTTTCTTGCCTGAAGAATGTGCCTTTCAGTCCAGCGAATGCCAATCGTTTCATAGACTTCTATAATCAAACACTGCAATACCAAAGCACGCTTGCTTTCCTCGCCGATCCTCCAACTGGGTACCAACAGCCAGCGGTCAATGTCGAAGAAGTGCTGTCGGAGATCAAAGCGAATGTTGATGCCGGAAAATATACTAGGTATTTATGGGGCCTTCGATCTGATCCACTTTGATTGATATGCACAATGCTGACATCTACCCTCAACATTAGTCAATATGCGTTTGAATCGGAGATACATCATTTGGTCAATCGCATTCATGATAATCATGTCGCGCTCGAGGCCGGGATTTTCGGTGTGTTTACTTTCGCAAGTCCATACACCCTTGTATCTGCCTCGGTAGATGGAAAGCAGACTCCCAACATCTATCTTTACGAAGATGTAGTGTATTCCCAGATTGAGGGCTGGACACCATCGCCGGTCTCCAAGATCAACGGTGAAGATGCAGATGCATATCTAAGTGAATTTGCCGCGCTCAATTCGGATGGCTACGTGGAGCCCAATGCGGACTGGAATTCTCTCATGGAAAGCCCAGCCAGGGACATACAGGATAAACTCAGCTTGTTCCAGAGGGCCGCCTTCTACCCTGGTGAAGATCTGGACTTCACCTTGGCGAACGGTAGTACGGTCAAAAACGAGTGGTGGGCCATATACACGAAAGAGACAGAATTCGGCCCGTTGAGTACGCCTGGAGACTTTTACAATTATTTCGTCTTAGGCTTGGTGCCTGAAGGCTTCGATCCAGTCAACGCAACGGAATGGTGGTCGCAGAAAGATACTCTCAATGATACCACAACAATTGGGCAAGATGATGATGAAGATGATGATGATGAAGATGATGAAGAGCCCGAAGATGAATTCGGGTGTGCCACAAACAATTCCTCAGCTTCGAATTGGTGCCTTGAGAGCAGCGGAGCTTACCCAAACAATCCCATCGTAACTCAGAGCGAAATTGGTGAGACAGATACCGGCGTAGTGACTGGCTATTTACTCGACGACATTTCTACTGGAGTACTCAGTATACCCAGCTTCTTCATGATGGATGAAGAAGTCCCGGATTTCGACGCTGCAGTCGAGTATTTTATTGGAAATGCAACGGCGCGAAACACTAGGCGACTTATCATTGATCTACAGCAGAATAGTGGCGGTATGAGTCTGCTCGCCTTCACCTTGTTCAAAAGGTTGTTCAACGGATTAGATCCCTATACAGGAAGTCGCATCAGGAGCCATGAAGCTGCAAACATTCTCGGAACAGCTTATTCTCAATGGTGGAAATCTTTGGAGACACATGACAATGCAGTGAATGACTCTGACTATCAAAACCTCGCGGATTCTGAATGGGTTGTTCAAAATCGCATCAATCTCGAGACAGGAAAGAACTTCTCCTCCTGGAAGGAGTACTATGGTCCGATCAAAGACCACAAGGATAGTTTCTCTCAACAGGTATGGATCAAGTGCTACCTAGCTCGAACACACACAGACTAACTTCTGTAGCAACTTTACAATTTGAGCGACCCGATGTTTGACGCGGCCATGTTCGAGTGGGAGCCAGTAGATTACACAAAGACTGATCACAGCTTGCCTGACTATGTGTGGGATCCTAATGATATAGTTCTCGTAGGTTGATCCCGACCCGATGTACCGAAAGACACAAATACTAACGTCTTTTCAGCTTACTGACGGTACATGCTCTTCAGCATGTGCTCTATTCGTTGAATTAATGACTCATCATGCCGGTGTACGAACCATCGCAGCTGGCGGAAGGAAAGAGCAAGGTCCTATGCAGACTGCAAGTGGAA
Source organism: Periconia sp. R9002 (assembly GCA_023627715.1). NCBI lineage: Eukaryota > Fungi > Ascomycota > Dothideomycetes > Pleosporales > Periconiaceae > Periconia > Periconia sp. R9002. The sequence goes on along the minus strand of JAMAHW010000014.1, from coordinate 648,271 downwards.
ACCGAGGAGCGCGATTATATACAGATGACGACCTCCTGACTGATTACGATTTCCTCAACGAAACAATTGGCGACGATTCAGCGTTATCGCGTTTACCAAACAGAGATGACACCGGCATTCTCCTCGACTACCTTTCCTTCAATATTCGTGATCAAATGCGTGAAGGCGACAAGATCCCTCTGCAGTTCAAATACGATGCTGCTCAATGCCGAATCTACTACACCTTGCACAACGTTTATAACATGACCCGGCTGTGGAGAGATGTTGTTGCGGCGACCTGGGAAACCCCATCACTCTGCGTTCAGAATTCCACAGGATACGCGACTGGACCCAATACAACTAAAGCAATGGTTAGACCACCTCCTGCGGCCGTTGCTCAGGTTCCGAATCTCAATCTTGAAAACGTGAATAATTATGGTTTTATCATCAACTCCACCGGCGGACTTATCAACGCATTTCAACAAAAAGGGCCAGCAACAAATTCCAGGAACGACAACCTCCAAAAACCCATCTCCCCGTCGTTAATAGAATGCGAGCAGGACTCCGATTGTCCTTCCCAGCTAAACCGATGTAGAAGCTATCGTTTCTCTTGCGGGCAATCGAGTGAACCAGTTCCAACAATGATTTGCTATGGCCACTGCCTAAACAACATGGAAAGTTGCTCAGCTGGCACTTTAGACGAGTCAAAGAACATCAAGTTTGCGAAGGGCAACAAGGCGCTAAAGGCGGGATTCAGGATACCAGAGCCTGATGCTCGCGAGACTTTCATCGCAAAAAAGTGTAAGGCCAAGACACACAAACCTGTACACCCGAAAACCCCAGCAGGCCCCGATCAAAATGGCGTAAAATCAGCGTTGCAAAAGAAGAAGAAGGGCACGAAGGCAGCGTCGCAAAATAAGCGGAATCTGGGAAGAAAAAGAACGGTACAAAAACGCCAACTCGTCACCTGGTTCAAGTCCTGAACCAGCCCAACCGTATTTTAGAAAGCGATGAGATGCATCCAGGATAGAACCCCTAATACTATAGACTACACAACTAGAATTTATTTGTTGAAAAAGTGGCGTGTGCTTCGGCAAAAGCCTGAAGATGTTGAACTCCAACAAGAGCGTGCGCGCCAAACAAACAAAAGGTGTCGATTTCCATACTACAGGTGTACATTTGTATGAACCTGGATAAACAAGAGAGCAAGCGGAATATAGACACTGAAACACTCCCATATTATATATTGTGGTGGTATGAAGCGGGGAAATAAAAGCACTAATGAGCATTGATATGCCCATATGCAGTATCAGCGGGGGGAAACAGATCTGCTTGCCGGCTTTCCGCCCACAATTTGCCTCCCGACAGCCAATACAATCCTCTACACTCACATAGCAACCCGAAGCCGCGAGGCATCTACGCTCGACGACTCAATTTTCGTCATTCATGATTACGCAAAGAAATGGTATCCTTCACTATCCCAGTCCAGCCCCAACGCTCAAATGCATGCATCATACCATCGTGGCACCATCCTAGAATGTCTCTTCCTCCGCTACCTCGCCTTCGGCAGGAATTTCGAAGCCCTCCTCGGTTGAGTATAGAATGGCTTGAATCTGCTTGAGGAGTCCGTCCTCTTTCTCGAGCTCAGGGTCTGCTTCCATTGCTTGCTGGATCAAAAGCTCAATATCGCGGAGCTTGCTGAAATAGAAATCTCGCTCGCGCTCCAGACCAGTCACAGTCTCCTTAAGCACATTGTTTTCCTCTCGTAGCGCAGCAGTGGCAGCACCACCACCACCCCCAAGTGGTGTCCGTGTACGAGGTGCGGCAGAATTGCTTGCGGCGGGTCGACGAGCGGTTGAGGCAGCAGGGCGCGAAGCACCGGCACCAGTAGAGATGCCTGCTCCACCCTTGCGACGGGAGAGCGGGTCGTAGTCGTGGCCGGGGAAGTATTGATCCCAATAACGTTTGCAGAATTGTAGGAATTCGAGGTTGTCTTGCATTTTGCACTTGACCAGCGACGTCACGGGGATGGGCTTGTCGATTTGGTGCTTGGCAAATACATCTGCGGAGATGTTAGTATACCCAGTGAGATGTATGTAATGCCAGGGTTTCCAACGGACTTTGTAATATCTTGAAGTTCTGTAGATAGGCGTATTCGGTATTGGCATCAAACTTGACTCGCGACATTGGCACATCGTCTGCATGCATGTTAGTGAAAACCAAGAGCCTTCTTTGTTTGAATATCCTTACAGAAAATGCTGTCAAAAACCTGGCAAAGCGCTGCTCTGTAACCCCTCATTAGTAAACCCTTGATTTTGCCCCTAGGCAGCCATGTATGCGCCTGCCTCGATCGCAACGACGTACCCAGTGCCACATTGTTCGACTTTTGTGATATTGAGCTGGAGGAGGTTGTTCAACCAGGCGACGAGTTCTTGCCTATTTTACAACATTAGCCACTGCTATTCGGACCCCCCTAAAATGCTGGATCTTTGGGAGGGGCGATTCTTACCTTGACTCTCCCATGATGGGCTGCAGCTGAGAAAGAGTTCAGATATGCTGAGGATTTTATAGAAATGTTCCAGCGGAAGCGCTCCTGCAGAATTCGCGAGGTAGTGTTTGGGTAAGTGAAGATATCTTCGTGTTGTTTTGTTGATGGTGTTTCCAGCAACCCGCATGGAAAACAAACGAACCCCCGCCATTTGTCGTGCCAAGAGAGACTAGTCTTGAACGAGACTAGACAAAGCAAGACAACGGTCCGAACATTTGGATGTCCAAGTGCCAATGCCCAAGATGATGCGACAAACCGTTAACCTTCACCTTTCGACATAGTCTTTTGTCTGCACTTGTGTATTCTCTAAAGTCACCGATGAATGAAATTGTTAGCATCTAAATTTGGAAACAGGAAGGCCAACATCAATCCCACTTTTGTATAGCTAGCAAGCAATATCAACTATGACAACAATTAAAAACTCATATCCGCGTTAAATATTTAGGAAATTCAACTGCAACCCACTTCCCGACACATTTAGTTTCTTGCCGGCACGTCGGTCAACTCATGAGAACCTGGCTCTCCAGAATTACCCCTAGGACTGCCACTCTCCTTGTACACGAGCGACGAGGCCGCCATCCTCTTCTTCCTTCTGCTCTCACCAAAGATCGAGGCTGCAACCCAAGCCAGCCACATGACACCAGCAATGACTGAGTAGGCAATCATCCCAGGACGGCTTCCCGTATCCACATCATCGGCCAGGTCGAAACCGAGTCCGCCATTGATTATGCCTAGACTGATTGCAATGCGACCAATCCAAATGTGGGCGTGAGACCAGATGGTACGAGTTTGGTTCTTTTTGAATAAAGAGTGGTGCACAAAGCCAAGAATGGGCTGGAAAAAGAGCGCGGCGAAGACAACAATGCCGATAATTGCATGTTTATCATCGAGCTGGTAGCTTGTTAGCATGCGGTTTGACATGATTGATGGTTGATAACCTACAACATCAAGACTGTCTGCGAGGTATATGCCGATGCCGAAACCTGCGACAAAAACCAAATATCCGAGGACTTGAAATGCTGCGTGAAACCAAACGACTCCGGTGAAAGACGCCAAGCGGATTGCAATCGACCCAACAGGAAAGAATAGGAGAAACGCAAGAGCTGCAAGAGCTGCATGCGCGGCTACCATTGTGTCAGACGGCGACGACCGACGCCCCGATGAAGCAGGCGGCGTGGAACTATTGCTACTGCTATTCCCTGTGTTCGACGAAGTAGCTGTATTCAGCAGTGGATTAACACTGTTGCCTCCCTTTGCATTTGCGTAACTCCATGGGAATGGCGCCTTCTCGCTATGCTCGTTGATGGTTGCGGACTGGCTGGTGGTATCTTTCGGTCCGCCGGAGGAAGAATATGCGTAGATCCAGTCGCCATTGTTTCCGGAAAAGCTTGCAGATCCACCTGACCAAGAATTGCAGCTGGAACCTAGGGGTTGTCAGCAATTTGTGTTGAATGGACTGTTTGTGAAGGCTATCGTACACCTGACGTTTGCGATCATCTTGCCATTCGATACACCTGATCCTTCAAGAAGTGTAACTTGGGCATTGCTGTTCAGTTGGGGCATCTGATGGCCTCGGCCCAATCGTGGTGAGAGTGTAACGTTGCCATTGCCGGCGGTATACACGACAAAAATGTTGGAGCCACTCATGCCCGTTCCCTGGCCTAGCGCAACCCATTCGTACGTGCTAGGCGCCGATATCTGGAAGAATATGTCTCCATTCCCAGACGAACTTGTCGTTTCGGGGATGTTCAGTTTGAAGCATACATCGGTCGTCGGGCACTCGCTGGCAACCTGAGCGGATGCGCGCTGTGCTGGTATGGGTTAGCATCGACTGAACAGCTGCAGAAAGCAGATATATATGCACTCACCAAATGCTAGCAGACCTGCCAGGACTCCATTTCTCGTGAACCTTCTCATGTCGAGTTGGTGAAGTGTTTACACTTTATTAAGGAGAGGAAAACCCCAAAAGGAAGATTGAGGCTTGCCAAGCTGGATATAAATACGATCTGACAAATGACAGCAACGAGTAAGACGAGGTGCCGCACGAGCTGACAAGAATAAGCTCGTATTATCTGTGCGATCAAAAACAATGTCTCAAATGTCGGCTGGGAAGGGCCATGGTTTTATAAGGGACAGTGAAATGGGCATGCTCTTGACGAGGGGATGATTTCTTTGTTTGGAAGTACATAACCTCGTACGCATTCCACTAGGGGCGCAAGCTTCGCGTGGGGTTTACGGTGCCTTGTCTCCATGCGGTCAGCGCGGGGAGCCGTCCCAAGCTCTCCTTCTGGATAAGACGCCGGCAATGCTCTGGGATACCAGAAACGCGTCATGATCCTTCGGGGGCTTGGATGTCGGAGCCTATGGCGTAAAAGCGGCCTTATCCAGGGACCACGCCCAGCTTCTGTCTGTGGAGGCTGAGCATACGCCTACTTGACTTTTCCAGCCCCCTGGCGAATCAGCACTCCGTAGCTGTGCATACCCTATGCATGAGTTGCGCACATTCGTCAGACGGAAAGCAACACGTATTCCCACGAGCTTCGTAAGTCTGCTCGAGTATCACGCATTACCTTTTTTTGTACTTATCGCACTTGCGTTACCAGATGGGTATTTAAGCGGGTTAGCGGGGCAGTTGGCGATCAGCGGGTCCGTTTCATCGGGACAGCTTCCCCATGTCCAACACCACAACTTAAAATCATACCTACACTATATCACCGTCAGTATTCCGCGCTCCGCTGAACTGTGCAACTACCGACACAACTAGATCTTTCCTGCTTTCTGGTACGTATCAATTTGCTATTTGGTCAGCCGATTTATAGTGCCCATGATTGGTTCGAAAAAAAACGAACAACATGGTGTTTTGGCGGCCCTCAAGTATCAATATGTACATACGTCAGTGGCATAAATCTGGCCGACGAAAACCGTCGCGTTTCGTATGCCATACGTGGTGCCCAGCTTATCAGACACGCAATCCTCCAGGACTCTAACCATCTATCTGAATTCAGCATCCGAATGCTCTGCCGATATGTCTAATTTGCTTGGCTTTTCTTATAAGGATTACAACATTGATCTGTAGCGGCACGATTAGTGACTACAGTACCTGGTGGACAGCCAAGCTCGTGGTAACATGCATCTCTGCACAGCCACAGCTTGACTGATACTGACAATCCAATCAGCTGGTCAGCGACTCCAAATTTCGGTCTTACCAATCCATCACAATTGCATTCGTCACATCCTTCCCGACATCGTATCAAAAATTGGCCGATAGGCCGTCGCAGCGAAACCCCACCTCGCACTCCAGGCTCTTTGAAATATACTACCTATACGTCCTTATGAGATCGTCGGGCGTTATCTTCTCCTCTCATCACCGACCCATGAATGGTTTCTTCTCCGCCGCCAGCACTGACTTCCTAAACTGGCAAGTTCTTAGCATGTATCTAGCGAGTAGGAATTTGCACTCACCCGTTTTGTTCTGACCTGCCTACAAAAACATCAATTTCGCATCAAATGCCATATCGTGACCTAGTCGGACAATCTCTTTTGTTACCCTGCATACAACTGCTAAGATTTCACTCATTTCTCGTCGATGGAGCCGACTACGAATTGAATCTTTGATGCCTTTTCGACCCCACGCGATTGCATCTCAAGTTCGCCGCAAAGACCAAACAGCAATAGCAGCTGCCGTTTTGGTCCGCATTTTGTTTGATTAACTAAGGATCAAGGCAATTCAAATTTAACCCGAACAGGCAACTTCAACCTTCAAATGCACATACCCAGATTGTGTTGCGGAAAGAATGAGACGTTCAAAACGAGGAAGGAGGTTGAAGTACTTCGATCTTATTAGCTTGCCTACTCAAAACGGTTGTGCATAGTTGAAGCGAAATGACTCGACTCGCCGTCGAGAAGCGCCGAATAAGGCTGTGTCCCGTTTTGCTCTGAGGACGCGGGGGAAACAACAGGAAAAGTGCATCAGCAAGGGTCTGACGCCTAAAACAACTCTGCTGCGGAGATTATTGAGACACACCACCACCTGTGCACGGAGAGCCAAGCTCTTAAGCCTTGCTGTCAACTGCAAGGTCTCTGGGGAAGTAATTACCAAAGTTGCCTACGAAAACCAAGCATCCTCGCGTCAAGGTTCTAAAAGAAATAGGTGTTTTTGATGCCGATCTACACTAAAAGTATTGTGCTTCCTTGCACCAGACTTTGCTTCGACACGATGATCATAGAATGGGAGAAAAACGAAAGGTACCAAGATGTATACCTAGGTACATAGTGAATGTTTGTACACATGACACTAGTCATTGAACTCAACACAGCCATGAGCTTACGACGTCACCTCGGGCCGAAACTCAATCACACGCCACAAAACTCACCGCTGGAAATAGAAAAAGCTTGTATAATCGTTGAGCATTTCGTGATTGCTGGCTCCACATCAGTCAGCGCCAGCGTCAGCAGTCTGAATCGACAATGCCTCCGTTGTCACAAACCTGTTGGCCACTATGAAGCTACAACACAAAAATCCGTTGCGCTTCACGAAACCGCTCAACCTTCACCGACGTCCTCAAACTTCTGTAAACGCCGGTCCGGTATGCTGAGGAAGCCGTGGTACATCGGAAAAGATACGGCCCCTCAACGACTTTCTGCGCTGCTGTGGATTTGCGGAAACCATTTCCCATCGCCTCAACGGGAAAAGGGTGGCCGTAAACTGATTACTGACGTGTAGAGATATGTGGAACCTATGGTACGGGATCGGCCCGCTAGTGTACCAGACCCAGCACAACAAACGATAGAACGTGGATGGGAAAACCTAATCACCGGTCTACAACTTCCTGTCGGTAACTTACCGAACTGAGTCTGTACTAAAGCCTCTATGATCACTTTTCGCATCATGCATACATGTACGTCCCTCACAACGTAAAATCCAATGCGATCTTGGGAATGCATGAACCTGGACCGTCTCGCATACGAATCGATGGTATACAGAATATCCTCGGAAATCCGAAGATAAAATCACTGCTGTAGTTCTGCACCCGGAGTGAAAGAAGAAGAATTGACTTGATGAGTGCTTGTAATTTGTCGTATATAGTTTGTCTCTGTGCGACTTGTTGCCCTCTCTTCGAACATCATAACTTTTTTTTCTCAATCCATATCGTAATAAAACTAGGAGTGTGAAGTATCGTCGGGTATACGGTTCTACTACATTACTTCGCACTTTCAATGTTGCAGTTCTGACCTCTATATCCGTTCACTTGTAGACCTTCACTGGAAATGTTAGAATTGAACTGAGAGAAAATCAAACACGTGAATACAAAAAAGGGCAGGGGCTGGTGCTGGGGTAGTGCCAAATTCTTACACATTCATCCACGATATCCTATGTCAAGGGAGTTCGTAATTTCTGTCGCATGTGTTGTTCGTGATCCTGACTGGTGAAATTCGTGTAGTCTTATAGGACCAAGAACCCGCTGTTCAGTATAGCTCTCGACTGAAATTCGATATATCGATTAGTATTTGGGCGTTCACATGATACATATACCCATTAAGTGTAACCGACTGTGAATCGGATCGCTATGTATCAGAACCATGAATGTAAGGTTTGGTCGGTAGGGGGTTATTTGCGGAATCGCCAGTGTAAAGCTCATGAACATATATGCCAGAAGGTAGCTCGTGTGCCTCGTCTTTGCTTCTCCCTGTTGAAAGCTCCTGGGCATATTTTATTGGCATGATCAGTTCATGCACCGATGAAGAGTCCATTTCGTGGATTCGCATCGGATCCTCTTTCGGGACAACCGGTGGGTTTTGTTTCCGTTTCAACTGTCTGATGTAATATAGTAATCCTCCCACCAAGGCCAGTAACAGAACACCCCCAGCGATGCCGCTACCAATTCCGGCCTTTTGTGCAGTAGTCAATCCGCTGGACGGAATGGATTGCGTAGGTGCGGGGGTCAGGGCCGGTGTCGAGGTCGAGGTCGGGATTGTGGAAGTGAAACTCGTTGTCTACGCAATGATTAATGTGGGAATTCAGTAAAGAGTGTGAGTTACTGACTTCGGCCGAACCAGTACCGGACTCTTTCATTGCGAAGGGCGTTGTGGTCGCGACGGCAATCACAATACCGTATGCATTCAAAACGTCCGAAGGGGCATAACTCGTCGTCATGGTGATCAACCTATCTTCAGACAGTGATGTTACACGAATAACTCCAGAACTGCCAAAGAAAGATTGACAAGCCATCGTCGACATGAAAAGAACATTTTGGGAAGGTTCGCGGGCCTCAAATACGGCGTATCTGATGACGAAAAATGATTAGAGGTAATTTTTATGACTGGATTAAGACTTCTCTTACGTTGGGCAGCATGTCTGCGTTGCTTTTGCTGTTGGTGCCGGTGCTGTGGTGCTTAATGTTTTCTCCTCTGCAGCTCGAGCCGGTGTATAACCTGATGGACAGATGCCAGGGTTGTATATAGCTGTTGTCTTAGGATCGTAATTCTCAGGAAAGCAGCTAGCAACGCTGGTTTGTCCTTGTAAATAATATGACGCACTATTTACTTGGTCCATGAGAATCCAGGTGGTACTCGGAGATAGACATCCTGGAGGTGGTGTGAAGGTTGTCGTTAGAGAACCTAACGATAACATCGATGTGGCTTGCTGTATTAAATATAGTGAAACCTTGATTTTTGAAACTGAACCAGTCGTGCAGAATCAAAAGAGAAAATCAGAGAGGCTATTGGATTCATAAATATCAATCGTTCGCCAAGATAATCGGAGATGCTGTTAGCGTTGTTGGAAAGGCAAAGATGAAACCAGATCTTAGGCCGGCCAAGGGGACGGAGAGGTTAAAGTTGGGGGCCGTCGTAATGCAAATGTGGAAGGGGTAAAGGGAAGGGGAAAATCGAAGGCCAAAGCAATTTTCTGTCATCGGGCTGTCCTAACCTTTTCTCACCGAGCCCTCTGACGGCTCTTGCCTATTAGCAGGTCACCCACGTGTAAGATTTCCTACGATGCATGCGCATGCCGACTGGTACTCCTAAGGAAAGAGTTAGGTGTTAGATATGATTATGCAGTCAGGCAAGCAGGAATGTTTAAGCGAGCCTGTTCTCGTACGCATGAAATTCGAAATCCGGGGGCTATGACTTCAACCCAACCTCACTTCAATCCGCGCATTACGTATGCGTTGACCAGAAATTACAGAAATTTGGGAACAGTTCGTGAAAAGTCACAACAAGATGGGATTGACAGGATTCTAGGCTCCGATCCTTGGTTCTCTGGGGACGTCATGATACTTGTGATATTTTTGCATCGCATATTCAAACGCAAGCTCGATTTTAGAGGTTCGGAAGAAACCCCTATTGCGGACATTGACACGGGTGCAGGTTGGGCATCTAGCCCTACCTTTGTACTATCGAAACCGTTTTTAGCGATGTTGTGCGCGATTGGTTCTTTTGAACTACAATGCTTCCTCAGGCGGCATTGTTGTGACTCCTACATTGCAGTTTTTCTTCTTTGAGTATTCTTGCCCTAGGCCAGATCTCAATGCCAAAGCTCCAGATAGATGTGAGGTATCCTCATTGACTAGTCCTTGTCACCAGGTTTCTGTTTTCCGCTTTTACACAAATTCGTATAGTTTTCATTTATCAAGTTTGGACCAAGACCCGATCACCCGTTAGATTATCCGCCAGACCCGGGTTTATACAACATCGCTAATCACTTTTACTTATTGTATGCGCAGGCTTTGAAATATTTGTTTCAAGATTAGCAGTAGTAGAATGTTAATTAGATCGTGCAGACCTCCCAAATTAATTTTTGATTGAAGTGACACAATTACTGATGCTCAGAAATACCAATGGCTGTCTATAAAGCCAAAAGACGTCGATACCTACTGAACTCTGAGTTTTCTTTCAGCTTCAGGAAGACGCCATGTTCCGTCTCACTCTAATTGCTGCGTTTGCGGCTGCGGTTGTAGCCCGCAGTCTCCCCATCGGGAACTCCCTTGCCACTCGATCTGTTCTTCCAACCTCCTTCAAATGGAATTCGACCCAGGTACTTGTCGGTCCAAAGAATGATGGTCGCAATATAGATGGTATCAAAGATCCTTCCATCATCCAGATTGACGATACTTATCACGTCTTTGCTTCCACCGCATCTGAGGCCCAGGGATACAATCTCGTCTACTTCAACTTCACGGATTTCGCAAAAGCCGGTGATGCGCCGTTTTTCTACCTCGATCAAGCTCCTTTGGGCACCGGATACCGTGCCGCGCCGGAAGTGTTCTACTTCGAGCCTCAGAAGCTTTGGTATCTAGTGTACCAGGATGGAAATGCAGCGTACAGTACGAACCCAGATATCAACAACCCAGCTGGATGGACAGCCCCAGAACATTTTTACAGCGGCACTCCAGCAACGATCCAAGCAGGACTCGAGGGCGGTTACTGGGTAGATATGTGGGTTGTTTGCGATGCCAATAACTGCCATCTTTTCTCTTCGGACGACAACGGCCGTTTATATCGCTCTCAAACGCCAATTGAGAGCTTCCCGCAGGGCATGAGCGAACCTGTGATTGCACTTTCTGAAGCAAGCAAATACGATCTTTTCGAAGCATCCACAATCTATTCGGTTGGTAATGGTACGTATCATCACACATGTGGCTTTATTTAACCAAGACTTGGTCGATTGTATCATTTTGAGGTAGCACTGACTCGCCCAGGTACATACCTTATCCTAGTCGAGTGCATTGGAGCAAACGGCCGATACTTCCGCTCCTGGACCGCCCCCGACATTGCTGGACCTTACACGCCATTGGCAGCTACAGAAGCTAACCCATTCCTTGGTCTCAACAATGTGGAATTCATATCGGGCGCAAGATGGTCGAAGAGTATTAGCCACGGCGAGATAATCAGAACAAATGTAAACCAGAACCTATTCGTGGAGCCTTGCAACCTCAGATTTCTCTACCAAGGCGTGGACCCTACAGCAGAGAGTGCCGGAGGAGCATATAACGCCTTGCCTTGGAAGTTGGCTTTGGTTACTCAAACCGACTCGCAATGCTCGAATGGGACGCTGCGCTGAAGCTAAACAAAAAAAGTGGCCAAAGATTCCGAGGGAAGCTGTTACAACTAGGTAACTGAAGAAATGCTATTCTGCTTCTATGCTAAATAATGACCGAAAAGTGATGTATCGATATGCCGGGAATATCCCAAAGTACATAAAAGCACTCACAACATACAAAACCGTGAAAGACTTCGCTGAAATGTGTAGGGAATCAAACTAGTACGAGTAATTTCGGGATTATCCAAAATCTACAGTGACCATTTTTAAGATTGGCGATGATGATCAGCATCACCACGAGGAGCTACATGGTAAGAGTCATGAAGGACTCCAAAGACACACACACACACACACACACACACATGACGCATTGTAAAAGGCATTTTTGGCCACTGATCAGACTCATGGAGTTTGATCATCAGAACTTTAGAAACTCTCCTCCCCAGAAGCACCATGCGCTTCCGGTATAGGCAATTCTAGAATCAATCTAGAAAAACCACCCAGGGCGTGGAGAGAAAGGAAATGGAAACCAGGGACATGATATGCATTTATATAGACTTTCTGATCTTTTCGGTGGGTGCTTTGGGATTTGTCATAATCTGGTCCACCCTCTAGTTTGCCACTTTGCATCCCCAACCATGGAGTCACGATTGCGAGACTATTGATCGCTTTGGTTGGACTATACTATCTGCGGATTTGAAGTCCTAAAGGAGCACGTAAGCACGATTCCTGTGCCACCTCGTGAGCACGTCGCTCCAATAACGTTTCACTATGACCTAAGCTTCTAGAAATCCGCTCCTAATGCGAAGGTGAAGGCCATGCGGCTGAGTACCTCGATGGAGAGATTGCCCATCATAGAGGAGTAGGATGACAGAAGGTTTTCATGTGAATTATGGTACGTAAAGCGTATTGCTTTCTGTTTGGGTAGGTACATCCGAATAGTGCCTGGGCATCAATTCCTAACCACAAGAATCAAACGTGTTACAGAGACACCTGATCATCACATGCTCGAACGTGCGCACACTTAGGATTCACGCACTGGATAAGGTTGCCCGAACGGGGCGAATATTTGATTTCAGATCATCAGATATCTTGATTGTCGAAACGTCTCTTCCCAATACAAGAAAAATCCTTTTAGTATACACTATGGTACAATCGTCGCTGTCAAAATACTCCATATGAAGTCTACGAGCGACTCTTCGCAAGTTCGCTCTGGGCGGTGGCAGTTGGGCCACCCCGGACCCTCTCGCCACCAGTCACCTCTTTTTCGCCTTCTGTGATATCGTGTAACGCTTGACTAGAAATGGGCTCTCCGGCGTGTTGTTGGGCCCTTGCCGTAGGACCACCCTTCACAGGTCTTGGTTGGCCTGTGAGGTCCTTCTCTTTCTCCGTGATCTTGTGAATAGTCGAGCTGTCCAGTACGCCAGAGGCTGATGTTGTGTTGGAAGATGATGAGGAAGAGAGTTGTGTCAGGATGGATTGCGCAATCGATGTTGGACCGTTCTTGATGGGTTGATCTTTTCCTGTAATTGCGAACTCTCCTTCGGTGATGTCATGGATGACCTGTCCCGTCAACGCTTGTCCGGCGTGCGATTGTGCGCGGGCTGTCGGGCCATTTCTGACAGTGTCGTCTTGGTTGGTAATAAGCTTTTCAGCGGCAGTGATTTCCGAGATGAAGTTTGAATCAACAGTTGCGGAGGCCATGATGCGGGCTGTGGTGGAAAGATTGCGACGGCTTTGGCTAATGGCAGTAGAGCGAGCAAATGCGAGAACTCTCGTGGCGCGGATGAGATTGGAAGACATTTTGATTTACTTGGCGTGGAAGGAATTGCTTGCAGCTTATATAAATATCAATTGAAGTTGGACGTTTGGCAGCTGAGGTGCGTAACTATGTCGTAAGTGAAGTCGATCAATAGATGTTTAAATAGAATTGAAGAATGTCGATCAGTGCACGGATAGCCTGTCGTGGTACGATAGTCCAGGTACAAACGTTCAAAAATGTCGATGGTGCCTGCAGAACGCGATGCGAAGACAGGGGAGTGGATATGGTGATGTCAGTACTATTTTGTTCGCAAGTCGCAATCACGTGAGTAACGTTCCTACCAGACGGATGATTGGAATGCAGTCCACCTCTCCGACCCGAATACTCGTCCAAGCCACTAATTCCTGTATGAACCACGAAATTCAACAAAAATTGGTCATTTTCCAGAAAACAAATGTTAAAATATTGTTTCGCTAGGTTCAAGCGCAAGCAGTCAAATCGCTTCATCACATACATTCATCTCTACCAGGACCCTGCTTGCAGTCATGTCTTATATCGAAGCACCTTATTGATGTTAATATATTCCTTTGACGAAGGTCCAAATTTGACTCGAACACATTTGCGACGTGGTTTGCTTATAGTCGGAAATCCTCTCGTCTACTCCCTAGGTAGCATCTGTCAATGATGCCAGGTCTATAGCCTAACCCCTCGCTTCATTTGTTTTCCCCCTGTTTCTCAATGAATGCAGCATCTATTTCTTCGTAAGACGATTGCTGCTAGCGGATTGGTAATAAAGCACCAGATGTTCACAAAACATTAGTGCTGGACATTACATTTTGTAATTTGCCGAAACGGGAGAAGTATATATACGGGAGAGAGCAGCCTTTTAAGGCCCACACAATAATTTGATCAGTCTTATTTACCAATCGAAGAAGATTCCTGCATGTGTAGGCACATTTCAACATGGCTTTCCCTGCTCCACCCAAACCTAAGTCGCCATTAGGCCGACATCGTATCCTTGCTCCTTCTGCAGGAGTAAGAGTATCTCCCATCTGTCTGGGTGCGATGAACTTTGGCGAAAAATGGTCCAGCATCTTTGGCGAATGCAACAAAGAGCAATCTTTTGCTATGCTTGACTACTTCTACTCGCAAGGTGGAAATTGTAAGTGGCTCATCTATCTCAAGTGATTTGTGCATAGACGAATTCTCGTGCACGTATGAATGCTAACAGAAACTGCGGAATATCAGTCATCGACACTGCGGTGAATTATCAGAGAGGGGACAGTGAGCAATGGCTTGGCGACTGGATGGAGCAACGCGGGAACAGAGACGAAATGGTAATAGCGACAAAGTTCACGGCATCCCAAGTCTCTGGTCAGGATGACAAAGTGCTTCATTCGAACTACGGGGGCAATAGTGCGAAGAACATTCATACATCTATTACGCGTTCTTTGAAGAACCTGCGAACATCATACATTGACATTGTGAGTCTTGAGCAGCAACTTGAGGAGTAAAGAAGTAGTTTTGCAACGAAGCTGACATCGACAAGTATTACGCCCACTGGTTCGATTACACGACGTCCATTCCTGAGCTCATGCATTCTCTCAACAATCTCATCACAAGCGGACGCGTTCTCTATCTCGGCATCTCCAACGCCCCCGCCTGGGTTGTCGTAAAGGCCAACGACTACGCCCGGGAGCACGGCCTTCGACCGTTTTCCATTTATCAGGGAAAATGGAGCGCCGCGAGCCGGGACATGGAACGGGACATTATTCCAATGTGTTTGCACGAGGGCATGGCAATTGCACCATGGCAGGTATTAGGAGGTGGAGGTTTCAAACCCAACGAAGGGGGACGAACAAGCTTGATAGGACGAACCGGGAACGAAGATGCTGTAGGCGCAGTGTTGAGCACTATTGCAGAGAAGCGGAATCCTCCTGTTCATCCGACCCAAATCGCGCTTGCCTATGTCATGCACAAAGCTCCCTACGTATTTCCGATCTTAGGTGGACGCAAGATTGAGCATCTGAAGTCCAATATTGACGCCCTGAGCTTGAAGCTGTCAGGCGAGGAGATGGACGAGATTGACAATGCGTCTGGTTTCAAAATGGGATTCCCTCATGATTTCCTCAATCCTGGTAATGCAATGGTCTTGGGGCCGGGCGATGTCGTTCTCAACAGAGGACTAGGGATGTTTGATTATGTAGCTGGAGCCAAGGCCATTGAGCCTCACCAAAGAGGAGATGATGATGATGATGATGATGATGATGATGATGATGATGATGATGATGATGAGGAATCAGGCTGATGGAGGAGTTGGAGTGATGGGCTCGTTTTGCAGCACTAATTTCATTGATGCATTCATGGAGACTGCTGACGGTGTAAAGCGGCTGGGCGAAGCGCGAGTTTGACCAAGGTGATTGGCCCCCATGCCCTTCCCGGGGTCCTCGGCGCTTACCATGCTCAGTCGGTGGTAGCGGGGCAAGTGGCACGGAGGCTGAGCAGCTTGTCGCGAAGACTACTTGCTTAGATTAAATAAGTAGTTGAGCGTCCTTTCCTCGGTGGGGAGCTAGCCATATCTTCTTCTTCTCCCTTGAAGTCGAAAGCCACCTCTCGTGTTGAAATCGGTGTGAACGTGAGGCGCGCAGAATCACTACCAGCAAGCATGTCTGGATATCAAAGCTCGCCCCCACCTGGTGGAAACTACTACCCGCGTCAGTAGCTACACCACCATCTTAGATATGCTTCAAGCTTACACTTTCCCATAGCCCCTCCAGAAAAGGGTGGACACGGTCCTGGCCATTCTCCAGGTATATCAGCAGTTATTCCAAGCCTACTACAATAGACTGACACAGCATAGATCCCTCACAACAACAGTACTTTGCTCCTCCTCCCGGTGGTCAATCCTACCCTCCTCCACCCCCCTCGAGTCCCCCAGCCCAGATTCCCGGTCAACAACAGCACTATCCACCACCACCTGGCGGCGCCCCCGGTGGCCATCCGCATGCTCAACAACACTTCTCTCCACCTCCTGATCAGTCCCAGTACCAGCAACAGCAACAACATTTCCCTCCTCCTGGGAGTGCTCCACCCCCTCCTCAGAGCCCATATGGCGCTCCTCCGAACCCGTCTCCACACCCCGGAATGCCACCGCAGCAGGTGAGCCAACAGGGAAGTTTTGCGGGAGCACCACCGCCACAACAGCATTACGCATCCGACAAGCAAGCGCCGGCCCAACAACAAGCAGTGCAGACCAGTCAACCGCAATTTGTGGGTGCAAGGTCTACCCAATCCGACGATGTAGGGACTTTTAACGGGGGAAGCTATCGAGTCAGCCATCGAGACACCAATAGTATCCTCACCATCCAACTCGCAATTGGATGTCCCTTGACTGCCAAACCAGGTATGCCCTTACTCCCCCTTAGTCTCTCCTGTATCACTGGCTCTTGAATCAAGTGTTGCCCAGCTAATCACCCTTGTTCCAATTGCAGGCGCAATGATCGCAATGTCTCCTACCATGACCCTCAAAGGTTCCGCGAAATTCACCCTCAAAAAACTCGTCGCAGGCGGCGAAATGAGCAAGTCGACTTACACGGGCCCCGGTGAGCTCCTCCTAGCGCCTCCCAGCATCGGCGACATTACTATCATCAAGCTATCTGGCCAAGAACAATGGAGTGTTGGCAAGGAAGCATTCCTGGCCTGCACTCAGGGCATCGTGACTGAATACAAGACCCAGGGCGTCAGCAAGGCGATTTTCAGCGGCGAGGGCCTCTTTGTGTACCGCATCAGTGGGCAGGGCATTCTGTGGTGTACTAGCTTCGGCGCCATCATCCGCAAGGATCTGGCCAAGGATGAAAAGTACTTGATCGATAACGGGCATTTGGTTGCCTGGAACTGCAAGTACGTCCTAGAAAGGGTGGCATCGGGGGGTATCATCTCGAACTATGCCGCTGGTGAAGGATTGGTGTGCAAGTTCACCGGTACGTATCTCCTGCATTCTTTCCTCATCATACATGGGTAATGTATGCGAGATGTCTACAAAAATGAGACTGACAACTTTCTAGGTCCTGGAACGGTCTTTATGCAAACACGAAACGCGGTAGCATTTTCGACATGGTTGACTGCGAATGCAGCGTCAACGGGAGTGTAATTCATGTGAGCGAGGCGTTGGGCATTACGTTCAAATTATATATCCATCCACCTGGTGAAATTGAATTATTGCTTTTGTCCATGTATTCATTCCTGTAGGTACATAGTAGCCCAAAAGCCATTGGAGCGTATCCCATCACCTCATGCTTATATTTTTGTCATGACACATTCGTCTTTCCACAACGTGATGTGGAAGTGGTTCAATCTACACCGGAACCCGGTGGCGGAAGCAAAAGAAAATTGAAAATGCAGCCTATTCAATACAAACACTGCCAGCCCATTATGCGCCCATCTACTTTTGCTGTCTCCTTCTCTTGCCAACCTGGGCCGAGAAACCAGTCTTGATCGCAGTGACGGACCTACGGGAACCGCATGAATTGCACGTGACGAAGTACAATCGGTTCTCTCCCTTGGTGAGCTCGGAATCGGGCGAGCGGCATGTCTTGCAGGTAACGTATTCGACAATGTAGCGGCGGAGAACGTTCTCGATCTGCTTCTGCTGGAAACGACCCTTGATGACCAAACGGCGAGAACCATCGACGGAACCAGAAGTACCCAATTCGGCGAACAAGAATTGTGTCACTTCAAGCGGTCAGCATGCTATCATAAAATGGAGGTGGAAGGAGAAAAATACCGTGCTCGTCGGTACGCTTCATGCGTTTGCAAATCTCGGAAATGTTGGCAAAGATGGTCTTCTTGTTTCCTTCACGCAGACATTGCGGTGGTGGGATCTTGTAGCTCTTCGAGCCGGACGACATGAGGTCGGGATGCTGCGAGTGGAGCAGGGTGAAGAAGCGGTTTAGAAGCATGTTGTACGGAACTGGAGTGGTGTTGTCGTGCTGCCAGATGCCGGTGCCCTTGATCATATCGCCCTCAATCTCCTCGGCCGGGGCCTCTGCGTCGCCTCCCTCCTTTTCGTCTCCAACTTTGGCGGCGAGCTGGGCTTCGAAGTCGTCGGCGACATCCTCCTTGGGCTTCTTGGACTTCTTCTTTTTCTTCAGGCCGGAGAGAACGTCATCGGCATCTTCGCCTTCGGTCTTTGGCTTCTTCTTCTTCTGCAGAGCAGTTAGTATCTATCTATCGGTGGCGGGAGGAAATCGAAGACGCACCTTTTTGGCGAGCCCGGCGAACATATCCGTCACCTCATCAACGTCCTTGTCTGTTACCCTCGTGTCAGCGGGGTTATTCGCAGCTTGATCATTGCTGCTCTCGAGTGTGACGGCAGGTCTGCTCAGAGGATAGGCGGGAGACATACCCGCTGAGTGGGACTCGGCGCTGTTCTTGTCGCCGTTCACATTTGCATTCTCCATGACTTGGCCGTCTTCGTCGACGATGGTGGTGTTTTCTTCGAAAGCAACGCTCTTGCGAGGTTTCCGCTCAGCCTGTAGGTAGTTCATTAGCTTTATGCACACGGCTATAGTGAATTTTGAGGGCAGGTGGGGCACACTGGGTACGTACAACGTCCGCCATGATTGCGGTTGATGTGTGTAGGGAGATTGTGCAAAGGTATCACAATGTTTTGGCGTTTCGCAGGGTGTGCTTTATGGGGCGTGAAAATACGTAGGTGAGTCAAAGGGCATGTCACTTTCGCCGCACTCTCTCGCACTGTGCAGTCATCGAGCCCACGTCACGTGAATTATCCGCTAAGCCCCTCACCCTCTGATTGGCTGGCCGAATGAATGGATGCTGCCGTTGACGAACATCATCGCTATGGAAGCTCCAAGCTCCCGCTGCCCGTAGCCGACTCTCAAAGGGTCATCCGTCCCTGAAATACACATCACACCCCCCAAAGCACCCTTCCTCATGCTCCACAGGTAGCTGTACGGCTCATCGCATCCGAAATCACAGCATTCCCTCTACGACCCAACCACCGCCATGTCGCTAGCCAACAGCGAAAGCTTCATTGAGCCCCCGAATAGTTCCGACGAAACGGACGAGGTCGCTTCCCTTCCTTCCTCCCCAACAGACTCCACCGTCGACGATGACGAATACGTTTCGGATGCAGAAAGAGAATGGAGGGAATCTTTGCAACAATTGGAATTGCTTTTGACAATGGTTGTGGTGCCGTACATGGGGAAATACTTTGGAAGGAAATGTGCATACTGGGGTGAGTTCGGTCATGGAGAGCATCAGCGGAATAGGAGATGCGCGATGGCCCTTTCGACAATGGAAAGCTCGTTTTAGCTAACAATATATTATAGGCTGGGCCAAGTTCATGGAATGGAAATACCCCGTGGAGATTGTCATGACGAGTCCAGCAACTTTCAAGGGCGTGGGAGCCGTTGAGGCAGCAGCATCATTATGATTTATAATTGGATCCAACAGCCCGGTGAAGGCTAGATCATGCATGCATTGAAGCACAGGCGTTTGGCGCGTGAAGTTATTATCGACTTGTTCCTTTTCACAACATGTGAATCTCTCTCTGTACAACATACTGAGACGTATATAACAATTCATACGTTTTCCCTTGTCGATCCATTCAAGTGAGCCCCTTCGTGACAGTCGTCATTCAGCACTTCCAGTTTGTTACAACCTGTATCCTGTTACCCGAACCCTCTGCTTGTATTTCTTACAAAGTTCCCAAAAGTATGTATCAAATAATGGATACCAGCCTACCAAAAACCCCACGAACCTATAACCCATCTCTGTAAACAAGGCATCCAAAGCATCAATTCTTTCCTTATTGTCCAACCCTTTTCAACGCAGTCCAAGTTCTTTTCCATGCTTTCGATGCGATCTCTAAAATGAATTCGGTTGGCTGTCTGGCCTCGCTTGACTGTCTTGCGGATTGTGTGACATGCTATACACGTACGTACGGAGAGCTGACCGACATGAGTCATTCGAGCTCGTGGAGAGCATGGCATAGCGACTCTTCTTGCTAGTAAAGAGGACATCGTGGGCGGAGTGTCAATGGAGCAGACAAGAATCGGACAGGGTGATGAATGTTGTAGTTGGGTTTGGATGTTCTGCTTGATGATGATGATGGCGGCAGTGATGCAGAGACAGAGTAAAAGGAAAAAAGCAAATGTTGCAAGTGTTTGGGGCGGTGCGGTGGTGGCCGCTCTTTTCATGGTCGTGGAGGCTATTGTCAAAGTGTGTATTGGTAAAACTGGTACAAATATGCATGTACCGTCAGATTTCCCGACATACCAACAATAGAAATACAGAACAGTTGCTCAAGGTCATCGAATTATGCTATGCACTAAGATGTCTTGAGTAGACAAACCTGCACCATGGCGTTGCGTACTTCACGCTTACATGCAGTGCAAAGATGGTTGCAGCAAATGGACTACATGCGGAGAGAAGATGGTCATAAGGCACTCTCGTACAAAGTGCACAAATGCAGGAGAAGAAAAAACATGCAAATGTGTTGTCAAAAACGTGCGCGCGCCCTATGGTTGCAATGGTGTGTATGACGAAAGGATGGTGCAGCTTCTGAGGGAATCAGGTTGGCGGGTTGCATGGTGGTGAAAGTGAAAGTGGATGGCACGTTAGACGAAGGATGTTGACAAGTATTTTGTACTTTGTAGGACATGGAGGGGGGAGAGGTAAGTGCGGTGGTGGAGTAGGGCAAGAACACCAAAGGCGCCGTGGGAGTGGGAGCGCGATCGCGGCATGACGACCGCGGGGTATATTTATATTGGCACACGTGTGAAGATCAGGACTATTATCGGGATGTCGCACTATTCTTCGTGGGGTTGCAGTTATGAAGGCGTGGGCGACATAGCGCGATGGGGGGAGGCGAAGGCATGAGCACGCAAAGGGCAAGAGAAACAACGGCAACAACGGCGGCGGCGGCGACAACGACGGCATGGCGGGGCATATGAGCCGGGCGAGCCAACGAACAACAACATCAAGCCAGAGAGAACTTCTTCCTCAACCACCCAGCATGATTGCCAGGCCAGTCAATGAAAAATAAATCTGGGGGGCGGAAGGAGGAGAAAAAGAATGACAACCGCGGCCGAAGCCGATAAGAGAAAGACAAGAGAAGTGAGGTTATAAAAGAAGGACAAGAAGGATGTTGTCGAAAGTGTCGGAGGTCGGAGGAGGTAGTCAAAATAGAAGGACAAGAAGGATGTCGAAGGTGCCGAAGGTGTTGAGGATGTCGAAGATGCCGAAGGTGTTGAGGATGTCGAAGATGCCGAAGGTGTTGAGGATGTCGAAGATGCCGAAGGTCGGAGGAGGTAAATAAAATAGAAAGACAAGAAGGATGTTCGAAAGTGTCGATAGTGTCGAAGATGCCCAAGTCAACCGCTCAACCATCCTAGCCATACCTCAGAAATTCCAATCTCTTCCTAACCAATGTATCCTCCCACACACCCGTCCGGCCCCGTAGCCTCGATGCCCACCTGCCAACCCGGCTTTGCAAATGCCCAGATTGTTCGACCCGTTGCCATCTGAACGTGAAACATCCACGAACAGACCGATCCTGGAGGACATGCCCGATACCTCGCATCAACAGAGATAGAGCCCATAAGAGGGGTCCGACTAAAACCCAGAGGTGCACCCAGTCAGGTCACCAGTCGCCGCTGGATCGCAGTTGTCACCGACCGAAGTCGAAGTAGGGGACGTGGGCAGCCGACTTCAGCGGCGGCAGCGCTTCGTCCAAGTGTTGTACGAGGATGGGAAGATGCCTACTGTCAGTCCAGAAGCCCGGGGTCGGGTACAATGCGTTGCGTAGAGGTACAAAGACCCCAGCATTGCGAGAACGAAGTTGAATTCGAACCGCTGCTACCTGTGCCCTGGCCCAACAAAGTTGTCGAAATTGTAAAAAGTGTCGAAAGTGAGGAGAAGGAGAGAGGGAGCGGGGGAGGCGGCAGGTTTATATACTGCCTGGCATATGGTCAGTGCGTGCCATTAGTAAGTTGAATCACGTGTTATTACACCAGGCACTGGGTGAAGCCGCTATTGGGCGGTCCTTTGCTTTCGACGGGGTTCTAAGGCGTTTGTTATGGCGTGCGCGGCCACTGTTGCGGTCTTGGCAGCGGTGAACGTGAGAGTGAACGTGAGAGTGAGCCCAGCACGCGAGGAACATCAAGGTGAAGCGAGGAACGTAATGAACGACATCCACTGGAAGTTTTCCTTAGGTGACTGTTGGTAGTGGTGACTGGCTCTTCATGTAGACTTGGACTGCACATATCTGACTCCATCATTTGCTTACTATGTCACTGAGGAGATAGAGACCAACGAACATAGAATGCAGCAGTCATAAGCGCTTTAATGTATGCTCTTTTTTTGATAGTTTCATGTATAGCATAGATGATTTGAGAAAATATCTGTGCCATCTCCATCGTTTGCAACGAAGTGTTCTATCTGGATTGCCAACCCAGCCCTATATAGGTTCGCCGCGCATGCCCTCGGAAGCAGTGAAAAGCGGCAGAGTTTGCGAGTGTCATGATAAAACCAGTGAGCTTCCGCTCATGTCCCGTTTTCTCCAAATGATGTTCGTCCAACATCGACAGAATTCCACTGTTAGTAGAACGCGAATGTCAACATACCACGCTTTGGCAATACACCGCGCTCTACCTCGATATCAAAGGGAGTCTATCAACATCAGTCAAAGAAAAGCGGCGACCATACAAGATGCACTACCATCTAACCACAAAAATGAAGCGCCTTCCCTCCTCTCCTCTCCTCCCGGCCACGTGTGTTCCGAAGCCCAAACCTGCAAATAGAAGACAGTCCAGGTTGTTTACCAGCGCCTCCATAGTCATACTCTATTCTCCCCATATCTTCAGCCATCCAACGACTACATCGTACATACCGATCGCACGACCGCCTTCCTCGCCCGCCTTCTGCTACCTGCTGCCCTCATCCTCGGAGCTCGTGCGCCCACAACCACGCCCACGTCCCATGCCCTCCATCACGAAGCGCAATACATACATTTGAAAGGGAATGAATCATGATATATCGACAGAGGACACAAGCACACAGGGAAATTGGAAGAGTATACATCACAAGATCGGGCAAGGACGATGCAAAGTGGGCTCATGCCCACCGCGGCCGTATTGGTCCGCGTGCGCAGACAACGGCAACAGAAGGTCACTACCTGCATATTTTGGCGTGTCTAGTTATGAAAAGGGTGAAAATTGGTTTTGGGGGAGTAGTTGATGTCGGGGTTCTACTGGCATGATACATCGAGGTGAATAAGGTGATCGAGCAAGGCCTAGCAATTGAGCGCACAGAGAAAGCAATTGAAGGGATGCTTATTCACGGATGTCTATCCCTCCGATTTGATTGAAGTTGAAGCTCCTAAAGTGTTCTGTAATGCTGTAATCCCAATACCAATCACTCTCCAGGCGATTCGGGCTGTGATGCTGAAACACAGCTCTGGCGGCGAATCCGCCTTGTGCGCCCATCCTTTCCAATGGCATTAGGCACCCCGGTAGAACTCAGCAGCCTGATCTTCACTGACAGCGCTGGCAAAGCACCTCTTCCGATCCACAAGACCATATTTGTTTGCCCTAATCTTCCACCACATCTCCCTGCGATCTCCGCCCAGCTCTCCACCCAGCAGCTCTTTCTTCAAATCCGTCACGAACACATTCCAGATTTCCGGTTCCTCCAACTCGGTAATCTCTTCACGCATGACCCGCATAGCTTCTAGTGCCCGGCCATATGCAGAATCTGCCACACTGTTGCGGATGAGTTTGCGTATCTCAGTGCCCATGGCATCGGCAGCTTCTTGGATAGCTTCGAGATCGTCTGTAGCGGCAAGGGTTTGTTTGAAGGAGGGAATGAGGTTCGTCGAGTCGACCTTGAGGCGTTTCTGGTTGCCGAGAAGTTCATCAACATCAAGGCCTGAAAGAGGTTTCTCTCGTTCAGCGCGCGAGCGTTTGCCGCGGCCTTTGGCTTTAGGTGGCACCTTTTTAACGTCGGCGGCTTTTTTCAGGGCAGCGAGTTGGTTTTGGGTTCGTTGGATGAGTTCAGCTGGAGGGTTGGCAAATTTGGTGAGTATTTGGGGCGGATCAGGGAGGGGGAGGTTCGGATCTGTATGTGTAGCTCGCCAGCGGATCATCTGGTTTACCCTGTGTAGCAGAGGCGAATACGCATCTTCCATCTTTGCGTACTCTGCTGGCTCACCATCATCATCTCTGTCGAATGTAGAAAGATCCATAGCATCGACGTAATCGCTCATTGATTGCATGAGTTCTGCGCTCGGGAGGTCTTTGTGCTCGGTGATTGTCTTTCCGGACACGGTGAGCTTTTTGTCCAACGGGGGAAATTTATAACGCCGCATGTCTTCTTCGAACGGCAACTCGACCTCTATGAGTACTTCCATTTCTGGCTCGATGCGTGGTACCAAGAGCACGATCAGCGGAGGCTTGTTCTCCTTTGTAACGAGACGAGCCACTGCATAGCAATCTGCCTCCCACAGCGCATGTATGAAAGAAGATAGTGCGAGCTTGGCTTTTACGTTCGACTTTTGCGGAACAATATAGTTTGAGTGCGACATGGGAAGATATCGATCGAATTTGCTGGCATCCAAAAAGCCGAGGAGCTCAAGTCCAGGTGAGGTCTCGATATTCACGACGTTGGCATCCGATTCGCTTATGTGTACTGCTGTCCGGCCGTACTCATACCCGCGCTCAAGCTCATCTGCTTCAACATTCATCTTTTGACCAGGCTCATCAGGATTCTCAACCTGGTAAACCCGCTGGTTCCGAACCGCAGAGAGCTCTTCACTCATCGGATCGTCATCGCCGGTCACAGTGGCACTCGCCTGCGTGCCAGCTAGATCTGTTCGATTCACGAAGTTGCTGGCGGAAGGAGGTTTGGCGACCATTGTACATGGGTATCGTTCCACATCAATGCTGATAGTAGCATCGTAGGTACTGGCATCACCGAGGGATAACGTGCCTTTATAACTTGGAGTTGGTCTCACTTCCTTGATCCGTGGAATTTGGATCTGTTCAATGGCTTCTGCAAGGCTGCCGAAGACACCGTCACAATCTTCAACAAACTCCTTCAATATTTCTTCGTTCTTCCTCTATATCACAAGGTTAGCGAGGGCCTACAGCCGCGACGAGTTTCTTACTTTATGGTTGTCTTTATCTTCTTCCTTGTATCCATTCTCCGAGTCGTCAAAATCAACGCCTCTGTGAAACATTAGCTTTGTTTAGCTTGTCCGCTATGAATTACTGACAGCAGGATAAGCTCAATCGGTGTGGAAGCATCCTTGATCTTGTTCTGAATGTGCTCCAAGTCACCTGTATCCATAGCTCCTCTTCCGTCCGTTACTACAACAATGCGACGCCTGTATTTGAGTGGGTTGCCTGACTTTCCAGTAGTTGCTGTATCAATCTGTTGAATCGCAACCACAAGAGCCGACATCAAGTCGCCTTCATTAGTTGAGCTGGTTGTTAACCTATTTTGCAATTTTCGAACATCGGGCAAGAGCCATCTGTGCAAAGTCAACTCCATCACAATCTGATTTGTCCAAAGTCACATACTGTTGAAGCCCCGAGAAAACTGTGATGTTTTCGTAACCTTCTTCGTCGTCCATTGCACCTTGCAAATCTGTGTCTGCGGCTTGTCGTTAGAGTCCGTCCGCAATAGAAACAGAGCCATTCTCGTTTCATCACTCACCATCTGTTCGGAAACCCACCACACTCATTAAGGCAGTTTTTCTGCCGTTACCAACCTATCATGTCACATTAGCACCACTCCCTAAGGGTGCTCTGAGCGTATCTGAAGTTTTAGGATAAATTCTCAAGAATCATTGCACCTCTCTTAGCCACCAACAAACATACCGTCGTAAGGATCTTGTCCCACACATACTCCATCGCCCACTCCAAATCCGTTTGAGTCCGCCCATACCTCTTCTCTCCCATGGTTTCACCCAAATCAATGATGTACACTGTCGCTTCCTTTTCTGCCATGATGCGTGACGCTACGGTGCTGTTCTAGAAGATTTATTGATATGTTGCTCCACCTGGACGCGAATGGATGGTCCAGCAGTCAGGTTGCAAACGGAAAATGACCGCAACTTTTCTTTTTTCAAAGCTTGAACGTCAGATGAAGAGTCGCTATATTATGAATTTTTCAATTGAAAAGTCGGTAAGGAGAAATGGAGCTGTAGTGAAAGAGAACATATGTACACAGGTGTTGCTTGTTACATGGTGACGGAGGTTAGGCAGCAAACGCGTGCACAGACGTAACGCGGGCTCATGTGACGTCAAACTAAACCCTTTGCGACGACTGCCTTATTGGATTATGAGAGGATGCCAGGTACATGGTTTTTCTGAATGTAATTGATAAACATCCCGTTTCGAATCCTGGGAATGGATCATGTATTATGCGCAATTGAAAGTGGTGCAAGACCGGGAACAGCGAGCCGCATTACCATCTCCAGATGACTACAAAGATACGGCAATGTATTATCGAATTCATTCGGGCTTTTATACGCTGCCCATATGAGCAGATATAGTTCATTTCAATGGTCTCCCGTAGTTAGGCCAAGTGTCGTGATCGCTGTTCGCACATGGATCTCATATCATGTACTTCCACGACCGTCTTCCCACAATTCCATTCCCTGGGTATACCTTTTCTCACCTCCTGCACATCCACCTACTTCCTCCCTTCCACCATAATGATATGATATCCCTCGCTCGTCTTACACTCCCCCAACTTTGGACTCGACGTAGAGCTAGGCTCAAGCTCGTACGCGACCTTCTCAAACTCTGCCAGTAAGCTGCCCCGGACCTTCCACCCAAGGCTCCCACCCTGCCTGGCTTTATCCTCGCTCATCTCACGCGCGACTTCATCGAACTTGGCGCCGTTACGCAGCTTCTCAAGGGCCTCTTCTTTCTTGCTGTGCTTCTCGCAGAGGATGTGGCGCACGTTGATGCTGGTGGCGGGTTTGAGTTTGGAGGATTTAGAGTCGCCGTCGTCTTTGTCCTTGGCTTTTCCTTTGTTTTTGGGCGCCATCTTCTGCCTTTTCGATGAGGCGGAGGGAAAGGGCGATATTTGCGGATGCCGGCTTTTTCAGTGACAGTTATAAGAGGGACAGGAAATGGATGCGAGCATTCGGGGGCAATATGGCCTTGCAGTCGAGGTCCACTGATTATGAAAATAGGAAGGAAATGTTGGAGGTTGAGTAAAGTGTTGATCAAGAGGATCAATTAGCACAGCGGAAGAGAGATGCGGGGTGGCAGTATCGGCAAAGCGGTAAGCAGTCATCCATAGCGAAGTTCAGCCTTGTACCTGCATTTTTATCATCACGTTCACCACATATCATACACGTACATATTCCAACATCAATTCAGGGTATCTCGAAGAGAATATATTTATCATCGAGGTGGTATTGCTATGTGCAAACCATCCATCCCACCAATGGTCGGCATTGGTGCCTGTGTCACCAAATATGCTACGTCTCCGTGATTGAGAAAAAAACAATAAAAGTTGTGCCCATAGGGAGCGGGGCATTGGTTATCCCATCATACAACAAGTGCATCGAAATAGTAGAACAACAAATCGAAATCCACCATCAAATCATCTCTGGTCGCTGACCTACGGCGCCCGCGACCGTCTGGGGTATTTTGGTTGCATGCTGGAAACGTGAAAGTCGAAATTATGTCAGTTCAACCGTCGTCACTGACTTTTGCAGTGATCCCATTGGTGCCATTGTTTGCGAGAACTGTATCCATGAAACTCTTCCGCGGCTTGTGCTTCTTTTCGGGTAGTTGACCCTCCCTCTCAAGAAGGTGTATCCGCCGTCTCTTGCTCAAGTCCTTTATCTCTTGGAGCAGAGGTCGGAGGCTCTCTACCTTCTCTACCTCCGTACACAGGACAGTGTCCTCGACCCAGTACAATCCTTCCATGCTCATAAACTGCTGACGAGCTTGCTTGATGCTTTCCTGGATTTTCGCATAATCGAAGTCGGGCGTGCCTTCCATTGGGAAACGGAAGTCTTGTGCCAGGAGCGCAACGTCGTATTGTCGAAGAAGAATATCGCGATGCTGGTGGGTGAAAGGAATGCGGTCCCAAGTGGAGTAAGGAGCATCCAAATGCGCGAGATCGAGCTCTTTTAAGCCGAGAATTCCAGCGACTTGGAAGGAGGGAATATAGACTTTGCCAAGATTCGAGCTCCCAAGTTGCAGGTCTTGGGATGTAGTACAGAAAAGTGGAAGAAACACTGCAGAGATGCCAAGTTCTTCGCCTGAGAAATGAAGAGGACGGTTGTTGCCAAGCTCGCAAGCCCTTCGTAACGCGCGTGGAAGACTAGCCACACGATGTAGCCGTTCAGTAAGTTCTTTTTGGCGTTGTGCTTCGAGAGCTTCTTTCCGTTTCGCCTCTTCTTCCTCGGCTTTTCGTTTGGCCTCTTCAGCCTCCCTTTGACGTGCTTTTTCCGCTTCCTCTTCTGCAATTCGTCGAGCCTCTGCTTCTGCCTCAGCCTTCTTTTGAGCCTCTTCTTCAGCAGCCTTGCGCGCAGTTTCTTTTTCCTCTTCTTCCTGTCTTCGGGCCGCTTCTTCTGCTGCTTTCCGCTTGGTTTCTATGGCTTGTTTCTCAGCTTCTTGTTCGGCATGTTTCCGCTCCTCTTGTTTCCGTTCTTCCTGTTTGCGCTCGCGCTCACGATCTCGCGCGACAACATCCGGAGTGGAAGCTTTTTCAGCGGGTGCAGGAGTCGACTTGGCAGAAACCGCTTGTGTTTTCTTGACCTTACTGTCCTCGACCGAAACATCCGATGCGCGACGCTTCTTTGCCTTGACATCCTCCAAAGGTTTGGAACGTATCTGGCTCTTCACAGGTTTTTTCTCATCGAGCGAGTCAGGATCAGGCGTATGCTTGCTACCACTGGAGACCTTTTCCACCCGGGTTTTGATCTTTGGGCCTGGTTTACGTCTACGCTCACGATCGCTATCATGAGAAGCGGCTCTGGCTGTTCGCTTTGTAACGTCTTGTTCTTCGGATCGGACCTTGATCTTCTTCACGGGCTTGTGCTCTTCACCCTCGCTCATGGCCCGTGGCTTTGCGGATTTCTTCGTTGGCGCTCGCACTTCGTCATCACTATCATCGTCCTCGGAAGTTTCTTCGTCGACGACGCGCCTCCTACGCTTTACCTCTCGATTGGCTGCCATTGCTTTCCCAGACATCAGTCTCCTCGCTTTCGGGGGTGGAGCAGAACCCTTGGCAGATTGGGAACGTTTGGAATCAGGACGGGGTGATGACGAACGCTCTCTACGTGAAGGGGATGATTTCCGTTTGAAGCGAGCAGCAGCCGCTGCTGAAGGGTCTTTTCGATTTCTCTTGGGGCTCTTGTGCTTATAATTGTCGAAAGCATTCTTGAGAATATCCTTCTCCTCTTGCCATTTCGGACCTCTCCGGTCTTCGGATATCTCAAAATATGTTTTTCCTTCTCTGTTTCTGCGGGTAGGATCGAAATTGTCTTGCTCAAGAAGTAGATTCACAATCTTCAAGTGTCCACGACCAATAGCCACCAGCATCGGGGTCTCGCTGTGTTTCGAGGGATCTGGATCGGCTTTTAAGCCACTTGCAAGAAGAATACTGAGGATGTCGTAGTGACCGCCGCGCGAAGCAGCCACTCCACAGGCGATGTTTGGTTTGATATTGCTGTTGATAAGTTCCCCAACCGCTAGGATATCCCCGTCTCCCGCTTTTTCCACCAAAGTTTCGGTGTTGTACTCGTTGTACAGCAGCCTGGACGCCGATTTTGTCTGAGTCAACCCGGATTGCGCATATTCATCATTGGTCGTGGTGTCCACGTGTCGTCGCATAGCAGCGGTGAGTTCCTTTTCTATTTCCTCGGCATCATCTTCTTCATGGTCCAGCACATCAATAGCGCGTTGCCCCTTCTTATTCTGATGATGAGGGTTCACACGGCCTTCATTGAGAAGCAGACGGACGACATCTAGATGTCCGTTCTCTACGGCATCGATAAGCGGTGTATCGCGGTTCAGCGACTCGCAGTCGGTTCGGCACCCTTTTGCAATTAGAAATTTGACCACATCCGCCCAGCCATGCAAAGAAGCTTTTTGTAAAGGTGTGAACCCTGCAAAGTCAGCATGATTCAACTCCTCCGGGGCCGCTTCGTAAGCCTCCTTAACCGCCGATAGATTTCCGCGCTCGCTTTCTCGTGACAATTGAGTGGCGCCATATTTGTCAAGTTTCCGCGCGGGTGGCATGGTGCGAGCAGGCGAAGTCAGTGCTCGATGATCCGAACGCTTCAGCCGCGTATGAGGGGCAATGAAGGGTGTTTGCGTGGGACGAGGTGATGACTCTTCGTCAGAGCTTTCGTCCGACCACTGCTTGCGCTCGGTAGAAACAGCAAGCTCCCTTCGACGGCGGCCTGTGGTGCCAGCAACGTGTGACTGGGTTGACTGCGACCGCTTGTGAGATAAGCCAAAACCAGGAGTTGCGGGGGACGCTGGATAGCGCGATTCCTTAAGACCCTCCGTTTTCACCTTCTGGCGGGGAGGCTCTAAACCCTTTGGGTGCGAGTCGTCGCGTATTTTGCGTTTGCGGGAGTCGAGTGTGGAAGAACTGCGCCCACGCCCTATAGGCTGTGGGGGCGAGGCAGCCGAGTTCACAGGAGACCTGGCAGAACCAGTTGGGCTAGTGTCTTTTGTTTGTCGCGAGGTGGTGCGGCTGCTAGGAGAGGTCGACACCTGGCTCTTCGCATCGGGCTCAACGTCATGCTTTGCGCCATTCACGGTGGAGTGCTCGTCGCGCGAGGGTTTGGCGCCATTTCTGGCCGGCGAAGGAAGACGCGACTCCTCTTTGATGGAGCGCAGATCATCTTCGCTGCGCTCCGTCTTAATCACCTTGGTCTCGCTGGGATTGTGCTTTTCCAGAACGACTGTTTCAGCCTCGGAGAGGTTGGCTTCATCGTCAACGTGGTTCTCGCCGTTGGAGATTTTGTCGTTTTGTGTTATCTTGTTGAGCTTGGGCGAGGCAGCTGTCGAGGCAGGCCGTGACGGGCGGTGGTTGCTGTGGTCGTCGCGAGCGTTGGTGAGGACAGATGGAGGTGTGGATCTCAAGGTAGAATGATCGCCATTACTGGTCATTACGCACGAGGGAGGAGAGGACAGGACCCGAGAGCGCCTGCCTCATGTCGGCTCTTGGGGGATCAGGCAGAAAAATTGGGTGGGCCAGTCGCCTTTATGTGCCGAGAACCGTCCAGTCAAGGAGGCCAGGACGCAAGTGCGAATGGTGATGGGTTGACGATGAGGGGGGTTGGTGATGAGTGATATGGATAGATGGGGCCGATGGGAGGCCAGGACCGATGTGTCGTTGAGAAGAGGCGGAGGGGGTGGTGGTGGTAGATGATGGGTGGTGAAGGGAAAGTGAAGGCTCAAGTGTGGTGGTGGAAGGCGGCAGAGGCAGCAGGCAGGAAGGAAGGAGCGAATGCAAAGCAAGCACTGAGCAGCAGCAAGCAGGAGCCAAGTCTTGTTAGGACTGGGCTGAGAGCGAAACAGAGATGGCGACCAGGGGGGGCTTGATCCATGCCGAATGTTCAATGGCCCATCATGGCCCCTCTTTCCTGCTCTCCTGAGCGAGTGCAGCGGCGAAGCCATCCATCTTTTCTCCTTCCCTGGCCTGGCCTGTCCTGTCCTGGCCTGGCCTGTCCTGCCCTCGCCCATCATGATGAACGAGGAATTGCATCTGCTCAGAGTTGCTGCTGTGCGCGGTAACACGCTCAACTTAGCGTCCTTCACTAACCCTCCCCACCATCCCTATCAGCTCATCATGTCTTGATGGCTCACCCAACAGATGCATCTAATCAATCTATCCACCATCGAGCCTTATGTACTGTACATTGTGCTGTACACTACACCACGCGTTAGTTACTGTACTGTTCGTTACGGTACATGTCTGAGTGAGATGAATCTCGCTCGCCCACTCATCCACCATTGTACAATACATACCTGTACATGCCTAGTACAGCCTAGCCCGGCCAGCTAACAGCACTTGGTCCATTTGGTGCTCTTCGGCTACTGCGCATCCGCCACTGTGCAGCCCCAATCCCGTCTTCCCCCCCTCCTTGGCACGCCGGCGGTGAAGAAGCGGATCCATCATTTTTTCTTTCATTTCGTCCCCTCAGCAAGCAATCCACAAGTCAAGCAAGCCATCACTTTGCCCCTCCGTCTCCCATGCCGTGCATCGCATCGCATTGCATCCTCTCATCTCCCCTCATCTGACCAGTCTCTTCTCTTTTCATCTCCTCTCTTCTCTTTTCACTGTTGCCGCGTTGCACTTTCTATACCTCTGTCCACACCAAGAGTCACGACACAACGCCCCCGCACCGCAAACATGGATAATGCCATTCTCGCTCTTTGGATACGCGTCCTCTACCTCGCTGCCTCTGCTCTTGTCCGCGACACCAACCCAATCTCAATCGTTCATGTACCAATCGACTAACCCTCCCCTTTCCCTAGATTCTCATCCTTCAGTTCGTACCTGACCTCCGCCGTCGCTTTCTTGTCTATGGCCAACGCTACACTCCCGCTCAAGATGCGCCTCACCAGTCCAAGCAAAAGAAGCAGCCGAATGCCCTCGACCTTGCCCTCGACTACGCTGCCAGCATCCAAGTGCCCCACAACTACTTCACCCATTTCTACATCATCTCTGTCGCCAGCTCTCTTTTCTGGGGATGGCGTCTCCAGCTGTGGAAAGCTGGTGGTATGCTACAGATTGCCTGGATGTTGATGCTCCTTCAAGGCACGCGAAGGATGCTCGAATCGAAAAAGTACACTTCGTCTAGCCAGAGCAAAATGTGGGTGGGGCATTGGGTGCTAGGCTGGCTTTACTATTTGGGCATCAATGTGGCCCTTTGGGTCGAGTTCGGGCCGGCGAACCAGTTCAATTACCTTGGATGGAGAGCTGTCGTGCTTGTTCCTGCTATCCTCACGGCCCACTACCTCCAGCATACTTACCATGCGTACCTGTACAAACTGCGTTCGCAAAACACCGGCTACCAGCTTCCATCTCACCCGTTGTTTCCAAACCTCGTTTGCCCTCACTACTCGTGTGAGATTGCCATATATACGCTACTCACGTTTTTGGCGGCTCCGAAAGGTAGTCTTGTGAATTGGACCGTCTTGACTGCAGACATTTTTGTGATAGTCAATCTAGGTGTCACAGCCGACGCGACGAAGAAATGGTACGCCGGGAAATTTGGCGAGAACAAAGTCCGTTCAAGGAAGCGAATGATTCCATTTGTTTGGTAAACAAGAATTGGAATAAGGGAAAGAATGCCCACTGGATACCTAGCTTATATGGCATACAAGACCGTGGCTGGCATTTCAAGTTCCTCGATGGGCACGTTGAATCCATGCCAAACGTTGTCAGGCACAAAAAAGCTTGTCAGACCAGCAACGGCCCTTTGTGACGCGTTGCACATCATCCGTACACAAACAAGGTGTCGCCATACTTGCTAGTTGGCCGACGATCCGAAATTGCCCTGTCTCCATTTTAGGGAGACCACACTGCATCATGGTTTGTAATCTACCATAGTACACATACCACTTACACCATGCAACCGTAAGTGACGAGCATATACATCTAAACAGTGCTGTTGTTGAATTTTATCAAATTGCGAAACTGCGCTAGTTTGATTTATTGACCCTTCTGGGTGGAGAGTATGCACATATATCATGTATCGATTCCCAGTAATTATATTGCACAAATATCAGAGATCTGTCATTTCAAAGACTGAACCTTGTTGAAGAGGAGATAACATTCTCGAGTGCCTAGTTTCCTGTTGTGCATTTGGTAGATTGATGATGGTTTTACAAGCACCCCTACGCAACAATGCAGGCACAAAAGCAGGTATAGGGAGAATGCCTACCTACCTGCCTGCCCACGTGTACCTTGCGAATCATTGTGACACATCACGAACTCCAGCAGATTTGCATACCTAGGTAGGTTTGGAAATTACTGTTCATCTTCATTGCTTTGCATTCTTACGTCAAGTCATGAAGGGTATCAAAGACTTATTCCAGAGAAATATGTTTCAACAAGTCCGATAAATGCTTTACATGGCTTTTACTGCTCAATCAAACGTCGTCTTGGTGCCTTGACTTTCTACAATGGCAGCTGAAGCTCTCGGTGCATTTGCGTGAGCTTTCCCAGGAGCAATACTGCGAGGGTCGACTTTTGGTCTCGACTTAAATTCACCTCCTCCTCCTCCTCCTCCTCCTCCTCCTCCTCTCCCCTCCGATTTAACCGGCCGCTGTCGGCGCGATGGGTGGACATTGTCCTCATCCCCATCCTCAAACACTTTGGTAGAAGCACCACTACCGAACCGCTTCTGATACCGCGTCGTGCCATCCTCGGCGAACTCGCACCGCAGATCCCTCCCCATGAGCTTGTTCATCTTCCACTTCTTCTTCTTGCCCGCATCGTCCGTCTGGAAGACGAAGCCCTTGACCGCGCACGTCGCCGCCTCGATATCGCCAAACGTGACCCAAGCGAAGCCTTTGCTCTTGCCCGAGTCCTCAAACGTCGCCATGTGGATATGTTCCACGGCGCCGCAGGGAGCAAAGTGGGCTTCCAGATCCTCCTTGCTCGTCTCGAAGGCGAGGTTGCCCACGAAGACTTTCTGGTTGGGGGGTTTCGCCTCGCCGCCTGCGCCGCCGCCCCGTTTCGCCCCTTTGCCGTCCGCAGCTGCGTATGTCTTGGTGCCGTTCTGCTCCCCGCCTGCGTCCTTGGGTTTGTCTGGGCGGCCCTCGAAGTTTTTGGAGTTTTTGATGAGGAGGGGCCGGTTGTCCATGCGCGTCTCCGTCAGCGCAATGGCGCTGTACATGGCCAGCTCGCTCGCGAAGTCGACGTACGCGAAGCCCTTGTTCTGCGGCTTGTCGGTCGTCCAGTTGGGACGCGGAGGGGCCTTGGGCGCCGGCATGTGAATGCGGGTGATGTCTTCGGGCTTGATTTCGGCATTGGTCGTTAGGAAGGTGAGGAGGAGGTCTTTGGTGGCGGTCCAGGGGAGGTTGCCAATCCACACGCTGTGAGCGGAGCGTTTGGCGGGGTCAGGTGCGGTGCCCGATTTCTCTGCATCTGGGGCGGCGGCGGTGGTAGTGGTAGAATCTGCTGCGCCTTCGGTGTTGGTGTTGGTGTTGGCGGGTGTGGGCTGGGTTTTCGCCTTTTTGGCTTTGCGGGCGGCTTTTTTGGAGGCGGGTTCGGGGAGATTGATGTCGATTTCGATTTCTTCGGGGATCACTTCACGTTTGCGTTTCTTCGAAGACGAGGGGGTGTCAAGGGCTGCGGCCGCTTCATTGCCTTCATCTGCATCGGCGGTGGATGATTTTGATTTTTTCTTCTCCTTTTTCTCTTTCTTAGCCGCCTTTTTGAGGGCTTTGAGCTTTCTCTCTTCGTCTGAAGAGCTGGAGTCGGAATCGGACATGGTCATGGGCTCGTGGTGAAATTGCAATTTTTGGACACAAGCACGAACTTTTTTTTCTTTCCCCAAGTCAGTCCTGGAGCGGATCCTCTGCTTAGGTCATCATATCTCTATGCGCTAATGCATGGGGCTCCCCGCTAACGGATAACAGACAGCCTCACATTGTTCCACCTTTCATCGGGTTGCTGTTTTATACACGCTACCATGCAACAATGAGTCCTTTGTGAATTAGAGAAGATGAGGCTGCGTCTCATTTCCGGTCGGCTCTTTTTTTTTGGGTCGATGTTTCGTGTGGCGAGTGGGCCAATACATAGACTGGAGCCTGGTGGTACAAATGCTCTGGGAATAGACTTGGATTACACGCCGTGTTACGATTGTTGGGCCATACAAAGCCAAGTGAAGCGTGTGAGACGTGTTTAGCAGCAGAGAAGAGCAGGGAGGTGCCGTGCTGACGTGATACCAAGGTGGTGGCAATGTCACTGGGCAAACGAGGTTTTTGTTTGCTACATGATTACGAAGAGAGGCAACCATTCGCACACGAGAAAGCTGATGCATGACAAGATGCATGACATGTATGGCCAGACGGCAGACATCTGGTCAGCACACCTGAAGGGGCATCCCGACTACGTACATACTTGACAGCAGCCAACCTTACTGTACCTTGAACAACATTACCTGACTGTGGAATGCAGAAGTGAAGAGCACTGTGAATGAGGGACGAGTGACCGGTGGTGGGTGGGCTCGTAATGCGTTAGCCTGTTACACCTTTATCGCCCCCCGGCGGCTTAGGGTAGACTTTAATGCTGGTTCACTAATTCACTCGGCTCTTAATCAAGCACCTCGTCAAACTGGGGAATCGGTGGGCGCCTTCGTCATCTGGCCAGGCGGTACGCACGACAGGTAGACCGCAGACCTAGAAGGCCGCGTACCGGCGGCTTCTGGTCGTCGCCATTCACCGGAGCTTGTCCAAGCTACTGCTGCCGGTGAAGGAGACCTCTGTAGAGATAATCATGGTACTGTATTGATGTAGATGGACAGATGAACAAGGTAAAGGCAACGCGACGCTCGGCCCGGGTTGCGCCGAGTGATGATGAGTACGACTGTGTCTCTGGAAGTATACAGCGAGCAGACATTGATTGCCTCTTCTTGTCTTTCACTCTGGGGGGGTCAATAAGCGGGGTTGGCTCCGTTCGTCAAGTACTGTACAGAGGTTAGGTAGGCAGCTCCCCCGGGCAAGGCCCCAGCCATACAGCCGCAGGAGCACTCACTGCATACTTACTTGGTTCACCGCGACTCTCCCTCCCCTCTCCACTCCGCATCCACCACCTCCACCTCCACCTCCACTCCTCATCCTCAACCCCCTCCCTTTCTATCAACCCTTCCACGCCCACCTCTTGCGAGACTGCTGCCCATTTCGCGGCAGCTTCTCCTTGTTGCTTCCACCCCTTCCACTCTGCACTTGCAACTCCCGCTCTGGCTCCCCACGCCACCGCTCCCCAGTAGACAACGTCAGCCGCGGCTGCCTATCACCACTACAGCCATGGCGACGACCAATGTGCCTGTAACCCTCGACACTTTGATTGCCATCAAAGTTCAGTTTCAGTCCAATACTCTCAAGTTCAAGGTCCCTCTACGTGATCTGGGTGCCAACGTCCTCCCTGACAAGGTGCGTTGCTCGTCGTCCATCCATTCGCTGCTGCCTGTTGCTTGCTTGCTCTATCGTGCTGCCAAACGGCTGCACTCGGGAGCTTGTTACCATTCATCCAAATACTGATTGTAGACGCAGCTACGTGCTCTCCTCAAGGTCCCCGCCCATCAGGAC
Source organism: Periconia sp. R9002 (assembly GCA_023627715.1). NCBI lineage: Eukaryota > Fungi > Ascomycota > Dothideomycetes > Pleosporales > Periconiaceae > Periconia > Periconia sp. R9002. Next base: position 610,610 of record JAMAHW010000014.1, on the reverse strand, counting down.
ATCGTCTTCGAACGCTATTCCGACAGCGCCGGTGCCTACGTCACCCTCGACTCTGCGAAACCCCAAGTCTACAAGACACTGTTCCGTGCCGCCAAAGCGAAGCTCAAGCTTCGTCTCAGGGCCACCATTCCCGGTGAAGAGAACGCTCCGGTTTCCGATGCTACATCCACAACCTACGACAAGCCACTGAACAGGTCATCGCTGCACAACCTCAGCTCGGATACCCTTACGCCTTTGCGCACCGCTCCAGTGGTATCGCCCGTCATCGCACGCACACCTGCTGCGCCCCAAGCAAACCCGACCGAGAAAGAATTCGACTCTGCCTCTCTGACAAAGTCGGTTCAGCCCGAGGTATCTGAGGAAGCTCCCGTACCACGCGCATTCACAGCTCCTCAAAGTAAGGAACAGGGCATTTACAATCATCGACAGCGGCTGACATCAGTGACAGACAGCTTTTTCAGCGGCTTGAAAGCCCGTTCCAGTGTCTCCAACCTGGCGTTCCGCCCCAAAATGGAACCCTTTCAGACCACCTGGGTGGTATACTGCAACAACTGCAATCTCCCTATGGATGATGAGCATTACCACTGCAGCATTTGTGATCACGGAGACTACGATCTCTGCCCGTCCTGCGTGGACTCTGGGATTCACTGCCCAGGATCTAATCACTGGATGGTCAAGCGCTTTGTCAAGAACGGCTGTGTTGTGAACAGCACTACGGAACGTGTCGGACCCAAGCCCATTCCGGCCGAGCAATCGCAGCCTCAGACACAGACTGACGGAGAAGCCGAGAAGGCAATGCCAGGCACTTTCACCGAGGAGAAGCAAATGGTCGAGGTTCTTGACTTGAACCGTGATGAAGAACCAACACGCACATGCAACTGCTGTGTTCAAGGTAAATCTCTTTCTTCCCTCTTCTCTACCACAGCATATGCTCATACATGCACAGTCCAACGTGAGACGGAGTTCGTCACTTGCACCTCTTGCGAAGACTACGACTTGTGCTTGGAGTGCCATATCCACAACAAGCACGGCCACCACCCAGGTCACGCTTTCAAGGCTGCAACTGCTGAGACGACTATGCCTGCCTTGGTTGACTTCCTGTGCAACGCTGGTCGCAATGTCCGCCACTCTGCCGTGTGCGATGGCTGTGACAAGTTCATCTATGGCGTTCGCCACAAGTGCCTGAACTGTCCCGATTGGGATTTCTGCACGGAGTGCGTCAAAAGCTCCAAAATCATTCATCCTGGCCACCGCTTTGTGCCCGTTTATGAGCCTTTGGCTGAGCCTGCTCCCGTGGGCACCCGCCACTTTGGCATCTACTGCGACGGTCCTCTTTGCAAGGACAAGGAGAGCCAGTCGTACATTGAAGGCGTCCGCTACAAGTGCGCCGTCTGCAATGATACCGACTTCTGCGCCAACTGCGAGGCTCATCCCTCGAATAGGCACAACCAGACTCACCCATTGATCAAATTCAAGCGACCGGTTCGTAGTGTGAGCGTCACTACCTTGAACGAGGACAGGAACGGCACCTCCGTTACCCGTGTAGGAGACTGCGAGCCTTCACGTAGACTCAGCGCAGAGACCTCGTCAACCTCCAGCAATGCCGCCACGCAGGTACAGACAATTGCCGATTTGAAGCCCGTAGAAAACGCTCTGCCAACTCCGCCCAAGTCCAAGATTACGGTTCAAGACCTGCTCTCCCCTTCCACAGAGGTCAAGCCCGCAAAAGCTCAGCCTATCCCGATCTCTCAGCCTCGGGCTCTTCAGGCATTGAACGCTCATTTCGTTCGTGACGTCGTTGTCGATGGCTCCAAGATGCCTGCGGGGCAGACGTTTGTCCAAATGTGGACGCTGCGGAACCCTGGTCCTGCTACTTGGCCCGCAGGATGCAGCGTCCGACATGTTGGTGGTGACAATATGCTCAACATTGACAACACCCAACCTTTGAGTCAGTGCGACCTCGCCGAGGCTAGCGAGAGCAACGTCATTGGATGGCCAGTCACACCCGGTCAAGAAGTCTCTTTCCGTGTCGTCATGAAGGCACCCGTCCGCGAAGGCACTGCGATCTCATATTGGCGTCTCAAGACCGCTGAAGGAATGCCTTTCGGTCACCGTCTCTGGTGTGATATCCAAGTTGTGGCCCCAACACTTCAACCCGTTATTGCGGCTCCTGAAGTTTCGCGTGATGTGTCCAGCCAAAACTCTGAGAAGGTGTCTGCCCTGACGCTTGAGCAACAAAAATACGTTCAAGAGAGGATCAACATGGAGAAATTGCTCCGCATTCAAAAGGTTCGAAAGGCTGCTGTAGAACGTCTGCTAGAGAACCGCCGCAAGGATTACGAAGCCCATAAGCAGGCCGCATCTGAGAAAGAGCAAGTATCCGAGGCCGAGGTCAAGGAAACCGTAGAGCTCCCTGTGGAGGACAAGACTGTCCAGAAGGCCGCTGAGCCAGAGCCTCAATCCTCCGGCATGATCTTCCCGCAGCTCGAGAAAGAATCGCCAGCTTCTAGCACCCACGAGGCACTCTCCGCCCAGCCACAATCTCCCCGATCCGAGGCGCCCCCAGCTGCCTCTGTTGCGGACCAGTCCGAAGAGGAGTTCTTTGAGGACGCTGAGAGTGTTGAAATTCGATCCGTCTCCAGCGATGATGGCTTCATGACGGATGAGGAGTACGACATTCTCGACGCCAGTGACGAGGATATGCCGTGAATGGCAAGTGTTCAACCACACAGTTTGTGATCTGGCTCCCAAAAACAGATATGGAGGAGACACGGAGTTTGCAATCGGTTACAATGGCTCATTGGAGCTCTGGAAATGGGATATAAGGGCAAGGTGATCATTTGGGTACAATCACCATTCGGATGGAACCACTCTCTTTTGAATTTGGCGCATGGCCTACGCACGCTCCCTCCAAATTGACATGGGATAAGGCGCGGAAAGGCGCAATGGATGTCACGGGCCCTGATCCCTACGTGTAATGTTTGTCTCAATATAGTTATCTCCTTTCCTCTTCCTATAGGTTTAGTCTGAATGAGATCTTTGTTTTTGGATTCGATGGCTTGGGTCGTAACTTGTTGAGCACCTTGGTTTATGAGAGGCTGCTCAACATCTGGCATGTACGACTATGTTCAGCTCTTTCCTATACGAGTTCCATATCGATTCTCATCTTCCCACCTAGTTCTATTCATTCCAGACGTGGTATGTCATCCCGTTCAAACTCCTTTCAATATCCTGAAATCACGCCTTCTCAAAATCGAAAATAGCAACCGCCAACTACCCGGACAACATTACTCCCACCACCCCTGGGCCATGTCAGAAAAGGAATTTGGGAGTCTCCCTACTCAAAAACAAACGAGGCTCTACATGTTTATTGGAAAAAGTCATAACTAGAGCAAGCCAAAGGTGCCCCCAGACACAACCTCTTCGATCACATGTTCTTATTCACATTCGACCAGAAGTCTAACCGCTGGAAATTCCCTTTCGGCGACGGTTCCACCCGGTAGCCTCACCGTGGGAACCGAAACAATCAAGCTCTGCAGATGGACACAAGGCCGAGGTAAGAGAGGGATGGCACAGGACAGAGAACTCGGCTGAAATAGGAGCGATGCTGAAGATGAGAGATGTTGCATGATCGGAGAAGCATCACTATCATCATCAGCATTGTTGGTAATTTGACGGTCCAATTCCATTGCTACCCAGACATGAACTCATGGACTCATAAAGAGACGGAATCGGTTCAGAAGTCGACGACGAAGGTGAAGCTGGCGGAGCGAGTGCATTCGTAACTGCAATACTTCCTGGAACGGCTGCTACGCCCATAACGCCCACAGAGTCTGATTTCTACGAAGTTCATGTTACGAAGCGGTATGTGTTGGATACGCGGGACGTGTCGATGTTTGGTTGGATTATCAGCTTCGACGTATAAGCAAAAACACTCAAGTGGCTTACTTCTCCGCCAGATCAATGCCAAACCCCGGGTACAGAGTCGTCTGGTCTCGAGACGCCACGTGGCGTGGCATATTAATGTACTGATCATGTCTCGTAACCACTTGGACATATGTAGCTCACTCCTACGCAATGCGGCCAGCGCCCGTAGGAGCAGGGGATGTTGGACATGGAGGGAGGACGAAAGCGAGGGAGGCAAGAGCCAATTGCAGACGAAGACTAAGTTGAAAGGTCAGCTGCGGATGAAAAGCCAGTTCCAAACAAAGACCGAAATGAAGGACCAGATGAAGGTCTGGCTCCACATGACAGGCGATCAAGCTTTGCTCACACATCCTTCTCTCACTGTTGAGATTACTGGGAGGACTTCAACTTCCAAGCTCGTCGCTGATTGTACGCCTGGTAGGGATGCACAGTTGGATGAAGAGACGAAGCGGTGAGGACAGAACAAGATCCCTCGTGTAAGAACTCCGAGAAAGTAGGAGGAATAATATGCAAAATGGCGACCGACACGGAGGCTGGGATGGAGATGGCGATGCGGCCGATGGGGCGCAGGACGGGGGACAACGATTCAGATATTAAGAGAGAAAGCGTTGGCCAAGAACTAGGAGGACTCTGGGTAGCTGAGGTGGTAGAAGAGATGACGAGCCGAAGCCATCCATCGCACCTGCAGTTGTTGTCGCATGGCGCCTTCCCACGATATTGACTTCCCTCAACTTCTGTCCTCTTCATACAATGACTTCATCTACTGTAACATCCCCCCTCGTTACGCGCGGTGACAGGGTATGAGCCCTGGAGGAAGGCGAGGAAGTCACGGAACCGGACATCATCATATACATAGGCACATAGCTAGCTAGTATACCAATACATACACATCATACAGATCCACAGCCCTGACAGGCGGCCAAAGGGATGGAATATATCACTAGGGTCTCTTTTTCACTCTCCAGCATCTAGGGTCTTGCTGGGTCCATGTAGGCCTTAAGCTGGGGATCGGCATCACCCCACGTTACTTGGGCGATATTGCCACAAACAACCTTGTCCAAGAGAGATGGTGGCATACTTCCGAGAAGGTTTGTGCAAGTTTTGATCCATGAATAATTGTTCATTGTCCTAGAGATAGTGGGGTCAAGCGAACATGCATGAGGCCAGGATACTTGGACAGCCATTGGAATGCCAATTTTCAATGCTTTGCCGTAATCGAAGCGAGTCCTGGGGAGGAGAATCAGTGGTTGAAACACTTCATCTACATCGTGCTCGGCCACGATGGTTTGCGTCGAATTGTCGGCCAATTGATTCTGTGTTGGCATTCCAGGCGCATTTGAGCTTAGTCCTGTGTCCTCATTCACTGAACCATCTGGGCTTGTATCCTCATCCACTGGATCATATGGGCTTGATCTTGTGTCCTCGTTCACTGGACCATTTGGGCGATCCAGTGACATGGTTGCCCATCTTGGTGGAATAGGGGCGCCTCTAGACACGGAAGAATGAAACGGGAGCGCCAAAGAGGTGCTACCTATCATCCGATGACGGATTTATGGAGTGGAAGGCATTGCATAGAGGTCGGAATTCGAAGTCGATCTTGCCTCGATGGTATCGTTGACTACCCTATGGTTGCCAAATCCATCTACGGTTACGCCTGACTGGAACCGTGGACGATTATCTAAGCTTGATACCTCCCTGAGGACTCCCTGCGGCGGCGTTCTTCCGCAATGCCCTGTAGACCATCAAAGTCAGCTTCATCTCAATAAGATCGAAAGCAACATACCGATCATCTCGCCTTTTCAAAACCTTTGTATTGGCTGTCCCGTCATCAATGAATGGGGTTGAGCCTGGGCGGTAGTCTGAATCCGCTGCCGAGCTAGTGTATCCTCGATACAATCTGTTCCGCTTCCTTTGCTTTGGACTAGGAATAGGAATTTCTCTCTCGGATTCCATGGAGATTCTGTGTAACGAGCGTGTGAAGAAATGAAATATGGTTTGATTGTAAAGTGACAAAGAGAACAGAAACTGTTGTTGTGACAGTCATGGATGTGTATGATGTGTGTATTTGTATGGTAGCCAGCTATCTGCTACGTATGTACTTGTCCGGTTGTCCGGCTCCTGCCTCTGCGCGGGGCGCCTTCCCCACACATCCTCACAGTTGTTGTACTGGGTTTGAATGCGCACTAGACGGGCGCTCTTTCCCTTCTCAAACCTGGTGGGGAAGCAGACGTTCTCCTTCAAGAGCATTTACCAGATGCAATCACCAAAATCTCCTATATAGACATGTTCATAGTCCGCTTAGTATTCACGTTTGGAATAGTGCTTAAATCTGTGATTCGAGTGAGCGTGGTTGTTCTGTAATGCAAAACGCCCATTGTGTTGTAATGACAACCGATATTTTTATCAGATACTCACCCCTATTCTATTTTGGTGCCTCATCTCCATGTAAATCAAAGGCGAGAGCAGGGAGACAATATGGAACGAGTGAGATGTAGATGCAATGCCAACATACATTCAATAATTGTATTCCTTCTCTGAAAAGTAGGATTTTGGAAATCTTGGATAGTTGGTCTTGATGTCCGACAGTGCGTTATCATGTTTCTAATAGTGACTGGGTTGAGGAACGCGAATGTACTTCAGTACACTATGAATTGACAGTGATCGATGGTCTATGGAAATTGCCTCATTAGGCAAGTTCAATAAGAACACCAATCATGTTTTTTGTGCGCCGTTTGAGATTGATAAGACAGGAAAACGTCTTAAGACGAGTGGGTTGGGTGATGCCAATCATTGATGGTATGAACCTAATCATTCGAAGTATTGAGCACCATGCATTTTACACATATTAAGCAAAGAAGTTCTTAGCCAATAACTCGTCCTATTTGGGTTATTTTTATGCAAATCTCATGTATGTTTTTCGTCTATGTGTCGGTGTTATGGAGGGAGAATCTTCCTCAGGGCTACACAACGTCGGACGCTCGCTTTAAATACAGAGACAGCCGTTCGCAACACGAGGAGACGCGCAAGTCAGACAAGGCTGCTCTAGGCATAAGAATATGACGAATTCGAGAGAAGTAGAAACTGGTACAATGGCTTTTCATCACCGTCGCCATCTTTCATAAGACTGCGAGACGTTTGAGCTGAATGACGCCGATATATCCTTCTCAATGGTGAATTTGAGGTTAGCTTTGAGCTCTAAGACATCCGATTTTATGCTTCGTAGCCTTACTTAGTGTCGGCTCCAACATGGTTGAAAATGAGAGTGGAGATGCACATATGTGCCAGTATACATAGTTGGGAGACCTGTGAACCGAATGAAGACACACGAGAGGGTCAGATATTAGGCCACAAGTCCAAAAAACGGAGAGAACATTTATCGGATCGTATACTGCAGTGTACTGCATCGTTTGAGGCGTATATACGGCAATCTGTGTGTGTCACGTGACCCCATTCCTCCACCATCAGTGCCTCGTTATTCAACCAAATTTGACCGGAGAACAAAAAGAAAAAAAGAAATGTAATAGCCCGATGCGGGGGTCGAACCCGCAACCTTGAGATTGCTTAAATCAATCGTTTTCTGAGAAAGTGATCTCCGTAAGAGTCTCACGCTCTACCGATTGAGCTAACCAGGCGTATCACGCTCTGTGAGCTTTGTTTGATGGTGAAAGTCATGAATAGTAAAATATATAAAGGGAAAGAAAAATGTTGCAGTGAAAGAAAGCGGAGAGGTGGGGATGGCTTTGTGGGCCTTCAGTGACGGGATCGCTTAGTGTACGGACGGGTCGGATGACCAGGGGGCTGGTAGCTTTCAGCTACGTCAACTAGGCAAACCATGGGCTGGACATGTTACTTGTATGGTTGTACGCTTGTATGCCTATTACTTTCACTTTGATATACATTTTTCCGATTGACATCCTTCATGATTGTACTCGATCTTTCACTGAAGAATGAAATTCTATAGTTTGCGAGAAGAGTAATTAAAAAAATAACTCGATATGAGGCGATTCGTAGAACTACACGAACGACCAGGAGCACAACATCAACACAAATGCAGCGCTCCTTCAGTTGATTGAATAGGCTGCGTACAGCGCATCCGGTTCCTCCTGACGACCCACCGAAAAGATATCGCAACAACTAAACTATACCAGCTTCCCTTATTTGCTCTGCGCAGCGGTATCCTATACGTCAAAATTAGCATATTCCTGATCCTCCCACAAGCATCGCACTCCAAGCTGGAGATTCACCAAAAGCACCGAACAAAAAACCCAAACCAAACAGACCAATTCAATAAGGAACGATGGAAACTCACCAGGTAAACCTGGTAAAACGATATCCTCACAGCGCCATCATCGCTGCTCTTCACCAACTTGGCATACGCCGCCCAATCGACCTCGGCCTCACCGCCGGCCTTCAATCCGTATTTCACGGTGCCGTGAAGCATGACCTGATCGGTATTTGGGCCGTATGGGAAAACCTTGAGAGGTTTGTGAACTCTGCTGCTGACCTTTTCCCAAATGGCTTTGCGTAGAGCGAGGATCTCTGTATGTAAAGTGTGAGTAGGGGGTGTTTGGTAAGTCTGGGCATGTGTCGCGCAGGACTTAAATAGATATCGACCTCAAAGCAGATGTAGAGGGAAGTGGTGATAGAACGGGAACATGAATTGACACGAACAAGAATGGTGCAGAAAGAGATATCAGATATAATACGAAGGGGAAAACAATGACTTCACATACCATCCGATCCCACCACCTTCTTCGAAGCCATAATGAGCTTCGCGTCCGGCGTGAAGAAGGTCACATACTTGTCGTGCGCCTGGGGATCATCTGAGACAGCGTAAAATTCCTCAAAGAACTTCTTGTACGCCGGGTCAAAGGGCACGTCGGCGGGGTACTCGGAGGTGTACGCGGAGGACATTGCGATTCACAAGCGGTTAGAGAGAGGAAAGTGTCACAGAGTTGGAGGTTCGAATTATTCCCGTAGATGATGGTTTTTCTTTCCCCACAAGTTTGATTTAGGGCAGTTGAGGCTCAATCGCTCTTCATCTAGTGTGCATGACCTCATTCGGGTATAACCAGAGATGTGGATTCGGAAAAAGCGCTATGATTCGAAGCGCGGTTCGGAAAAGACGCTAGTTATCCAATTGCTTCAATGTTTGTCGATCTCGTCGTCTACATATGGCTCTTCCCGCTCGACGGGTTGTTCATTGTCGTTCTGCTTCCATGGGGATGACAATCCCCAATCGTTGAATTTCCATCATGGAGAGTACCTCGGCAACGTGCCATTACGGCATACATCCAAGGCAAGCAAGCATCCTGCTTCAGAAAACCACACACCAGCACCTAGGATAGCAAAGTCAACCACCAAGAGAGACAGGCTAAATACGTACACCGTAGTGATCAGTCGGCTGAGCCATGTAAATCCCATCGATCTGCCCTCCAACGAGCTAACACCGCGCCGTCAGGCAACCGGGCCGCGCATCTGTAACCCAAGCAGAGCTTGTAGCGCTCATCTATTCCCACGCGCCCTCGATATGGAAGGCGCCGAGGAGGGGAAGATCACGATGCTGACGCTAGATCGAATTCCGTGTACGATTTGATTGTCAGATGTATGGTGGATGTCGCAGAGACAGACAGCACACGTTCGTTTCATCAGACCCCTCAAGACATACACCACCACCAAACACCACCTTCAAATGGGAAACTCAACCGACCACCACCCAGCCCACCTCACGGCCAACCTTCCCAGTATCTTTCGAATCAATGTCTTTCATCGACCCTTTGTCTAGGTAACCATCAGAGAAGACACGGGACACAAAACCTCGACGATCTCTGCATCTTTCGTCATACGTAGACTTACGGCCTCCAGTTCGTCCCAACGCTGATCCTCATCTAAAACACAAAACTAGCTAGCAACCCGTAGATGGATGTACAACCGCCGCGCGCGCGCTCTCGCACCGTGCAACCGTCAGCCACGTGCGCATGACGTATGGTTCTGTCCGTAGCTGTATATGGAGGAAGGAGAACCCCCGAGTTCCTGCTCCTGTTCTTGCTGACGCTATGTCCCGTGTGCCTGCTTCGTCTCGCGAATTGTTTGTACAATACATACTTATATATGTACCTGAAAACACCACCAACCTGCATGCATATACTCGATCTCTTTTAGTATCAGCCATTCCTTGTCTCCTTCTTCCTTCCACAATTGTCTCGGTGCTGATGAAACGGCTGACTGCAGCAATGAAGAGGATGGAGAACCCACATATCAAGAGCGGACGTCTCGAGATGCAGCCGTGTAGCTCTTGCTAACATAACGCTCCCAGGCCAATGCCAGGCAGACGCAGGAAAAGAGGCAGGTTACGCGTGGTGCGCCAGACAAACCCACCTTGGGCTTGTTTCTCTTCCCCCCTTAGTGCCGCCATGGAGTTTGCAAGTCTTTGCCTTGCTCCTCTTTTTTCTTTTATCTAGGCCCGCCGTCTCCCAGGAAACCATTGGTTCTTTCTTCTCCTGGTTCATTCCTCCCTTTTCTTCCGTTCGTGAGCGTCCATCACGAGGTTCATTTCTTACCGTCCAGCGAGTCAATTCACTGTCATCTTGATTCCACGTCATGTCATATCACTCGTCACGTCACATCCCCCTGGATTCCGGACACACGGACGTTTCTGCAGCAGCTCGAATGGTATTCCGTGCTAACTCTACCACCCTTTTTTTCTGGTCCAGGATATATACAAGATGGTAGACTGGCGACACTCCCGCAGCTACAACACCTCTCCTCTCGAGCCCTCCCACACGACAAACAACGAGTAAAAATAACAGCACCAAGCCCGTCTCCACCTAAAGAAGATTTCGAGTCCATATGGTTTGTTATAAGTTATAGGTGGCAATAGATCCGAAAGAGATGGAAAAAAAAAGAGTTAGGAAAAGTCAAGAGGCGGAAACTCCTGTAAATGGTAACACGTGTGAGGCTCTCGACGCAAGACCTTGAACAATGGATCCCTGCCCGAATCCGAAGCTTCAACCTCAAGAGCTCGACGTCGGCGACGAAGGCCCTCTCCTCGGTGCTGCGGAAAACGATGGCAGGTGGTCTGCGGAGATAGATCGCTGCATTGCTTATTGGTTGTAGTACAGGCCAGAAATGGTTGGAAAAGGCAGAACGTAAAAGGAAGTGGGTCAGTAAATGGCAAGTTCGTGGGATCGTAGCACAGCCAAAGGCATTCGGCACGGAGGGATTTATTCCTCCATCCTGCCGAAGAAGGCATCGTCATCCTCGTCGGCGCGGCCACGGCTCTGGGAATTGCGGTGACGGAAATCATCCTCATCGGCAAAATGATCGTCCTCCATGTCGACGTCTTTATTTTCGCGATGGTAGCTTCCGCCGCGCAAACTGGACTGCTGGGCAGTTATTGTGGTGCTGCTTGATATTTGGATATTGTTGAAATCCAAAAACTTTGCAGGTAGTGGTGGAACAGGTGGCACGTCAGGGGGAAGAGCAATAGGACCCGACTTGGGGGTGCCGTAGGAGCAGCTCAAGAGACCGACAGCGGCAGCGAGATCTGCTTCGTCGTTTTCCTCTGTGTAGGAGCCAGCTACCGAAGTGCCCGAAGTAGTGGGACGGTCAGAAACGTTACTCCACTGGCGGTAATGCCCAATTTGGCCATTTTCAGAGAAAACAGTGGACTGGTAAGATTGACTATATGCCGAGCTGTTTGCGGAGTAGCGCTTGGAGGAACGACTGCCGTAGTGAGAGCGAGGGAAGGAGCCCACGGCGTGATCGTCAATTTGCGGGGGCGGGGTAGTGTCGGTCGAACTCAACTCATCACGCAAGCCAGAGCTCGAGGCCGGTGGAGAAGGCGACGAACTATCACTGTCGCCGCTCTCTTGGTTCATGGCAACGAGAACCGAGGCCGCCTCCAGCAGTTGCACCTGTTGGTGCTTGGAAATGAGCAACTTGGATGTGTACTGCCATTCGGGAGTGTGCTCCCAACTAGTCAAAAAGTCAACAACGCTACCCAATTAAAAAGTGACAATGATGAAGAAAACAAAATGGTCCTTCAACCACAACAACGAACCATCCCAGGCATGCTGCATGATGAAAGGGCATTCGTCTTGAAGTGTAAAAGTGTGTGGGAGTAGGACATGGAAGGAGTCCTAGGGGTGGTGACTAACAGATGTTTGGTCAGACAGCTGCTGTGCTTGTATCCTTTCCCACATTTTTCACATTTCAAGTCGCTACCACTTGCGCGCTTGCCGTCCGATTTACCCAGACGTGAGCCTTCGCTGGCGCGGCGCACCCTGGATTTGTTGTTCCCCTTCTCGTTATCGGGCATAGCCGAAAGCGGAGGCCCGTCAGTGATAGCTTCGGACTTGGCAGAAGTGGCATTGTAGGCGTTGTTTGCGAATCCAGAGCCATTGCTCGGAACGCTGGAGGCCATGGACGGCGTCATGCTCATACTAGGGCCGCGGAATTGCGAGGCCGACTTGGACAGGCGACGAGAGGTGGTGCTGCCCTCGAGCGGCGCGCCGGACATGCCCTTGGCAGCGGCAGCCATGGCCGCGATGTTGCTGGCAGCGGTGGAGCTCATGCTCTTTCTGCGAGTAACCCTGTGGCCTGGGTGTAGAGAGCCAGCGGAGAGCGACTGCGAGTGTGGGCGCGATTTGGGGAGCGAGCCAGCCATGTTGCTCGAATGCCGGTGTTGGCTGGTGGGGCGTACGGCCATGGGCTCCTGCAAGTGGTGAATTACGTTAGCGGGTAGAGGACAACAAGAAAGTCGGTGGAGTGGAGGCGGGTGGTGAAGTGTCAAAGGGAGCAATTGTACGTGCCTTGAGGACAGTCATGGCGTGACAGAATAATTTCCCAGGTCCCCCGGCTTTGTTCGTCGGGGCAGTGATGGGGTTCTCGGGTCGGGCAGTGAGTGGCACAGCCCCGGCGGGTGGACTGCTAGCGGCGGAGGGCAGGAGAGGAGAGGGACGGAGGGTCGAAGGTTTGTCGGCGCAGGTAGAGGTGTAAAGAAAGACGGCGGTGGTGGGTGGTAGAGGGAAAGTGTACGTGTGCGGGCGGCTGACTCTGGCTGGCTGGCACAGTTCACAAATTATGTGGAGGAATGTGGACCCTATTTGCTTGCGATTGCGTTACGCTGGCCGGATCGTTTCGAAAGCAGGCGGGCGGCTGCGCTGGAACTCCGATGCGCGCCAGTTTCAGGGCGAGGACAAAGAGGGAAAGACAAGAAACACTTTGTTGATGGGAATGCACAGAGACGGCTATGAATGAGGCAGGGAGAGTGGCTGCGGCGACTGTCTGAAAGGGGCGGGTGACCTGGATGGCCTCCGCGACATTTATTCCAGTGTGCTGCTACTGCTCTCCTCCGTCTGGTCAGCCGGACGCTATGGAGGGAGTATTGTACGAACGTGATCACGAATAAGTTAGGCCGTGCGAAGGAACCATTGCAGACATGGCTAGCGAATGCCGTGGTGTGGCGCATGCCTGAATGATCGGCCAGGATTCCTGTTGCTGCTATTCATGTTCACGGCCCTCATTCACTGTTTATTATTCATCACCCACCTTGGTTCCGTCATTGGCAGCAAGCAAGGAGCAGGACGGCCAGAACAGAAGGGAGGGAGGGTATAATACGGTATTAGTTCCAACTGCTGTGCCCCTTCTGTTTGGCCCTTTCCCCTGGTGTGGTCAGCCAGACAGGTCAAGGGGAATTAAAAAAAAAAAGAGGCAGCGGGCGGCTTCAGCATCTTGGTTGCATTGAATTGATTGCTGGGTTCCTGGCTGGTCGCGGCTAGAGGTCGATAGCGCGAGCTTCCCTCTCGATACCATGGACGCAACTGCTTTGGGACGACATGCCGATCGGTTCTGCTTGGAGCCAGCTGGGGCATGGATAATGAATGGGCCAGACACGCAGAGCCATCGGGCCCATCACCCACACGCACCCACGCACGCACGCACACAATATCCACGATTTCCATGGTTGAAACTTGCTGTTGTTGGTGGTGATAGCCTCAGCCATTCCTGCTCTGCTCGACAGCCACCAGCCGATCTTCGTGCTGCATCATCGAGAACCGCTGCTCCGTGCTCCGGCGATGATCATTTTTGATTTTTTTTTCTCGTCGTCTTGTCCGTCCAGACTATTTTTTCTTTTTCCCCTTTCCCAGCATGTGCCCCCCAAACTTTCTTGTCCTCCTTCCCCACGTGTTACATCGACACTAGCTGCCGTGGTGCAATGCCAGAGCCAGAGCCAGAGCCAGGCGAACAGAAACTTGGCGCCATCGCGATCGGCTGGCCGCCTGCGCTGATTGCAGAGTGCGCTAGGTCGTAATGACTGGGTCACCCATTGGATGCTTGGTGAATACCGACCCAAGCACTCATTTCGGTTGATGACAGTCCTGTGCTGTACTGTGCTGTGCTGTGCCTGTACTGTGCCTGTACCAGTCCACGCTGCTGGGCAGTAATAATGCAATGCGAGACATGGTTGGCGCAAGCAGCCGCTTGTCGTATTTGCAATTGCCCGCCCCCTCACCCCCTCATCCCTATTGCAATGCACAAAATCCAGCGCGCCATCCATCACGCGTGAGCTGTGAACGGTGAATTGCGACGGACACTTTTTTTTTGTTTCGTTTGGCAGGGCCTGTGTCACTGTGTGAATGCACCAGCAAGTCCGTATTCCGCACGGGATTTTGGTCCGAGAGTGTGTGCGTGCCGCACTTTTCGCCAATAGCCATCCACTGTTATCGTGTCCCGTCGTGTCGGCTGCGCCAGAGTCAGTTGTGCCGTAACTTGTGGGGAGTGGAGACGGCGGGATGCTGTTTGATTGTTGCGATTCGATTCCTTTCCATGCAACCCGTACTCGTGCAAAGTGTGGTTGGTCCACGGCCGTGCGTGTGGCTAGTTCCCATGGTCGACACCTCTCAGACAGGACCTTTGACGTAGAAGCCGCCGCCCGTTGCTTTGTGCCTGACAGAGTACGTACCGTGACAGACAGGGTAAACCAAACCTGCCTTGATCCCGCTTCCTTGGTGAGGAGACCAAAAAAAAGACGACGTGGAATTGTCGGCGTTTCGTGAGTCCAGCTGTTCCCGGCGCGCGCTTAGCTGTCCACTCCGACCAAGTTTGGGGATTCCCACTTGACGTCATCGTCACCTACTCATTCAACATCAGGACCCATCACCCGCGTGGGCGAGCCTTTTTCCCCAGTGCGGCTCAAACACCAGCGAAACACGGCTCATTTGGAGCCACAAGACAATCATTCTCACCCCATGCTGATGTAAGGATGATTCGCTCACTCCTATCGCCGTATCATATTTTTTCCTCCCTTGTCGATAACGCGTAGTATGTATCCGGGATACCAAATCAGCGTGCGAGGAACAGCCCATAACCATGACCATCCGTCTTTCGCCCTCGCAACACTGCCACGCGGCTGTCAATATATCCCGCACTCACAAACATTGAATATTCGTTGTGAAGCACCCCTAGTATCTCTATAAAAAAAACTGTATTCTTAAGTAGTAAGCCTAGAGGAGAAGTACTAAAAATATACTATAGAAATATTTTCCTAGTATCCTACTTACTCGTATAAGGACTAAAATTGTAATAAGAAAAGGTCCTCGAAGCGCTGTATGTGGACTGGTAAGTGTTGTGAGTACGGGCTATTTCCACACCCTGAATCCCTATATCTAATAGGTAAACATTATGATTTCAAGTTGTAAACGTGAACCCATCTTATTCGCACCATTTGACCAACCTAGCATACGCCAGTGACTACCTACCTAATCCTATCGTACAGCAAGCAGCAATGTATATAACAATTTGACTAGATTTAGACCTCTACTAGGTGGTAGGCAGCCCTGAGACCACGGCAAGGTACTAATCATCCCCAGGGTGGGTTTTTAACCAGGTAAGAAGAGAGAGGATGGTTGGGTGGAGTGACGATAGATCTGCAGACTCGATGTTTGTATCAAACTCGTCGTCGCCGGCTACATCGCCGTGGGAGTGGTCATCCGTATGCAGATTTTCATCGTTGTCGACACCGCCGCCGTGAGAGTGGTTATCCAGTCCTAGGGTGCCACCGCTGTCATTGGTATCTCTGTGACGTCCCTCTCTTGTTTGGGGTGACAACTTAGGGCGCTTCGCAGTTCCTGCAGTTCCTGCAGTTCGGACATTGGTGACATTGGTGACATTGGACGCCTGCTCCGAGTGCAGTCGCTTGTTGTTGTAGGGAATAGTAGGCGGAGGCCGTGGCGGAAGCGGTAGTGTAGATGACGAGGACGAGCGGCCAATGATCGTCGGTGGTAGTGTAAACGCTGATGACCAAGGGCTGATGATAGCCGGTGACGGGCTAGTTGCAGATAAAACTGACTGCGTCCCGCCCTGTGTCCCGCCCTGTGTCAGGAACCTGCCCTGTGTCCTGCCCTTGTGTCCTATCGCGTGGATCTTGCAGTTGCCTGCTGCCTTGTAGATTGTTTGGTGGCACTGGTGGTAGTGCATTCGTCGAGGTGGTGGTTGGTGGTGTAGACAACCGTGGCTGGTTCAACTTGTTTCGATCTTGTTGTAATAGAATTTTCGCCCTCCAGCTTTCCAGTTGACGCTGCTTGTCTGGAGGTAGTCCTTTCAACAGCTCAGATGCTGGCAATCCCGGAACTAGTTCATACGCTGGTTGTTGGGGTATAGTGTCTGGTTCTGGTCGTTGTGGAGTAGTTTGGTTTGTGCTGTATACATATAATTAGAACGGAACTCATAACGGAACCCATGTAACATCATGGTGGAGTAGGTAGACTTACTGGACATGCTGCTCTGGGTTTGCGCGTCTAGATGCTTCCAACCATCCTATTTGGTTGGCAGTTGGAGCTCTCGTGCCAGCACGCAACTCCCTCCGAATAACAGGGTTTGGTCGTTTGTGGCGCATATTGGAAGTTGGTAGATAGTGGGATGATCGTATGTTTTGGATGGGTACACGGTCGGAATGATCGTATATTTGAGATGTGTCCAAAGTGGAGGGAGATGGTTGAAGAGGGGAGTGTAGAGGCCATCTTTGCAATTGATAGATACTTGCTTTGTATCATACAGGAAGCTGCAATGAGTGGTACAAGGAAAGGGTAGTTACAAGTTGAGATATGGAAGGGAAGGTTGAGGTGAGACTAGCACGCGGGTGTAGAAATAGCCCGCACTTACAACACTTACCTCCACGTGCAACTCTTCGAGGGTCTCTTTCCCCTAAAATTATAGAGATCGCAATAGTAAGTAGGATATAAGGAGAGTGTTTCTATAAAATATTTTTACTATTCTTTTACTGAATTTACACCTGTGCACGTCCTAGCTAAGGACGTTACCTTAAGATCTAAACCAGTGTTGATACCGTGACTAATTACACCAATCAATTGCGAAGAAGAAGACACTTTAAGTTACTAAATTTACTATTAAAGAAAATAGATTTCTTTTATTACTATACTTTAGGTCCTTACAGTGTTTTGTGAGTACGGGATATTTCGACACCCGCGTGACTAGAAAGGGAAGGTTACGTTAAGACGTAGAAGGGTGATAAAAAGTGGCTTTTCTGTCTATATCCAGGTCTCTAACTCAGTTGCAAGAATTTAAAGAAAGCATACATGTACCGGCTTTGCTCGTTCTTTTAACAGTGTCTATTGGGACTGTCCTCCAGAGTGGAACGGCACACGGTCCAATCATGGTTGAGACTGATGGGATTGATTTGTTGCAGCCAGTCCTGCACATCATTCATAGTGAAATGTATCCCGCCTTCTGTGAATTATCATACCGAATCTTAGGAATCGTTCTTGTAAGTTGTAGAATGAAGATGTAGGTCGGATGTTCTATAAGTGGATTAGCGCATGGTCCAAGCGCTCCTTCTCTCGACGGCGGTCGTCATGGCGGCTTCAATCTGGCTGCCTCTAGCAACACCACGTCTCTTATCTTTCAACCATCGTCCAAAGTAGATTGCAACTCTACATACGGCTGTATCTGTATCCACTACATCCGTTCAGTGGCCCACAGCGCTCGAGTACGCTTCTCCGGCACAGCTCATATCCATCATCACAATGGCCGACACGCCAGCACAACCAAAGCCCAGTAGCAGCGTCAAGCTGGTGCTCCTCGGGGAAGCCGCCGTGGGAAAGGTAAACGGCTTTGCGGTCGATTGCAGCTTCATGTGGCTAAACTCCGAGAATAGTCTTCACTCGTTATGCGCTTCGTCAACAACGACTTTCAAGAGAACAAGGAGCCCACAATAGGCGGTATGTTTGATTCGCAAGCAATAGGAGCGAGCGAGGGACATGAAACTAATCACGAATTTGAGTGTAGCCGCTTTCTTAACCCAAAAATGTAACCTCCCCACTCGGACCATCAAGTTCGAGATATGGGATACCGCCGGTCAGGAACGCTTTGCCTCGCTCGCACCCATGTACTACCGAAACGCCCAAGCCGCACTCGTCGTATATGATATCACGAAACCCTCTTCTCTCACCAAAGCCCAGCACTGGGTTTCAGAGCTACACCGACAAGCCTCGCCCGGCATTGTCATAGCGCTCGTAGGCAACAAGTCCGATCTCGCTGCCGCCGCGGGTGAGGAAACCGCAGAAGATGCGGACGCGGCACCGACAGCCGACGGAGAAGAGGCTGCGGAGGAGGACGGCGCAGATGCGAGGAGAGTACCGGCAAAGACCGCAAAGGCATATGCGGATGAGGAGGGACTGTTGTTTTTCGAGACGAGTGCGAAGACGGGCCAGAATGTTGCAGAGGTGTTTACAGCCATCGCCAATGCCATTCCCGAAACCAGTTTGAAGGGCCCGCGCGGCGTCGGAGGGCAAACGAACCTCGGACGGCAGGAGGATGCGAGGGTGAATCTGGGCAGCGCCAGGCCGGAAGGTGCAAAGGAAGGTTGCGCGTGCTAAGGGATTGGAGGGAGGGACAGGAAGAAGGAGAAGAAGTGCGTGTGTGTGCGGGTTGTTGGTTTTGCAGCAAATTGGGGATGTTTTATAGTTTTACCCCATCCTGCAATGGTTACTGTCGATATTATTTATCATGGCGTACAGGGCAGATCAGTGTAGTGCTGTCTATCTCTCTATCAATTGGACAATCGAATTCTTATCCAAGTCATTCATATAAGTACTGTGCACACAACTATGGGAATGCCAGCAGTGATCAGATGGGTTCGTTCATGCCTCTCCCCTATGACAGAGCAGGCACATTTTGGTCTCATGTATTCCAATGTGATGCCGAACTACCCATACCAGCAATGATAAACTAGAAACAAGAAAAGATCAGAAAACTTTTGTCCACACTCGTTGGATCGCAATTGTTTACATTAGGTGCTCCTGCCCGATTCGCGTCCGCACACATGTAAACAAGCAGCCTGCTTCACAAACACGCGTCGACGACAACAACAACCGTCCCACGTCAAAGCAACCCAAACACCAATCCACCCCCATGACCACACCCACACACAATCACAATCCACGCGCGCAACCGTCCAAGACGGATCTCATGTCGCCTCTTCGCCTTTCTTCTTTCTAACACGCTTGCACCGTCCTACTCATCTATCCCAACGACAAGCATGGCTCGTCCAGTGGAGGAGCAACTCTCGGGCATCATCAAAGCTCCCCGCATGCTTGACGACCTGACCCAGGACCTTCAGCGCATATCGGCGAGTCTGCCGCATGACAATTCGGATCCAGAGCACTCGGCATGGCGCATCGAGCGCATCAAGGGCGGGACACTCGTGTCGCGGCCCGATCCTGGCGCGGAGGACGATACAACCGGAGGACGCCGTTCAGCATTCGAGGTAAGCAGTATCGACATGAAGGTGGGCAAAGCGTGCGGTGTGAGGCGAGGTAAAGTGAGGTAAGAAAAGCGATACATTGAGGATGAAGTTGCTAAAAATCGGATTTCAAGAGGAGTCAAAGGGAACAAGTCCCTCTTCAGGTTGAGCGAAAGGGAGAAAGGTCCAGTGTGTTGGAGAAGGTCTTCGGCCACTGCAGGGTTTGCCGCCGCCGCCGCTGTCTTCGCCGTTGTGAACGCCAAAGTAATGACAAGATCGCCCCCACCGACTTGCCATCCACATCGTTGTCAAGTTCAGTGCTGAAGATGCTGAAAGTGGACATCAGGGGTTTGTCGTCCTTGGACAAGGAAGAAACCAAGCCGCTCCTGTGCGATTTTGATGGACAGGATGGATTTTGAGGATTTATGGAAGAAGGGAAAGAGGAAACCATTGCCAGACACGGAAATTGTAGGATTAAGATTCTTTTTTGACGGAGGATTCTGTGCCTGCGTCAAGACCGGCGAGGATATCAGATCCAAAGGTCACGGTCATGTATGCTGGAAAGACGACCCAAAGTCCACTATAATATTGGGTCAGCGATTGGTGAGGAAGTGTCTAAGGAGGTAACTGGGTGCTTACTTCATAATGCCATAGAACATAATAAGGGTTACTATATCATTGTGTTTCACATTCGCAAATCCGGAGTAGTACTCAACGGCATCTACATTGGCTTAGCAAGCTGGAGATTTGGGCCAAACCAGGGCCGACTTACAGTAGAGAACTGTCTTGGAAAGCGTCATGACGGCCGCAGTGAAACCGATAAGCAGGGCTTGGTTACCCTTCCTACCTGGCACCTTCACCCCACCCGAGAGCCAGCCTTTGACACCTTCACCAGCCTGAATGCCACTTCCGCTTGGGGCGAGAATACCGTGGTGGTACACAATCATACCATACAGACCATACAGAACAGCCTCGATAGCATTGATGACACCCTGGCCACCGCCAAAACCATCCTGATTGTCCCAGCCAGGCTGTCCATAGAGGTGATCAATGGCAGCATAGACCTCGTAGGGCTTCCAGATGGGCCACTGCAACTTGCCTCCGGCCATGGTATGCGGGCGCAGCAAGATGTAGAGAGCATCCCAAATGACAAGGGGCAGGGAAATGGCGATCCAGGCAATGGTGATGTTGGATGCAGTATGCGACCATGGACCAGAGGACGTGGTGGCATTGGTGACAGCCTTGTCGACGGCTGAAGCCGAATTGGACACAGCACGCTTCGCCAATGAGCGGGTAGTGGCCAGGGGAGAAGAGTCAAAATCAGAAGAGCTGGAGGCGGGCGAGGCAGTGGAGTTGCGCAAACTCTTCCGCGGGGAACTTTTGGTGGGGGAGGTTTCTGGGGGAGGGAAATCGCGAGGATGTTGACGCGTGGAAACCATGATGGTACAACAAGTGCAGGTATTTTGCAGTGTGAAGATGGCACGTTATGGAGTGAAGGAAGGAAAGTAGAATAGGTTCAGCGGCAGTGGATACTAGCAAGCAGTGGAGGTGCGGCGGACAAGCGATTGGTTTCGTGCATGAGCTGCGAACGAATGGTGGAGGTGGGGAAGCCTGCCCTGCCTTCCCGTTCCTACGTAGCTCAGACGGGAAGGTGCATCTTGCGTCATCGACCAATCACGTCCCTGAGGCTATTCTATCGAATCCCGTGGCCTCGTGCATCCCAATCCATCACATCCATTTCCATCCACCAATTACGCCGACTTCTCCCCTGTTTGTCGAATCTCCACCGCTGTCGGATCATCAAGCACCTTCTGAGCGCTGGCAGCGAGCTGAGCCTGCCCATCCCTCTCGTCATCAAACACTGTACCCACCATGTTAGAACATCATGCATGGTGAAGAAAAGACAAACAAGACGTTGCAACTCACAGAATGCTAGCTCCTCCAGTGTTTTCCCAAATGTCTCGGGAAAGAAGAAGAAGATGAACACAACCTGCCGTCACATCTTTAGTCTTTCTGGTCCTTAATGTCCTTTGTCGTCAAACGAGTCACTCTTACCTCCAAGCATAGCCAGCAGACATAGACTAGAAGATACCTCCACTCCGCATTCTGAAGCCCAATTGGGTTCACAAAACTGGAGAACATGACCGCACTTCTCGCCCAAAATTGGAAGAAGGCCAATCCCTTGGTTCTAACATAGTACGGGAAGATCTCAACCTGACAGCTTGATCAGTCGACGTTTTGGCATTCATCACCACCAATAGCCGCTTACCATATACACATAGGTCAAAGCATTGTAGGCAATGCAATACGCCGGGCTGTACAGGTAGATGAATACCAGTACTGCATATCCGCTCTCTTTACTCCCAGTGATTCTGTTTCTTGCCTGTGCTACAGTCCACGCCGAGTAGACAGCCAACAAGCAACCTGCACACAGCAGATACATGCGTCGCCGTGGGAATCGGGGCGTGATAGTTGCCATGACAACACCAATAACGAGTCCCCAGGCCTCCCTACCCACATTGTAGCGGACTTGCGTATACGGGTCACCGATACCAATTTGTTTGAGAATCGGCACCAGATATTGCGAGATCACTGGTCAACAGGAGTTAGATTGATACTTTAGCGGAATATCAAGTACAAACAGTTGTTTCCCGAGAACTGCACGAATAAACCTAGAGCCGCGGCCACAAGGGAGCGACGACGCATAGCGCGTGTTTGGAACAGTTCAACCCATCCTCTTTTACGGCCTTCATTCTCGATCTCAAGTGCCTTGGTGATCTCGGCAAGTTCGACATGGGGAAGCTCCTGAGAGGCATCGCCCTCTGCGTGGTACTTGATCAGAATAGCCAGGGCTTCCTCGCTACGGTCCTTGGACACGAGCCACCTTGGACTTTCAGGGACGAAGAAGGCGAAAGCGATCTGGATCACAGAAGGACAGGCTTGTAACATGGAAGGAAGTCGCCAGCTCCAATCACTCTTGATCGTGAGTGTGCGCACAACAATGCCGGCGCCAAGGACAGCGCCAACCCCGAAGAATGCGTTGAACATGGATCCGAGAAATGCTCTCTCTTTTGGATGGCCAAGCTCTCCGAGAAGAGCAGCCCCGGCGATGATGGCGTATACTATGCCGTGACCAAGGAAAATTCTGGCGAAGATGAACATGGCGACTGCTGAGTTAGACTCGTATTGTGAAGATGGCCGTAGTGAACTTACGGTTTTGAGCGAAACCTTGCATGATTGCCTATTGTGCGTCAGTCCCATGCATTGAAAAGCTTTGGAATGGGTAAACTAACCCCAATGACCATAATGGTACTTCCCATGATTATGCTCCATCTTCGGCCGACATGGTCGCTCACAATGGACACAAACGGTATGCTTGTTAGCGCCCCTAGATTGTAGCAGGCCACAAGCAAACCAAGCTGTCCACCTTTGGGATGGTTGAAATACTCTTGCCAGTACGACAGTGCTTGCATTCCATTCATCATGGAGGAGTCGAAACCGGACGTAGATTCGATGAACAGACAGAAAGGGACCAGCAAGAAGTAGAGAGACCTAAGGTTAGGCTTGTTCCACCATCTCACATGGTCATTCTTGATGAGCTGTTGAACAACGCCCTCAATTTCATCCACAGTGGACGGAGCCATGGTGCAATCTTTAATTGTTTCTCAAAGGTGATGGAAAATCAGAAGAACGCGGAGTTCGCAACATTGCTTCTTTGGATTCGACACCAACCTCATATATTTATACGTAAAACAGACTGCACCATCCCCCCTCACGTGTCCTACCACGACCACCGGCGCAGCTCCCAGCGAAGCGGTTTCGGTCAAGAGTAGGATGAATTCACACCTTGTGCCGCCCAGGTCTTGGCCCTGCGACGTTTTCCGCCAGTCGTCTGTCGAGGAGGCTTGAGTTTTTCCACAAATGCTGCCTGCCAGTACGGGAAATATGGTGCGCTGCTTAAGCATAGAATTTACACACAGAACTCTATTTTTGTTTTTCGTTTCGTTTCCGATTGGCCGTTGGATGCGGATCGCGAGAGAGCTTTACCGAGAACAGGGAAAATGCAGACATGCATTTGCATCGTCCTACCAGATTGGATAATCCGGTGTCATACATATGGGTGGATGTGTTTACATGAGTGCTCTTTGTTTCTCTACCGGTGCCGTCAAAATAGCGGGAGCAACTATCATACTTTACCCATTCTACTTGTTTCTCTTACTGACGTTTCTCCACTTGAACTCATTCCCCCTCATTCCTACAAAGTCTTACCCCAAATGTCGCCTAGCTCGGTAATCGCGTAGGTATTCGACGAGGGAAAAATGTGGGGGATCAATCATGCGGGGTCCACCACACATGTACCACGGCCCGCCAAACCGCTTTGAGCCCGCCATACCACCCTCCGTGCTGAATGCAGCTATGGTGGCTACTTCGGAGCGTTGAGTGCTGAGATATGGGGAAAAGGTGTGGCTGTGAGGAGTGAAACGGGGCGTGTGAGGGAGGGACAGAATTCAACCGCAGGCATTCGGTAAGATCTTTTGCATATTCAAACCTCCCTAACACCTATAACCGAGCTTTTTCGAGAGTCATTTGATATAAATTTGACCCGTGATAACATGGAACCAGTAAAAGTGAAACCCCGAAACCTTTTGATACCACGTCCATGTCCATTACACCCTTCCCTGGCGATCATTGTAGGTCTGCCTCGTATCTGTAGAGTTATAACATCTAAACTTAGTATATAAAATCCATGGAAACTGCCTTGTATTACTGCCCTTCAACCTCAGTATTAATTACGCCAAATAGAGGTACTGCATTATCGTTCACTCTTTCTACCATTCCTCCACCTATCCCACCGTCTAATCCTGCTTTGGGAGATCCTAAAGCAGGCGTGTTACTAGGCCAAGCCCAAAGTGCATCGAAATCGATTTGTTCGTCGACACCGCTTTCTTCAGAATACAGACTCGGCACTCGCGTCGCATCAAGACCAGAGAGATCTAGTACAGCCGATAGACTTGGCGGCTTCGAAGTCGTCGCTTCGATATTATACATATCCACGCCGGACGATGTGGGTTGGGGTATATTGAGAGGTGATAGGTGAACGGAAAGGTTGGGAGGATCGATGGGTTGTAATTGAGATGAGTTCGGAAAGGGTGGTACAGATTCGCTCAGAGGAGTAGTTTGCATCCCAGGATAAATATGAACAGGGACCTGGTGAAGGCGAGGCGGTGCATTGCTTGCGTCTCCTGTACGCGAACTTGTAACTCTTTGGGGGTCTGTATGCGGAGCTCCATAAAGTTGAGAAGATATGCTTGGGAGGCTCATGTCATCCAGTTGGTTCTGCTTAGTTTGTAGTCTTTGCCGTGTCACGACGTCTCGGAACGAGACAAGAATATAAACCAAACGGCTTGCTTGTTGATCGCTTTCAGCGCAATAGGACATAATGGTGATGGCATTGGTGATGTGCATGTCGGGGGCCTCTACTCTGTAAAGACTCGCAAACTCATTCGCCAGGACAATCAATGCAGCGGCGAAGAGGAAATAAATAACTGCTGGGTTTCGGCGCGATAGATGCCCAGCCTCGAAAGCATTCTGCACAAGCAGAACAGTATGCGTTGACGCAATGACACAAGCTTCACTGAATTTCTCCATCCGTAAGTATGGCCTCGGTGCCCGGGCCCCGGTCGAGGCCTGATTCGCTTGACGTTGAATTTCCATGTTGAGAATATAGAGGAAAAAAGGACGTGTGAGCAGGACAATGGAATGACAATAGAACAGGTTGACATGAAGTATGGCTATTCCTTGGCTAGCGCTGGCAACTGAAGCTTGACGCCAATGTAAAACAGGTGGAAGAGCTCGCGGCCAGGTTTTGCATGTATCTGCAATCTCTTGAGCAAGGCGTGTGCTAATCTTACGTTGCTGATACACCCTTTTGAGTATCGTTCCTATAGAGGAACAGCTTCTCACTGTGGCCTCAAGCGCGTACTCCCCCGTCTGTCTGAAATTAGCACTGGCACTGCCATTCATATCAAAAGAGGCTTCAGGTAGATGTTCAGCAGGATGAAGAGTATTTCCAGAGCAATCATCTTCCGAAATGGCGGTTGGCCGGCCAAGAGAACATGATAACAAGCGATCGATAACGAACAAGGAGCGCCATAAATTCTTTCGTGCTTTTTGCTCCTCAGGCCCGAATATCACCATAGTTTCCTCTCTATGAAGGCCAAGGGCTTGAGCAGAGCGAGCAGCCATGCCAAGGAGCGCAAAAGCCGTGTTGCGTTTCGATTTGGCAAGCATATAAAAAGACATGAGCAGCAGAGCCTGTACAGACCAAAAATCTTGATCCTCGAACCCGTTCATAGGATCCGTCAAGTTCTTGGCATTCAGGTAGAATACTTCGGCGCGGTCTAGATGCTCACTTCGGAGCTTGTCCACGATAATCGCTTCACTACTGCCAGATAAAGGGCTGGCCATGGTCAGGCCAATAGCAAATATCAGGTTCAGGAGACAAAGCCATGGTGGTTCTGTCGAGAGTGGGTCTGTGTAACATCTGTCCAGCTCCTCTGAGAAATGCTGGCGATCGAATATTTGGAGAAGCCCGTGAGTATGTATAAAAAAAGCATCCACGAGAACACGTGCAGTCTTTTGATCAGGAAGTAAATGTGTATGCCGAGAACCAAGCGGAAGTGAGAATTGTCCTTCCACGATTTTGTGTCGACGGGGATCATTTGTGAACGGTGATGGCCCGGCAGCACTCTCCACCATCATGCGCAGAAGCTGAAGGAAAGACAGTGTGGCTGAATCGCCAACATACACTGTGTACTAATCAGAGATGATGAACTTGGTAGTAAAAGCGTAAACGTACACAATCTGCCAGTGGGGTCTTGAAGCATTCTGCTTTGTGTGTACACGACGGCCTCTTCTTCTTGCCCACTTGTTACTGTGGAATCACGTGAAGCTAGAGGTGGTGCATAGTCCATTGCCTGACTATCAGCAGCATGTTGCGATGTGCTCGCCACAATTGGAGGGGTTGGCCGTTCATCTCGACCTTTGGATGCATTGTCCTCCGACTCGACCATCAATGAGTTGGACCTTGGCTTTTGTATGCTATGGCCGACACGGTGGTTACTTGGTGATTTACCGTGAAGGTGATCAAATGGCGAACTTGTGTGATTGCCATTGTTGGGTGTGTTGGAAGTAGAGTTGGAGTTATCATTCCCACTGACACTATCATGCTCACTTTCCAGGGCGCGCTTTTTGTTTGGTCTACTGTTGTCTGATGGCGAAGCAGCATCCCTATCGAGATAGACGCAGGAAAACTTCCTCTGCAGACTGTCAACATCCGGCGGATCGCATTCTTGATTTGTTAGGGTAGTGGGTACGTACTTTTTCGCATGTATTGCAAGGGCAGAGACCGTTACACTTGATTACTCATTAGCCCATCATCTCAGTAGGTATTGCCAGATCTTGAGCGACGTTTAGCAACAAGGGTTCTGCATAAGCATGCCGCTGAAACGGCATGCAGGTTGGTAGTGCGGCATCAAGAGGACGCGAGACATGATAGTCGGCATCTTAGCGGCAAAGGAAAGTTGGGCAAACCTCCGAAGCATCCGAACAGCGCCAAGGCCCCACAGTATCTTCTTCATGGATGGGGAGGATGGTACAAGAAGGGACCTCGAAAGTGTAGATGCGAAAGGTAGGTATGCTTACTTTCTGTTTTCTTCGCTTGCAGCTTTCACAAGCTTGGGCAGTTCGTTGGCGTTGCTCTACAATAGAAAAGATCAGACTTGGTCTGCGTCCCAAACAGCGACCGGAGGACGATTACCAGGAGGGACTTTAGGTCGAGTCATGCTGGCCCTTTTTCTGCCCGCGGCGACACAAGATTAAGCACGCGTAATCTCGTATTCTAGATGGGTGTTCACCTTCCGATGGGTGCTCCCGACGATAGAGGTGCAAGGGTTAAAGTGTCGGGTAAGGGAAGTGAGCTGGTGTTCGGATAAGGAAATGGATGCCCGAGATCCTCAATCAGCGCTGCGGGGGCTCATGGCCGCATTCCCACGATGATGGCAATGAACAGCCGCGACGAATCGCCAGCAAAAGCCAGATGGAGGTTGAATATCTCAAGCATTCAATGTACGCTGATGCGGAGAGCCGTTCAGGTTAGAGTTGGAAGCGGAGAGCACGTGCAGGGAGGGCACGGCCCTCTTTCTTTCTAAGCTACTACCTAATCCCTCCTCTCATCCTTCCCATCCATGTCCCGACTAGTTTCTCGAAGCGGTGCCCACATGGCCAGCCCTACAGTGCAGGGAGTAGCAGATGTCCGCAATATCACTGTAACGCATACATGGAGCAGTACTGCCGGAATTGGGTTTCCGCGGAAGGCAAGGATTTGCGGGAACATACTGCCTTAACCTCCAACATGGCCCTCCGCAGTATTTTTGCGGTTTCCGCCACTCCTCCAACCTCTCCATTCCCACCTTCTTGAAAATTGAAAATTACGCGGCAACGAAGACAGTCTGTCTTGGGGATACGATGTCTTTCGTCGAAGCCACAAGTGCACCTGCGACTAACGGGTCCTCTTCGACAGACCACAACCTGCTGCTCAATGGCACCCGGGACGCCTTGGAATATCTCCTCGCCCAGGTTCAAGACCAGCTTCCACCAGAATCTTTGCCTCATATCCGTCGGGTTGAATTCTCCACCGCCAACACGGGAACTCCATACTTTCCAAGCCCATTGAAACAGACTGAAGCTATATCCGCTCTCAAGGCAGTCGAGGCCGGAGTGGCTGCCTCGATAGCGGATCTCGCAGAAAGTGCTCCCCAACGAAACATCAATGTTGATCTCGAACGAGCTTCTGCGTTTTTGTTTTCCACATACCTCGCAACCGTGGCGGGCATGGACAAAGGTAATCCGGAGGTGAAGAAGCTATTGAAGGGTACGTCTCATCTCACATCATGTCTTTCGCCACCACTCACCAATGCCAGATACCGATCTTCTGCAGGCGCAATCAATCCTGTACCGCAGATTGTCAGCAAACTTGTACCAAACCAGGAAACCTGGCGAATATTTCCATCTCCATGGATCACTTGAGGCTACCAAAGCCCTTAACATGGTTGGGCTAGAAGGCCACCGGCCTGATTTAACTGATTACCATGAGTGTATCAAGGTCATCGAAGAGCACGTCATGAAGTATACTGCTGACGAGCTTGAAGAAATGAACTGGAGAATCAAGCAAGCTGGCGTTACCTGCTTGAAGTGGGAAGATTTCCAGGTTACGCAGCATGGACAAGAGTTGATAGAGCAGCCACCCTGGAAAGTTGAGATGCTGGAGACTTATTCACCACCCGTCCCTTTTCCATTCAAGAAATCACGTGCACCAAAGCCACAAATACTTGCCGGCATTCGCGTGCTCGAGCTCTGTCGAGTCATTGCAGGTCCTGCCATGGGGCGAGGCCTTGCTGAGTACGGTGCAGAGGTGATCAAGGTTACTTCTCCCAATTTGTCCGACGTTCCTTTCTTCCAAGTGGACGGTAACTTGGGAAAACACACCACGGATCTAAACCTTCGCGATGAACACGACCGGAAACTGTTTGAGGAGTTGCTACAGACTGCAGACGTCATCCTGGATGGATACCGCCCTGGAAGTTTGAAGCGTCTTGGTTATGGCCCTGCACAAATTCTCAGCCTGACCCAACATCGGAACCGTGGCATTGTGTATGTTGCTGAAGATTGTTTCGGCCACATAGGACCCTGGAGCTCACGCCCCGGTTGGCAGCAGATCGCAGACTGTGTTACGGGCGTCGCATGGGCTCAAGGTCTTGGTATGGGGCTTGATGAGCCTGTAGTGCCACCATTTCCAATGAGCGATTATGGAACTGGATGCATGGGAACTATTGCGGCACTAACTGGCTTATACAACAGGGCAAAGTATGGTGGAAGTTATCTTGGAACAACATCCCTCTGCCAATACGACATATACCTGCTGGAGCTCGGACTTTACGATGATACGATGATGCAGCAATTAAGAGAGCAACACGATAGCCACTTCTTCGAGTTACGGCATAACGATTCCGTCGACGAAGTAGGAAAGCGCGCACTGAAGACGATGCGAAGGACTCATCCAGAGCTCTTTGAAGATCGGCATATGCAGGAGTGCTTTAGTCACGGATTTAACGCAAAAGTACGAACAATCAAGCCCGTGGTGGAGGTGGAAGGTACTTGGAACGGATTTCTGAGGAGCTCACGACCTAACGGCTTTGACAAACCAACTTGGGAGGATTGGGAGGTTGATGAGGACATGCTCGCAATGTAATATCGATACCCAGCATAGGTTTGACTTTGTGCCTCGTTATTTGCGAGCATTGGCTATGAGCGCCCAGCATGGATAGCGAGTTTCCATTCGTGAAGCAATGCACACGATTTCCAATTTCATCGATTATTGTTATCTTCATTCATGCTTCCAACCTCTCATACAGCAACAGCGCCGTCACAACGTAGTAGCCAGCGCAACTTCCAGCATTCCAACAACTTATCGCCACCTCATTCTCTGCTCATCGCCCCCCGGACTAGCGACTCGCCTGAAAACTTCTACCGGGCATATCTTCCCAACTCGAAGGTGGGAAAAAGGTAGGTCTGACTGGCCTGGAGATGTTCCTCGGCAGTGGCAGCTGTAATGCCGAGCGGCTAGATCGGTCTGCAGGCAAGATGTGGACATGCCTGGCGGGGCCGTCCCGCTCATGTGTTTCGCTAGACCATGTTTTCGGCGCATTACCCTTGCCGAAATGGAGTTGCGATGGGGTTGATACACCCTCTGACCGGAAATAAGCACTCGGCCTTAGTTCTGACGGCGTTTACGAGACGGCGAGTATGTCAACCTGTCACGCCAAGTGAAGACATTCGGGCCTTCAAAAAAAGGCACCCAGACTACTGTGATAATACTTGTTAGCTTGCTCTTCAGAACGGGCAAAAGCCCTGAAAAAGTATCAAGTGGCGATATCTTCGACTGATCTTCGGTGTCAAAGGTATCAATGCACGTGGACCGTTATGACTTTACTGCTCAAGGTTAGCCACAAGTAATAAATCCGTACTCATGGTAGCGATCATCCCAAGTAGGCGAATGCTCATTTGAACGGACTTTGATACAGTACCGACCAAAATGTACGGCGGAAATCGGCACAATTGATATCTGCTGTCTATGGATGTGAGTGCATGCAGGGTCTCCTTGTTACGCTCCTTGAAGTGATTGTGCTTTTGCCTCAATGGGTCGGTTTTTTTCCGCACAATTCCAACTTCAAGAAGGCAACTTCTCTGACCCTGCTTTCTACGAGTAGCTAACCATAATAGGTAGTACCATCAACTTATGATGTATTGCCTTTCGGAACATGGACTTCAGAACGAAATCTGTGCTCGGTGTCTCCAATCGCACAACATATGACGTGATATCCAAGTTTCACGAAGCAAATCCACCGTGGTTTTGGGTTATTCCTCATCTACCAACTCGGTGCCTCTCGGTCCAATTTGCCGTCCGTTCTTTTGCGCTGATGAGCACGCATGGTTTCTGCTCCATATGGAATATAATCGGCGTTGTCATGCATGACGGACGATCTATGGACGACTCACTCTCTTCAACCTCGTCTCAAAGTTGGGTGTGTGGTTTTAGACATAGGGTGATATGTCGTGCGCGATTACCGTTTTTGGCATGCGGACTACCAAATTGATCTGCACTCAACGGCTAGAACTGTAAATAAGTACAGTATAGTGTCGCAGGCGATCTTCTTAAGAATGTTTCTGGGTCATAGAGCGTAAAGTCGTGTGATCCATTAATATGGATTGACGGGAACATCTCCTTCAATTCACAACCTAAGAAATCTTGTTCGCGAGTACATGATGCTCATGACTTGGAATATTTGAGCTCTGCGCCAAGCAAGGTGTTGGTATCGTCCGTGAACTGCGATCGTTGAATCTGTCCACTACGAGTTGACTCAATCTTGTAGCACGTACGCATGCGCCCGGTCTGGATGTACTATTCAAAAGTAGTCGCATGTTTATTGAGCAGTCACCAAAATTCGGCAAGGTTGGGAGTAGGAAAGGTTTGTATTGAAGTTAAAGGTAGACAAAATCACCCAGGGTATTGGAAAAACAGTCCTCTTGCTCCGTTACGCCGACAAATGCGCTGTAAATCTTCAAGACATCTATTCGCGCCATTCTTTGGCACATTTCGTGCACTGCAAGCTGATCAGCGAAACATTCACAGATAATTTCGGAGCTGAGCAACCAACCTTATAGAAAGCCGTCATAGGCTCGTCCGCACTTCGGATCTGCAGTTGATACCAATATGCCTCGTCGTTTCTGCATTTCTCATTGGGACATTGCACTGCTTTACAGTCAGCAATCCATGCCTTTTTCTTCGTCCTAAAACACGTAGTATTGCGAGCAAGTGCGGAAACGAACCCTTGGTCTTGTCCACGTTCTTCCATGCGTCTTTTCCACCCAGAATATCCTCAGCCTCCTTCTTCTTCAAAGTTTTACGCTCATAATATCGCTTGTTTATTACGAACTGGTAGGGGCATGTCATGCACTCAAATCGGTTTTGGCCTTCGAACTGCTCGATGGATGGGTCGCCGGGGGGTACTTTGGAGACGCGCAACATGTTGCTGCAGGTAGGGCAGACTGCGTAGGTCAGTTTTGTATTCAAGCTGCATCTATTACTTGCGAGGGGAGAGCGTACAGAGCAACATTGTGAAGAAATCCAGTGGACAACGATCGAGGAATTGAAGATGGCGTCTGTTACTTGCTCACAAAAAGTTATGGCGGAACATCGAATCCCTGCCTGCGCTATGACCGTGATTGGATAAGTGCGGGGCTAGCGGAATAGGAAACCCTAAACCCTCAGCTTCTTGCTCACGACGACCACTACGCGTTGCTTGCATTGGGATTGCTCTAAGAGTATTTGTGCCTCCGTTTCTACTTGCCTGGTTATTTCCCACTACAGCAGTTTTCTATTGGGTTTATTCACGCTCTCTCAAGCGATTGCGAAACAGAATCCAGCCGTACTCAAGATCACCTGCACGTCGCAGCACCCCACTTCTCGAAGACGAAACGGACGCTGCGAATCAGGCGCCCTACTGAGTCTTCCCCACCCAAGTACGTACTGGGAGAAAACGTGAAGACGCATACAACAAAGGAAGTCAACCATGGCAGACGAGGTACGAGGCGAGCATATCCTACTGCCTGCAATGCTAGACTGATATTCCGACTAGGGTGCTTCCCCTCGCGAACTGATCCTTGAAGCCTGCCGACGTAACAACACATCTCTTCTGGAAGAGACCATAGCAGATCTCCAGGAGACGGCAAAGAAGGAAGGGAAGAATTCAGAAGAATATGTGGCCGATGTGTTAAACAAGGCAGCCGATGGCGTAGGCAACGGTTGTCTGCACGTCGCGGCTACGTACGGAAGTTGTGAGTACTACAAAATATAGACTCTCCCATCATGCGCGAGTATCCTGCTAATTCTTGATTCAGACGAAATCCTCGATCTTCTTCTCGATCAAGAAGGCATCCAAATCGACGAGGTTGACCGCATGGAGTTAGACACCCCCCTTCATAAAGCCGTGCGCTACGTAAACTCACTCGATAAATCTGAATGGGAGCCCGTGGGTCATCCCATTGTCGACATTTTGCTGGATGCTGGGTGCGACCCAAGGATACGAAACAAGGCAAATTTGAAGCCGGCCGAGCTCGCAGATCCCAGGAATACAGCGCTGAGGAGCATGCTGCAAAAGGGCGAGTTTGCGATGATGGCTGGTGGAGATGTGGTCGAAGAAGATGACGACGGGCCAACTGGAAGTGCGAGTGATAGCGAGTGATATTCACATCACGGATGAATACATGTAGAGGAGGGCAAGTTGGAGCAGTCAAAGAAGCAGATAAAGCCTGATTGACTGGTTTTGGATTCACATCCAGACCTAACCAGTCACGCTCTGGGTTTCGGCTCTATATAATCAGAGGTATGAGT
The DNA here is from genome assembly GCA_023627715.1 of Periconia sp. R9002. Lineage (NCBI taxonomy): Eukaryota > Fungi > Ascomycota > Dothideomycetes > Pleosporales > Periconiaceae > Periconia > Periconia sp. R9002. The sequence goes on along the minus strand of JAMAHW010000014.1, from coordinate 576,909 downwards.
CCCGGCCCACGTCGTCTATGAGATAAACTCGACGACTACCATAGCTTGCATATTCTGTGCGAATATTATACGCGGATGTTATATCTGCCGCTCTCCAAGCTAGCCTCTGCTGCCAAAATGCCTGTTTCCATTTTCCTTGTCGTTCCGTTCCTCGTTGAGTTCACGTCCGGAGGTAGGATATTGATCCCTCGAATGTATTATCCCTTGTCGTGATTATATTCGCGCAACTTCCTTGACTTGTTCAATCGTTCTACAAGTGAAACAACATTAGTCTGTATTTCCTTATCTTTGGATAAAGAACATACCTTGGGCGGTGGACCAACAGGCTGGATCATCCTTTCTAGCAACTGTACCCTTGTCCTCTCCCTTGACTGTCCCAGCCCAATACTCATGTACTGTAGTAGTGGTGGGTGCCCCAAGTACGAGCTCAAGCTGTCGCGCGCGATATTGGATGTCCATTCATGTTTGGATGTGTCGGAGGAGCCGATGCCTAAAATCCACCGGGACAAAGCAGTTAGCAGAGTTTGGAACGAGAGGTCAGATACTCACCAATGTAGCGCGCTTGCAGCGCTTCTAGTTGCTGTTGTGCGCGGAGTTTGTCGGCCATGATGAGAAGTGTACGGAGAGCTAAAGTCGCAAACGTGAATCGATTGGCTGAGAAAATCGCTGCGTATTTTCCGATAGAAAACGTGTGGGAGGTGAAGGCGTTGGTTGTAGTAAGTTGCGCGTCTTGCCGTCGAGATAGCCGATGTGATTAGTCAGCACATTCGATGCATTTTGGAGTTTATATTATACTTCCATACCTTTTTCTTTTATTGAGTGAAATTGAAATTGATTAGTTCACGGTATTTGGATTCGAGATAGTTGGGAGTTTGCCCGGATAATATCAACGGAATGCATTCAAGTATACATATGTACATGTGGGTGATAGCATCCAAAGTTTTGTCGACCACGATCTGAATTTTGATGAACCATTGCTCAGAAAATCGATGTGCTACATTGAACTGTGGAGACTAAATGACTGAATCTTGATCAAACCACTTAATAATATTATCAAACAACTAATGAGGTATCAAGAAGTCGCCCACTCTGGGGACTACGATATATACATTAGAGTAGACCACCACAAGAGACATATGAAAAGGAGATAATTTTCAGATAAACATTAGATATGCCCACTTAGTCGTACTCGTAGCATAACACGCCACCTGCAATATCCATGATCTCGCCAACAGTCACGTTCGTTAACACGCCAGCCCAGTTCACGACATGCCCAAGCGTCACCTCAGTCCCTGGGTCGCCAGGAGCTCCGAGTCCCCAAGGATCAAGCGGAGGCATGCTGCTGTCTGGAGGCACGCCACACATGTCCGTTTTGCTGAGCGAAGGAGGGAGTGCGTAGAGTTGATTCTGGCCGGAGATCTCGTAGAGGCGCGCTTCAGGTTTCGCAGACTGCCACTCCCACCACACTTTATCTACGTATGTGTGATGTAGGTAGAACAGAGGGTCGCCGGGAGACCCAAAATATTTCATCTGTGATTGGGATTAGCGATTGTGTAATGAAGAAACATATAGGTACGCATACGATGCCGCCTATGCCCTGATGTAAGCCGTCATGGGGAAGTTCCTCCATACACGGCCAAAATTCTCCAAATGTCTGCTTCTCCGTGCATTGGTTGAGGAAGACCGCGGCTGATTTTGAACTCTGACACTCGTCGATTTTGCGCGAGATGCAGTGTGCTGAACTGTTAACGTACGGTCCAATGGGGCTTATGTAGTCTTTAAACGGTCCATCTTGGATGCAGTCCTTGGGCCCAGTACCATCTCCTCCAAATCCAGTTATAGGATCGAGAACAACAGAGTTCCTGAAGTTGCCTGCATCAAGAGTTTCGTTCCAATAAGGCTGTGGTCCATTATAATTGCACTCGGTTCTGAGTGCTTCGTAGTGATTGTGAACTACCATACGGTGATATGGAAGAAAGGCTCCCTGTGAAATGAGCGTGAGAAGGAGGAAACCACTGAGGATACACAGGATCAATGGGATACAACATACAGTGTAATGGAAATCTGGAGCAGCCATAACATGCAGTCTCACAAATTCATCGTAACGTGTAACTGGCCCGTCAAGTCCGTATTTTGCCGGGAGCGACATAAGACATTGTTCTGCCTGTATGTAGTTGAGCTTCTGTTCCGTAGTGAGGGTATGCCTGATACTGGTCAGCGCTATTCACGCATATGCGCCGTGGTATCCAGATCATCGCACCATGATTTTCTTTGATATTTGTTTTCACAAACATCCCTTTTTACAAAAGACGCTGAAACTGTTTCTGCTGCCAGCAGCGTAAGGCTCAAGGATGTGAGCTTCATGTCGATGCGCGCTCGGCGTCGCAAGTGTTTAGTCTAAGCAAAAAATGCCGTCGGCGTAAAGAAATTCACTGAAATGCGAAACGTTTTACTGAAAAGGCCACTCTTCCATACTTATTTTACGCTCGTTCATCCAACCCCATTGCGATTAGCGAAAGGCCTCCCATTTGGAAAGGAACCAGGCTCAATAAGGCGGACCCCTTCACGTTTTTGGCTAACAACGAGGCGGAGATGTAGGCCTGTGCGACGAGTGACACCTTCTATAGGGTATTTGTTTGTATCGGACTTTTGACAGCACGCGTGAGGATGGCTACGGTCCAACCACAGCGGTTTGAATTGCGACAAGCGGACTTCGGGACTCAATTTCGCAAAACTGAGCCGCCGGATTGCGACTCTTAAGCTTCGGACATGCTAGGTTGTCACGCCGCTTGGTCGACATCTGCGGCAAGGCATTGATTAAATCTCTTTAGAATGTGATAGGCAGATACCCGTGCTATTCAATGTTGGATGACGATGCTGAAAATAAATACCATGTAGGCATCGAGAATAGGTAGTTCACGAGACCGCTGGAAGACCGCAATATCAATGATGTTTGAAAGTATTTGATCTCAAAAGTGACAGATCTCTATTTCGAAACGCCTCGTTTTTCGTCATCAAGTACTTTTCACCATTAAAAGTTGTTTCCGATTGAGACTTTTTGTAGATTGGTAGATTACTCGACGTAGTATAGCCGGTTAAGCTTAGTCATCAAATGTCATGATGCTTGATTCAGACCCGGGATCCACTAAACACACTCCCGCATCTCTATCTCGCCATCGCGCATATCCAATTCTTTCATCCCCACATAGCTGGGACGCATGCCATTGATGATTTACAATGGCCGATAATGAACAGGTCATGACCAATGCTCCTCTTACTCCAGGGGACGATGACCCAGAGCCAGAGCCTGAACCGACCTCCCCTGTGGTGGACTATTCCCCAGCAAAAGTCGTCTACAATGAAGCCTTTGAGAATTCTTTGATGAATGCAATTCTCTACGGATCGCCTTCGGCACCTCGAACACCCTTACCCTCGACGCCTGTGATCAGTCCTACCTCTCTCCCGCTTCCCTTGTCATCTCCTCTTCGCACATATTCTTCTTCGCTCCCAGGTGTGCTTCTCACTCACCCAAACGGCTATTACACCGGTGGTCCTGGACCAAACCCTTCGACGGTGGCTGAGTTTGCGAGCAAGTTCATTGCGGAACACGGGATTGAAGATGCTGGTCAATTAGAACGAGTGGTGGAGGAGAAGATCAAGGAGAAGATGGAAGAAGTACGGGAAAGAATGAGAGATAGAGAGGATGCTGTCAACAAAAATCGAAGTGTCGAACGAGAGCTGGAAGACCTGAGGATGCAAAGAGCTGCAGAATTGAGGGTAGCGGAGAAGATCAAGGGTGGGAATAAGAAGTGAAGAAGGGATGGAGAATTCGAATGGAAACAACAGCCAAAACGTCTCAGAGGGACGGGGAATGTCACGCGTCGCTTATCAGCGGACTTATTGTCACGATTGCGCATAGGAATGAACTCCAACACACCCGGGAAATACAAGTGGGAATAACGTCGAGAAGGATAGGGTCTTCGCGGCCTCTAAAAGCATCGCCTATGATCTGTGGAACATATCCACAAGCGACATGGGTCGCCAATCATCGCAAACGCTATCGTACTACGCTTGTCATCAAACACGAAGCCGTATTGTTTCATTATTGACTCGTTGTACATTGACTACTCGCGTGTCTAACATACCACCCTCCTCCTATTTGAAACATCTACTGGACAATTAAACGCGAGCATTTGGGCGGAATTCAAATCCATGGGCTCATATGGGGAGATGTCGATTGGGATTCAAGACGTTTGGGAAACGATCACACTACCGCCAGCAGAGTCCTGTTGCGCCGATAACCACGATTCAATGCTTGCAACTATGCGGTCAGTATGGTATAGGGCACATCAAAACGCGAGGTAGTAGGCAAATTCCTCGCACGACAAGATTTGTGAATTATCTGTGAAGGTTATTTCAGCTTCTGGTATCGAAGTCCCAGCAATTACCCAAATACAACCTATGTAGCTCGCGTTATACGTTTAAGTAGATGCAATGTCAAGTTTATTCCACCAGCATACGCGTCAATTCTGCAGATCGCGATAGTGGACTGTCCAATTATGGATTTCTGGATCAAAGTTTCCTCAAGTAGATGCCAATGCGCTTCGGTGGTGCACAGGTGACACGTTCCCCGCCTTTCCCATTTGAACCCCTTGCCTCCTCGAGAGAAATTCGCGAATGCACCTGCCCTATCAACCCCGTAAACCCTACGAAAGCGTACTCGAGTTTTTTCACCTGCTGCAGGAATTGAAGGCCCTATAATCTTGCGACAATGAATACGAAGCGAAGTAGCAGCCTTCTTGAGCGGCTTGTGTGGCGTGCCTTGGGCGTAAGCTGGGGCCTGATCAATGTTATAATCCTGATGTTTCTCGGAGGTGTTGTGCAAGGGCGCTTCCTCAAGACGACCTCAAAGGAGGAGAAGACAGAGCTCGAAGCTGGTGAGTCTCTGCACTGTAGCGTGTTTACATGCGATTAAGATACTGAACTGCGTAGCTCGGAATCGTTACTGGAGTCTCGACAAGGAACCTCTACCAGGTTTTCGCCATGCATTCTGCACCCTTCGCAATGGTCTGAAGCTACATTACGTTGTCAACGATAGAGGAGTCGACCAAGCGAAGAATGTAGCCGTTTTTCTTCATGGCTAGTCTCATTCTTTGGAAAGCTTCTCGCCGCTCAGGCTAACAAACACCCAGGTTTCCCGGATTCATTTCTTCTTTGGCGCCATCTGCTCACTGAGGAATCCCTTCAAAACTACATTCTCATCGCTGTTGATCTGCCTGGATATGGTGGTAGCGATAGTTTGCCAACGTACGATGCGAATCTGGTCTTGGAGACGATTACGGAATTCATTTTGGCGATGAGAACGCAGTATCTGAAGGAGGAACACAAGTTTGTGATTGTCAGTCATGATTGGGGAGGTCTCATTGCTGCTAGATTGGCTTCAGAGGCGAACCAGTTAGCAGACCGCTTCGTTATCACAGCTGCTGTTATTGTAAGTCTACTGTCATAGCCTCGTGGTTGAAGCTAATCCTCCTCCAGCCCCAACATGCTTATTCAAACGCCGTCACCAAATATAACTCGGCCTTACAGATGCTACACACGTATCTTCAGCGTCCCTGGAAGAACTTCTCTCTTCTGAAAAATGCTTACCGCACGGTCAAACCCATCCTCTCTCAGTTTGGGAGGTCATTCTACGTGTGTACGTCACAACCGCCTATGCTTTTAAATACCATTACCCTACCTGCGTTTACTGATTGTTTTAGTCTGTTTCAATCTGCCATATCCGCTGCCAACAGTCTTCACGACCTTTGGATCATTCTGGTTTCTGTACGTGCTGCACAAGTGTGAACTGGGCCTCCTCAAGCCTGACGGTCAATGGGAACGCGAGATGAGCGTGCAAGAAGCTGCGGATTTTCTCGCCATGTCTGGCGGCCCTGGAACCTCACAAGCCACCAATGGCGAGGGGCAGTATCCGGAGGCTGTGAAGAGGCGCGTAGCAGACCATGGCATGTCAGAGAAAATCCGCTTGTACCGCGAGGGCCTTTTTGGAGGCACGTGGGAGAAATCCATTGAAACCGTAGTGGCCCTTTCAGAGATACCAGCATCACGTTTCCGATCTGGTTCGAGCTCTAGTGAGGGTCTGTTCGACAGTGGTCCACCCGGAAAGCTCAAGGCACCAGCGACAATTGTGTACGGTCGCAACGATCTCGGCTTCGACCGCAGGTTAGCTCTTGACGGCATCGGTGACAGCCTCAGTGGTAAGAGTCAGGTCGTGTTCCTCGACAACTCGGGCCATTGGCTCCCTCATGAGAAAGAAAGTAAGGTGGTTTTGAAAAGTATTGCAAAGTGGGCTCTTGGAGACGAACGCTCACCATTGAAGGAGAAGTTGGCATCGGAGCCCGTGACGTTGTTGGTGGATCAATAACGAGTATACAATGCGGGTTGCCTTGGTGACGGGCAAACGACCGGGATGTGGGAGAAAAATGGCACATGTGTATCAGGCAAACGGTTGACGCAAATACGCGAAGGGCAGAAGGGCGCGTGCCTACGTTTGAGCGGAACTAGAGTATGCATTGATTGGTGGAGAATACGGTGATATGGTCAATTTAGAGGCTGAAGGCAGACCAGAAGCCATTGAGTACGGTGATTGATGGCTACATGTATGAGTATGGTGGGATATCTGGCTATGTTATGACGCAGACAAAGGATGGTGGGGCAACCTCCAACCCCGCTAAAAAGGGTGAGTCCGAGATAGCCAGCCGGACTTGGAACAGTGCCAGACAATGGCAGCAGCAGAAGGTAGAATGGGACAAGTGGCAAGTGGAAACTGGGTGGGTACAGTACAGTTGGGAAGGGAGAAGGGAAAAAAAGCAGAGCTAGCCGCGCAGGACATGGGATATGTGATGGGCAAGTGGGCGATTATAGTGGGTGCAGAGTAAAAGGCACTGTAGAAGTACGGATTTTCTTTGGTGAGAATGCGCTGGCGAGTGGCTGTGGCGAGTTGATGCGTGGGCGGTCAAAGGCAGACAATGCGAGGGGCCAATTACCAGCTCCGTTACTGCCTGGCCCCGCCCTCCGTTAGGACCAGATTGAAGGTGAGTTGGGCTGTCCTCTTGGTTGTGCTTGAAAATTTGCGAGCGGTGCCAAGCCGTGGTCGTTTAGCGTGCTTTGGCTCTGCCCCTCCAACCCTACTTAAAGTCATTCGTCCCCCGCCCCCGAATTTTCTACTCCGTCCCCTCATACCATCAAACACGACTCTCTAGGAGATTCACGCTTTGATATCTGTATGTTTTCATCAATCATCTCTTCCTTCTCGACTCGACGCTGACTTGTTTCTGCCAGGAGACTTTACACCACATCACTTTCCACAGACAACACACACAACCGCCACCATGGGGTGAGTCAACCGCTCTCTGTGCCATCTACGGCCACCTCCAGCCGCACGCCGGCGCAGAGACTCCTATCCATCGCTTCATCTTGCTAACGTCGTCTGCAGTAAGGAGAAGACTCATATCAACATCGTCGTCATCGGCCACGTCGACTCTGGAAAGTCGACCACCACCGGACGTAAGCCTCCTCCTTCCAAGCAATAGCGGGGTTGCCAGCAACTTACATGGGATACAGACTTGATCTACAAGTGCGGTGGTATTGACAAGCGTACTATCGAGAAGTTCGAGAAGGTACGCACATCCGTCTTTTCATTTGCACATCTTTTCAAGCCTTGCAGTCGCTCTTTTGGCGTGCTGGGCCAATTTTGGCCTATCTCGCTGAGGGGCAATTTGGACTTGGTGGGGGTGTGCGAATTCTTACGCGCCAGCACTAGTCCCGTTTCGGACTTTCGCACACTCACATCCTTCCGCTGCAAAAAAAACGTTACCCCACATGGCTCTTGCTTTCATCGGCATCAGTCGCCTGCGATCATCATGCATGTCATTTTAGACAGATCGTTCATCGTGCTAACCCTTATCCTAGGAAGCTGCCGAACTTGGCAAGGGTTCCTTCAAGTACGCATGGGTGCTCGACAAGCTCAAGGCCGAGCGTGAGCGTGGTATCACCATCGATATCGCTCTCTGGAAGTTCGAGACCCCCAAGGTACGTTGCATCTACTCCATCTGTTTGTTACCGCGACATACACTAACGCAGACTTCTAGTACTATGTCACCGTCATTGACGCCCCCGGTCACCGTGATTTCATCAAGAACATGATCACTGGTACCTCCCAGGCCGATTGCGCTATCCTCATCATTGCTGCCGGTACTGGTGAGTTCGAGGCTGGTATCTCCAAGGATGGCCAGACCCGTGAGCACGCTCTTCTCGCCTACACCCTCGGTGTGAGGCAGATCATCGTCGCCATCAACAAGATGGACACCACCAAGTGGTCCGAGGACCGTTACAAGGAAATCGTCAAGGAGACTTCCAACTTCATCAAGAAGGTCGGATTCAACCCCAAGCACATTCCTTTCGTCCCCATCTCCGGTTTCAACGGTGACAACATGATTGAGGCCTCCACCAACTGCCCCTGGTACAAGGGCTGGGAGAAGGAGATCAAGACCAAGGCCACTGGTAAGACTCTTCTCGAGGCTATCGATGCCATCGAGCCCCCTACCCGTCCTTCCGACAAGCCCCTCCGTCTTCCTCTCCAGGATGTGTACAAGATCGGTGGTATTGGCACGGTTCCCGTCGGTCGTGTCGAGACTGGTGTGATCAAGCCCGGTATGGTCGTTACCTTCGCCCCCGCCGGTGTCACCACTGAAGTCAAGTCCGTCGAGATGCACCACACCTCCCTTCCCGAGGGTCTCCCCGGTGACAACGTCGGCTTCAACGTCAAGAACGTCTCCGTCAAGGAGATCCGTCGTGGTAACGTTGCCGGTGACTCCAAGGATGACCCCCCCAAGGGTGCCGAGTCCTTCAACGCCCAGGTCATCGTCCTCAACCACCCCGGTCAGGTTGGTGCTGGTTACGCTCCTGTCCTCGATTGCCACACTGCCCACATTGCCTGCAAGTTCTCCGAGCTTCTTGAGAAGATCGATCGCCGAACTGGCAAGTCTGTTGAGGCTTCCCCCAAGTTCATCAAGTCTGGTGATGCCGCCATCGTCAAGATGATTCCCTCCAAGCCCATGTGCGTTGAGTCCTTCACCGACTACCCTCCTCTTGGTCGTTTTGCCGTCCGTGATATGCGTCAAACCGTCGCTGTCGGTGTCATCAAGTCTGTTGCCAAGTCCGACAAGGCCGGTAAGGTCACCAAGGCCGCCGCCAAGGCCAGCAAGAAATAAGCGGTTTCACCTATTGTGGCTTCTTTCTTTCTTAAAATTCCTCAGTAATGGGTTCTGGGGATGCGGTTTGTTCGTAAAATCCGTGATGGTCACGATGTAATGCATTACGGTCGGGCGAGGATAAGGTCGCTGTCCTTCCATAGACTTCATAATGATCTGAATGAATCAAGTGGGTGGGCAATTGTATGTTTCTGTGTTCGTGATGCTACATGCTTTAATTGCGAGTACAAGCTATGTTGTCACCTTCAACCTCAATGTTTCGTATTCACGTGAAGCCGTGAGATAGCAGCAGCCGTTGCTTACAAATGAATGCACATGCCTTGATCTATCGACCTCCATTTATTTCATCCACAATGTGCTCAAGCATTGGTATGGCTTCAATTTAGGTCTTCTTTTCGCACATGATGGAAGGTGTTTAGCTTACCCCTTTCGGTTTAGCCCATTCCCTACTTCCTTGTACTTGACTCTAGGAACATCATCTTCGCATTCTCCGAGAGCTTCGAAGCCACGCGTCATGTCTGCAGACCTTTTTGCTGAGTTCTCATCTACACCTAATGCTAATCAACAACAAAACGCTTCGGGGAACAGGGAAAATGGAACAACATCGGCGTCATCATTTAGCTTCTTCGATGACTTGACAAGCACCACGCAAGGCCCGGCCCCTGGTACTCAACCATCATTCAGCAACGTTCAGACGGGTATACAAACTGGGACCGAGCCAGCTGTAACTGATGATGCAGATGAATGGGGCGACTTTGAAGACAGTACAGCTTCTCAGCCTAACCCCTTGTCGACGCATGATTCATTTTCGTTTTCGACGCCGCAGATAGCACAACCCACACAGCCAATATGGGCAAAAGCACCTGTTCAAAACGATCTCTACTTCTCTACGCCGTTTCAGCAAGGTCAGACTTCCCAAGAGGGCTGGACAAAAGCTCCCGTGATCAAGGCGAAAAAGTCTGCCGACCCAAGCGTACTATTTGACGCGGAGGATGAATTTGGGGAAGACGACGACGACTTTGGAGATTTTGAAACTGGCGAACTCAATTCACCTCCAGCGCCAGTACCAGCTAGTAACGCTGTAGCAGATCTACTGGGAGATCTTACTTTCACTGATCCTGCCCCTACTCCTAGCCAGCCGACAGAGCCTAATGCGAGTTCAAAGGCCAGGACGTCACCTCCAAAGAAGAAAAGCCCTACGGGGAGCTTTGGTTCCATGATCCGTACGAAACAGGCATCTAAACCAGCGCCGAAACCGAAGACTGCTTCTGCTCCACCCCCGGCTAAGGAAGAAGACTCATGGGATACATTCGACGATTGGGAGGCATCCATCCCAGCGAAAATAGCAGATGAAGCAGCCAGCAAACCAAAAGAGGCAAAACTTGCCATGCTCTCTCCTATTTTGTCACCGATACACGACGATGCCAAACCGGGAGAGCTGCCACCGACGAACATACCTCCACCCGTTGTCTTGCTCGCGTTATTTCCCCCGTTATTTGCGGAGGCACAGAATCAACTCTTCAAGCCAATGGCAGCTCAAGCTCTCCCGTTGAGGAATAAGCTGCTCGCAGAACCTGCGACGATTGCCTACCTACAAGGTTATCTCACGCTGGCATCCGTAGCGGCGCACATCATTGCGGGGCGAAAGTTACGATGGAAGAGAGATCAGCACCTGTCGCAGGGCATGCGCATCGGACCAGCTTCTTCGCGAGCTACGTCAGGCATGAAACTATCTAGTGTGGATAAGAGCGAAAACATGAAGGAAGAACGCGAGGTTTCTGATGTAGTGCTTGCATGGAAAGATCAGGTAGGAAGATTGAGACACGTAGTCTCTGCGGTCAATCAAATCAAGGCGGGTACTTTGGCGGCGGTGCCGGATATTCAGGAAACGATGAGCGTGAAGGTGCTAAAACAGGCAGAGGGCGGAATTCCTGCGCCACAAGCATGTATGATGTGTGGGCTCAAGAGAGAGGAGAGAGTTGGAGTCGCGGATCAAGGAGTGGAAGACAGCTTCGGGGAATGGTGGATTGACCAAGTGAATATGCATCGGGGTAAGAGACTGTTACTATCTATCTATGTGGATGCTAACCATGGTTCTCTTGACAGGGTGCAGAAACTTTTGGAACGAGCACCGCGATAAGCTTAAGCAGAGATGAGGCTATGCATAGGTGGTGTTAAATCATGTGTAGGGAATGGAAGCAGCACACGCAAATCCAAATGCGGCGGTGGAGGTTGCGGCGATTGGCGGCAAAAGAGAAGTGTTGAGCCAATGGTGGCGGAGCGGGCTCGCTCTTGTCAAAGAGCGGTCGCGGGGATCACGAATGAAGGATTTAAAAAAATGAAGACAATGAACAAACGAGATGGGACGGGCGAAAATGAAAGGAGAGAGAGGGCGCTGAAGCACAAGACGTTGCGGTGCCCGGGATGGGAGGAATCAATGCTGCACACAGTGTGGGCTGTTGTTGGCGCACCGGTGCGTCTGTGCGGGGGAGACGTTGACTGGCACTCGCACCGACTGCTCCGACATGGAAGCCGTCGACTCGACTTTGCCATGCCCACCACTCAATTCCATTGTGACCTGCAGTCTCTTCTCTCCCCCCATTCTCTCCCACTCCCTTCTCTGTTGCTCTGTGTTGTGTCTTCCGTCCATCTAGCATAGATTATCCCCAACTCGATCCCTCGTAACCGCACCCTCACGCAGCCAGATCGATTTGCCACCCACCCTACCGTTTGGTTTGACCTCCCCTCCCCGCTATTTTCTCCCAGCACCCAAGTAGCACCACTCCCCACCCCACCGCACCACATCACACCGTACATACCTATAACCATCCCAAGCCACTGGAGAGGCAACGTCACAAAAGAGAGGGAGCCACCAAGGGGGAAGCCAACAAGGCCATCGTCTTCCTTACACAACCTCTCAACCCCCCCGTCCGTACCCGCACTCGTGCCCAACGCGCCGTCCCTCTCCGTCCGCACCTTGTGTAGCAGTAGCACAACACACCAATATTTAGACGCGCGCAGCCGGGGAATAAAAACAGTGTGAGAGGCTTGACATTGACCCTAACCGACCGAGACAGGACAGCCAGTCAGTCACGTCCGCCGTTCTCAGGCACCTGGGCTGGGGGAATGAGCAGACCACATGAGGATGGTAAGCGTCCCATGACTTCATCTCCGTCGCACATGTTTGTTTGTCGGTCCATTCATCCTGGGCCCAGCTGCACTCGACTCTCCCTCTCCCCTTTACATCTCATGTCGCATTCGCCGTCTCTGCCTCTGCCTCTCACTCATGTCAATGTAAACAAACAAAAATATCCCTTCCGTGCGCATGCGCCGCACACCGTAGCTCCTTCCTTCACCCATTCGCCGTCCCCCCGCGCACCAAACTTGCACACTCATGGGCCTCTACGCTGACCACCTCACACCGCCAGGCTCTCCAATCGAAGACTCGAAAGCCCCCCAGCAATCTACCCTCCGCTTTGCCATCGACCAGAATGCTTCTCTTCCCAAGAACAAAAGCACGAGCAATTTGCTTTCCCAGAGGGACCCGCCGCTGGCTGTCAATACAAAACGTCTGAGCATGGACGCAGGCCAGCTGGACCGCATGGCTAGGTGAGTCAACAGAACTGTCAATGCCAGGGAAAGAACAAGCAAACACACGGACGGCTGCCTAGCCTTCTGGACCAAGCACTGATGCCCCCTTCACAGATCGCCCATCATGCCTGAACACGAACATGGTCTGGGTGCCTCGGGCCTGCGCCGAATTCGCCAACAGCCAGGACCCCGCCTGTCCACATCCTCCCAGCGAGCTGCGTCCTTGAACATCACCCCTCCGACCTCGCGGCACCCCTCGGGAAGCGCCCCCGGCTCACCCACCTTTGCTTTTGGCGAAGACCTTACACGCTTCCCCTCGGAGTCGCTCCACTCCTTCTCATTCGCTACACAGTCGGAAGAATTCATTCACAACCGTCAAAACGTCCTGAAGCGGTCCATAGACTTTATGCAAAACAAACTTGGCTGGGCTGCCACGAATCCTGGCATTGCCAATGCCCAAGCAAAGCTGAGTGGCGACCAAGAAGTTCAGAGTATGATGGAATTACTCACACGGGCAAACCTCATTGGGAACGAGGCGAGCGGAGCCCATGGGCTCGGAGCTCTTGGTCCTCTTACGGGGCCGGCTGAAGTAGATGGCGAGAATTTGTTTGACAAGAGCTTTTTCCCCGTCGAGAGATCTGCAAGTCCTGAGAATATCCAAGCTTTGCCTGCCAAACCCCCTCCACAACAGACCCACCCGCTCGAGGTTCGCGACGTGAACATGGCAATTGACAATGGAAAGCGAAGCACCCCTGTCTCTGACATTGCTTCAGAGAGTTCGGGCACCACGACAACGGGAGCTTCATCACCACCCCAACAACCCCAACGAGCCGCCTTGAAGCGTACATTGACGGATATCGCCCCCCTGACTATAAGAAATCAGCTTGATAATGCCTTAGCGCAACCCTACCTAGTTGGGGAGGATCAATCGAATCAGCTCATGTCGCCTACCGCGATCCCCATCCCATCCGCTTCCCTTCCTGCTGTGTCCAACGCCCATGGTCAACATGGACCTTCACCTCATGGGCATGGAAGTCGCTGGGCTCCGGCTGCCCAAGCCATTTTTACAACAGAAGCGACGGCACCATGGACAATCACAGCCGCAAATGATTTGGCTTGCCTAGTCTTTGGCGTCACACGAGCAGAAGTTCGAAAATTGGGCATATTGGAGGTGGTTCGAGAAGAGCGGCGCAAGTGGCTTGAAGACAAACTCAAGGACCCATCTCTGGGGTCGAAGGCTTTCAAGGATATGCAACCTCAAAGTCAGCGACCAGCCTCTCCTCCTGCAACAGCACTGAAAGTTGGTAACGGAATTACAGCGCGGTTACTTAGCAAGCCATCGTCACGCCAGAATCCAACTGGCAGACGGGCCCAAACCGACGACGGCAGTGGCTCCTCCATGTACGCCCAACGATCGAATGCGAAGGGCAGTTTGAACCATGAGTCCAAGGGATCCAGGGGCGTCTTACTATGCGGTGATGTGGTTCCTATTCAGAAGCGAAACGGAGCTACGGGATCCGCAAGTTTGTGGGTAAAAGAGAAACGTGGTGGTCTCATTTGGGTGCTTGAGGAAATTGCCGAAGACGTCGTCTACGTCAACGTGGATGAAGTTGGATGTATCTCCAAGAGCCACGGCGCAATAGAAGCAGTCTTTGGCAGCGACCGATTACGACGAGGTATGGACATCAAGCGTCTTATACCTTCCATTCCTAGACTCGAAGGCACCAACACCGGAGCATTGGACTACGACAAGATCCAAACCACCCGCTATTTCACTGCACGAACGTCTAACAGCATCAACATCCCCGTGACCGTCGAACCACTGTCCAACGAACCGACCTTTCGAATCTCAAGCTTCCCGCACATCGCTGGGATCGTCGTACTGTCATCGGCAGATCTCACAATCACTAGCTCAAATTCCGTCTTCTCTTCCGCCCTCTTTGGCCAGTCACGCCCCGAGGGTCTTCACATCTGCAAACTCATCCCCTGCTTTGACAAGATACTCAATATCATGACCGACGAGGATAAAATTGACTTGGTGGATGGAATTGTTATCCCAGAACACAGCTTCCGACGCGCGAGAGCTCTACTTGCCATGCGAGAAGGTCGTGGCGGCGATGCAGCAGCCATCTTCCTCAAGCCTAGTGGGCTACCCGCGCTTCATCACGATGGCTCCGATATTATGGTCGATGTTCAGATGAGAGTAGTCAAGAGCGATAAGAAACCCCGCTTCGATGAACATGTCATCGAAGAGGAGGGCGCACAGCCCACCCGAGGTCCGGAGTTGGTGTTCGCTTTGTGGATCACTTACTCGCGACAATTGCATGCCGCGAACCACGGCGTCGGGCCTGTCACTCCTCTCGTGTCACGTCCTGGAACGCCCCCACATCAACCATCGCCAGGGCAATCTACCATGATCCACCCCCCAGAGGCTGAACTCGATCAATCAAAGATGGCAGCCCAAGTGTCGCTACTGACGCAACAGATTCAAGATGCGGCTTTGCCTCAACCTCCAGCAGAGCCAAAGGCCATACAAGCACCCCCGCCTCGAGAAGAAACCGAACAGCCAAAGAAGAAGACCATCTCCGACTTTGTCGTATTGGAAGACATGGGGCAAGGCGCATACGGTCAGGTTAAGCTGTGTCGGTATAAAAAAGAAAGCAGCAAGAAGGTGGTCATCAAATATGTGACAAAGAAACGCATCCTAGTTGATACATGGACGAGAGATCGGAAACTGGGTACCGTACCATTGGAAATTCACGTGCTTGATTATCTTCGAAGAGACGGCTTCAAGCACTCCAACATTGTGGAGATGGCTGATTTCTTCGAAGACGACATCAATTACTATATCGAGATGGTGCCTCACGGTCTACCCGGCATGGATCTTTTCGACTATATCGAGTTGCGCGTGAACATGGAAGAGCGTGAATGTCGGAAGATATTTGTGCAAGTCGCAGAAGCAGTTCATCATCTCCATACAAAGGCCAAGGTGGTGCATCGCGACATCAAGGATGAGAACGTCATATTAGATGGCGACGGCAACATCAAACTCATCGACTTTGGCAGTGCAGCGTATATCAAGAGTGGGCCCTTTGATGTCTTTGTGGGGACAATTGGTATGTTGCGCCGTCTGTGTAGAGATGCGGGAACTGACAGAAACCAGACTATGCGGCACCTGAAGTTTTGGCCGGCGAGTCTTATCGCGGCAAAGAGCAAGATGTGTGGGCACTGGGTATTCTTCTGTATACCATTGTATACAAGGAGAACCCGTTCTACAGCATTGACGAAATCATGGACCATGATTTGCGCGTACCTTATATTATGAGCGAAGAAAGCATCAAACTCATCCGGTTGATGCTTGACCGTGATGTGGAAAGGCGCATTACCATCTCCCAAGTACTGGAGCACCCTTGGTGCCAGATGAATGATGAGCTACCGACACTTACATGATAGATGATGAACGAATTGGCATATAGAATACGACTAGCAAGCGGTGGACGCTGTATATTCCTTTTGTTTTGATGCATTTTTGCGCACCTTCTGGCCTGACATTATTATGCATGCAGGATGGTGGGGTTCAGAAGCAGGAAGCTCTGTGCAAAGAGGGTGGAACGAGAACAGGACAAAAGAGAGGTTCTGATGTCTTCTTCTAATTATGGAATTGCCGGGGCAAGTTGTTTATACGCTGTTTAGCAGTGGCGAGCAGTAAACTTGGTGGTTGAGTACCGTGGAGGTTGACGCTTTCCTCTGTCAACGTGTACAGGTTTGGATGATGTGGTGTGGATATGTGGCTATGAGAACGAATACCCCGGTCACCATGCATGTGGTATTTTGTTTGCTTCTTATTCTTCTTCACCACCAGTAGTAATATTCAGATACATGAGGGAAAGGGGCATGAAAGCAAGTGGACCGCAGGTGGAACAGACGGTGTCGAATGAAAAGAAGATTATACATAATGTACATAGATGTAGTGATGTGTGAAGTCTGACGGTGATGTGCGGTGTATGCAAGGCTCTGTCTTATGTCATGTGTATACGGGCAGGTACTTGAATGAAATGGGCTAGTGTCAATCGAGTATAGGAAAGAGCGGCTTCTCTTGACACATACATGATTCCACACTTCCCTCCATTCACTTTTTGACAATGCTACACGTTTCTTGGCTATATCATCTCACCTCCTCTCCATGTATAATGCGTCATAGTTGGGCTCGATCAAGCTGGATGCCCACGTATCAGTCGGTGTTGGGCGGTCAATCGACAGGGAAGTTTGCTAGAGGGGCAGACCGCCTCGATGTACAGAGAAGAGGAGCAGCGGGCCATACCGCCCAAGTATCGGTATACGACCCCTCCTTGTCCCAACGTTACGACATAGGGCTGGTGGTGAGGAGAGTTCACCGCCCTTCCTCGACCTAGCGAGAGAGGCTGGCTGGGGACCCCCCTGGATTGGTTCGGTCGGTTGCTAGATGATCCGATACACTAGTACGCTCGCTGCGCTGCGCCGACCCTCTCGCACTACGGCCGAGGGGTCATAGCAGTAAACGTCCTGTAGAGGTCGAATTGAGGCTCTGCACTGTAACTGCAACATGGTCCATGTGAAGGAGCGAGGACCGCCTTTACGTCCGCGTTTCGTGATGCCCATCCACTCGGGCGTTGCATTCTACCGATCTTTGTGGGCTGGCATTGAAGCAATGGCATCGATGCTAACTACTACACACTCGCGCCGACGACAAACAGTATACTGCCTTTGTTCACGATACATAATCGCATCGCAGTATGTTTTCTCTTCGCCAACGCATTTGGCGCATCGAGATGTGATTCTCAACCATTGATTACCGGCAACTCATCGCGTTGCACATCAGCAAGCGCGCAAGTCGATCATATCACGGCTTCCTCATCACAATCTCGACATTCCAGGTCACGATTTGGAAGGCTTTGATGGCGAAACGGTGCGAAGGAGCATTCAATTGCTCGCGCTCGTGCATTCGGGCGCACCCGACGATTCCTCACCTCCAGATTAGCAACCGCGCTCCTCAGCCAATGGTTTCGTGGCGGTGCAGCTTGTACAGCCTCGCTCGACCCAATGAGGCATGGTTTTGGCCCCGTCCACCGCCATTCCGTAGCAGATGCTATAATTGCATTGGACGTGCGTGGCGCAACCTGTGGCGCATTACGGTATGGCGGTCACGATTGGACGGGCACCCACCAAGCATTCATGCTCTGCCCTTTTGGTGCAGTAATACGATGCTGAAGTCGGTAGATATCTACTTCAAGATTCCCGTGGCCATCAGTTCTAGATTTCTTCATTCACGCAACACCAACAACGACCACGACTGCTGGCCAAGACTGAGAATTGGACCACCGCACTATGCTGTCCCCGAAGGACCTTAGCCCCAACGGTAAAGCACCAAGCGTTTGGTCATTGGACTCAGGTTACGGCACCAGTATGGCAGAGGATGAAAGCAGGTTCCATTCGGTATGGAATTTCTCCTTCCAAAATAATTGTTTAAATAAACAATGGCTTACCGGCCAAATACAGGTTCGCGCGACAGCATCTCCGGTACAACCACACGAGACGGCGGTGGGTCTGGGACTTCAAGGTCTTGATGACACCCATTGGGTACGTTTGCCCATTGCAATCGAGATGAAATGCGTTGACTCAATCCATCTAGTTGGGAATGGAGTCTATCATTGAGCCAATGCCTACCACGACCAATTCGTTTGCGAACCAATCATTCGACACTCATTTCGACTTTCTTCATCACAATACCCAAATATGGAGATCTCGCAGAACCATTTCAAGAAGCAGCTCCCCAAAATCCAAAGCATTGCTCCCAAAACTCGACATTCCACTGCCTGAACATCAATTGTGCTCAATCTGCCAAGTCGTGCCTCTCGCGGATCCATCCCATTCCGAAATTTGCGCGCATTGCTCATCCGATTTTTCGCATCACATTAGACGATCGCGAGCTGGTCGTCACTCGAAGCTTCCTCTACAAGCCCTCAACTGTCTTCAGAACTGGCTGAGCGCGAATCAGCACAACCCTTATCCTAGCGCAGAAACGAAGAGGGCGCTTGCGCAGGAGTGTGGCATCACCGAAAAGCAAGTTACGACATGGTTTACCAATGCTCGCGCCCGCCAGCTCAGCCCTCTGGGCGCTTCCCCAGCTAGTGGTCACGGAGATGAGGAGGAGGATGAGACTGATACGTCAATTACTCCAATTGAAAGGATGGAAGGACTCACATTTATATCCGAAGGCCAGCCTTCGGGCAGATTCGCACAAACTTCTTCGATTCCTGATGCCAACATTTTCTCGCCAATTCCCGCCCGACAACGTTCATCTCGTAGGGGAAAAAAGAAAGACTACCGTCGGAATCATTCGCAGTCTGATCCGCCAGCTTCCATCTATGCCCGCTTGCCTCCTGCTACGGTCGATTCAAACGAGGAGTTTTACCCTACCCAACTTGGACAGCAGCCAGCGCCGCAAGCGTTTAGCACAGCATCGCAGTCCCCAAGGACAGACGGACCCCCAAGCGACTCACTCTCCAAATCTGAATTATGGCAATGTACATTCTGTCGTAAGCATCTGGTGCCTAAATCATGGAGGCGGCATGAAGAAACACAGCATCGACCCAAAGCCCAATGGACCTGTATGCTTCGTGGACCCCGCTTGTTGTTCCCTTCTTCCCAATCAGGAACGACGACCAAGTGCGCTTTTTGCATGATGGCCGATCCCCCTGAGGACCACTTCCAGAAGCATCATCGCATCGATGAGTGCGCAAAGCGCGATCAATCCGACCGAACCTTTTATCGACCCGACCACCTACGTCAGCACGTAAAAAACTTCCACGGGACCGGTCTCTTTGATATTGTGCAAGCGAGATGGAAGAGTGCAGCGGAGGCTGGTACCGAGGGCTGGAACTGCGGCTTCTGCGGCGACAAATTAGAGACATGGGATAAACGGGAAACGCACATCGCCAACCACTTCAAAGACGGGATGAAGATGGAATCATGGCAAGATTTCTCCAACACAGATGACAAGACCAGTAAAAGAGGCAAAGGGAAGCGGAAAGAGAGGGCTCAAAGTCAGATCGCCGGGATGGGGAGGATTGGGCAGCCATTCGAGCACAACCATTATCCCCTTGACACGGCATCTCCGCAACAGCAAGCACAGCCAAGACAACATCAGTCTCAGCATCCCCAGCAGCAACAGTTCTACCAAGGGAGCTTCCCTCAACAACAGCCTCTGGCTGAATCCACTCATCGGCCCGTCGTTGCGAGCACGTACCAATCCATCCCATTCTCCAGCTCCTTCTCCCTCACCCAACCTCCACACTCGGTTGCTCCGGCACCATCTCCTCTAGAGCCGCTCATGATGGACTGTACCAACCCCTTTGAATGGGGCATCACGACTTCGACTGCGGCACCCTTACCTATCATGCAGCCGCAGCCTACTACGACGCAGCAACCGTACCCGCAGATGAACTACCCCGTTACGTCCGCCAGCAACTTCCACGAGAATGTGAACTCGGCGGCTTTCCAGCAGCAGTTTGACAATTCGTTGCAGAGCATGGGATTAAGCGGAGTTGATATATATGGCAATCCGATAGAGTACCAGGGCGGTCACTGGGAGGCACATTAACAGGTGGGTATACGTCAATTTACAAGAAGAAAAAAGACATTGGGTTCCGATGGTGTTCTATGGAGTTTGAGCCGAGTAGGTCACATTTGCTTTTTTTGTTTTTTGCTTGTTTATTGTCGTCCTTTTTTCGGTGCCCTCTTGGTAGGCGGGGTATTTTTTTCTCGCCATTTCTGTTATACTTTCCTGCGTTCTTACGACTGGTTTGCCTCGTTTTTTTATTTTCATTTTTTCATGACGACCAACTAGCTTTGGGTATAGATGTCCTCTTATTTTTATACACGCTTTCTTTTTCTTTTCCCATATCGTGCCTTTTTTTGCAGCACGAACGAATTAACGATCTCATGACTTTATGCCAGTTGATTTTTCTCATTCTTAGGGAATTCTTCTTCTTCTCCTTCTCCTTTCTTATTTTTATATATTTTATTTCACGTCTTGTTTTGAGCAAGATTGATTGTGCACCTTATACATACCCGGGATTGGCGTTTTCAGAAAAGAGACGGGGAATGAGAAACGAAACATGAAACACGAGAAACATGACCAAATAGTAGAGCAACTTTTTTTGTCTGCTTGTATGTATGTAGATTTGTTGGAGTGGTAGAAACTTCCCCTCCTTCTCCCACTAGTTGTAGATCAGCACTGCCCGACGTGTTTTGGGTGCTGAGAGTCCATGACTGTTGATTTGATTCAACATCTGTTTTTTTGTGTGCATTTTAAGCGTCGCTTGTTAGATCATTGTTGAATCGAGACTCAAAGTTTTAAAATCTAACTAGGCCCTGTCACTATCTGAGATTCAATCTCGTCCATATCCCGCCTCCACTGTCTTTTTACCTGGTCCAGAAACCCAGGTTTCCGGAGAACATCTAATGCAGTACCAGCAAGAACTTTTCCCACCCTTAATGCTCTATCAAAGGCGTCTTTGCTCCGTGATATCCTTTCAAACTCAGGGCTGTGCGGCTGACCTCTATTTGGACCAGGAGGTATAGCAAAACTCGCATTCACGCTCGGTAAAGCATAGCTAACATTTCCTTGATCCGTACTGGCTTTGACCCAAGTTACTTGACCTTCAGACGGAATCGATGGACCCGGTATATTGGGCAAGAAATTCCAATATTTTGCATACGATCTTGCCAAGACCCTGTTCGGCACGTGATCGGCGTAGCCTTGGATAACCTTAATTTCTTCCGTCGCTCCGGTAGCTACGGCTCCAGCACGGACACAGGATTGGACTTTTTCTTGTAACTCTTTGAGACGATGACTGCTGCTCGCACGTATTACAACAACACCAGCAGCATACGCGTGGATGATGTTGGGGGCGGCTCCCCCATTGGTGATGCTGATACCTATCACATCACTGGGCATGGTTTGCTGGCGCAACGCTGAGATCGCATTGTACGCAATGACAAGAGCATCCAATGCGTTGATTCCAAGCCAGGGGCTGTTTGCTGCGTGCGCTGCCCGTCCGAAGTACGCTATCTCCAGGCGTGCAAAAGCTGTTGTTCTAACGAAAGGGCTGTTGTTCAGAATCCCAGGGTGTGATATCAAAGATATGTCCACGTTCTTGTACGCACCGGCTTCCAGCAGCCGAATTTTACCCCCTCCAGTCCCTTCCTCTCCGGGTGTGCCAAAGAGAAGAATTTTTCCTGGGAGGTAGTGACGTCTCATGATCTCGGCTGTCGCAAGGCTGGCGGCAACTGCGGCTGTGGCAATGAGATTATGACCACAGGCATGACCGAGATTAGGAAGCGCATCTGCAGGAGTCAGCCAGCTTTCCTTTCAGATTTGCAAACTCCCAACCTACCCATCTCTGCGTTGAAGGAAACCGCAGGGCCGGTCTTTCCGCTGTCATACTCCGCCACCCATGCCGTGTCCATTCCGTAAGCTGAAGATGTGACTTTCCATCCTTTTTGCGACCGCATGAATGTCGTCAGAGCATCGTGTGCTTTGTACTCTTTGAAGGCGAGTTCGGGGTTTTCATGAATGAATCTGTTCAACGGCCATAACCTGTCACGCAGTCTCTCAACGAAAACGTCGATTTCTGATAACATGTCATCCGAGAGTTGCGGAGTATCATCTTCACGACCCTCTTCATTGCCGGCTACGAAAACAAATCCGTCTACTTCCATGTTGCAGGTGTGTACTGATGAGGTGCCATGTTCTCGAACTAGTTACTTCTAAGACTGATCAGTCCATTCACGTGTCACTAAATGCGCGACGATTCTGTGACTTCGGGTTATTTGCAATGCAATACGAGTGAGCTTAGTATATGCACGCACGTTTATGCGGATCACATACCGCCTGTGGGCAACTTAATTTGCCGGTCGGGATCTAAAGGCCTTGATTCGGCAGTTGCGAATCCTCCACTTTATCTACAACAGACATACCACATTCTGGGGAAAAAAGAGAAAATGGAGAAACACCATGTGCAGACGAAATTCAACTATTGGGATGACCCAGGAGACGGCAAGGCGCCAACACCTATCTACATTGGGAAAGGCAGGATCACGAATGAACGGCCTCACCGAGCCCACGATTTTGTTGTACACGACATCTCCGGCGAAGAAGACAGCTATACGCTCGATAGCCATGGATTTCAATACTGCTCCCACGAAAGTCGTGAGAAACAATTCATCGAAGAACACGCCATACGCACAGCATACTACAAAGAGTGCGAGCAGCTCTTGAAAAACGTTACCGGAGCTACCCGTGTTCGAATTTTTAACCACAAGGTTCGCCGTGGGCCAACACAGTGGCACCACTTGGGCTTAAAGAACCTCACAAACCGTGGACCAGTCACCAAAACGCACGTAGACCAATCATATCATGGAGCTGAATTGAGGTTACGGTGGGAGTTTCCGGATGAAGCGGATGAGATATTGAAGAGGAGGTATCAAATTATCAATGTCTGGCGACCCATTGAGACTATTCTCAAAGATCCCATTGGAGTCGCTGATGCGGGAACCGTCCCAGATAAGGATTTGGTCAGCGCTGTGATGGTCGAAGACGATTTTCACGGAGAGCAGTGGGTCGTTCGGCACAACCCAAACCACCAATGGCATTACAAGTATCGGATGACACCGCAAGATGTGCTCTTAATCAAGTGTTTTGATTCCAACGAATCTGTAGCGCGCAGGGCGTTGCATTCGGCCTTTGAAGATCCGCTTCATCTTGATAAGGATTCTAGGCAGAGTATCGAGGTCAGGTGCCTTGTGTGCTACGAGGAGTAGGCAAGGAGGCCATCCAATGGAGCAGGTTATATCTGTCAACGAACAATTTGCCAAGACAAAGAATATGAACCGAGGCTTGCAGAACATCAAAGCGGGTGTCCTATTGTAGATAGCAGGCCAAGATGTGGGGAGATGCCATGATTGGATCGGCATGACCTATGGTCTCAGGTATGCAAGACGTACATACCATGGAGGGGTAGAAAGCTGATTTTTGCCGTTTTTATCAGTTTATCTAGTACATATTGACCCCCTTCACATCCCACTCTCTGTCATTCGCTGGGCTCGTGCGTCGTTGCATGCCACGCTCATGCTTCTGTTAACTATCCACCACGCAATACTCAACACCTATAACGCATCTAGAAGTAGATTGTCACCTTCTCATGGCGTTTAGCTTGCTGTACAGCCAAGTGGAGACCCCACTTTGGGAGAATGCACACCGTTTTATCTGAGGTATTAAGAGCGGGGAAAGAAGATAACTGCAAGATGCAATCGATGAACGGAGAGACACGACCGAGTATATAAAGCTCAGCCCGTGGAGTCTG
Source organism: Periconia sp. R9002 (assembly GCA_023627715.1). Taxonomy (NCBI): domain Eukaryota; kingdom Fungi; phylum Ascomycota; class Dothideomycetes; order Pleosporales; family Periconiaceae; genus Periconia; species Periconia sp. R9002. The sequence continues at coordinate 552,641 of JAMAHW010000014.1, read as the reverse complement.
CAACTATTGGAAGACACATTTGCTCCAACTCATCATATCTTGCACAAACACAGCATATCCTCACACCATGGCGCCTTCTGTCGATATCCCCCAGACCGTGGAGTGGCAGGGCAAGCAAGTCCCCGTGTGGTCCATGCAGACCATCGACTACGGCCTACTTCTCTCTCAGGACCCAGCTGAAGTAGACAAGGTGACCAAAGCCTGTCTCGAAGATGGATACTTCTACCTGGATCTCCAAAGCATCGACGGTCGTCGAATGCTCCGTGACCAGCAAGACACACTGAGCCTTATGAAGCGCTTCTTCGACGCCCCCATCGAGGCCAAGAACGAGTACGGCCTCATCTCTTCGCACCTTGGGTATGAGCCGGTCGGCAGTCGGACAGGCGCTTTTGGAGCCGGCAGCAAGGACGGCTACGAGATGCTCAAGGTGTCTCGTGATGAGATCCAGCGCGGTAGCCCCAAGGTTCCCTCGCCCATCAAGAATAATGGCGATTTGAGCATCCTCGAAAACGCCATCGGCAGCGCAAACACCATCACCAAGGTCATTCTCTCTGCGCTCTCCACGGGCATGAACCTGACTGGAGCCTCGCGGTACGAGAACTCACACCGCAACGACCGCCCCTCCACCACCACTGTGAGTATCATTTACTTCCCTTTTAGAAACATCTACTAACCAAACTTCTCCAGCTCTCCATGATGCACTACCTCCCCTCCTCGGTGACCGGCAACCACAAAGTCGGACACCAAAAGCACACCGACATCAGCTCCCTCACGCTCCTCTTCAGCGAGCAGTGGGGTCTACAAATCCGACCCCCGGGGACCTGCGGTGCACGGGAGATGGGTTTCGTTGCGCCCCGCGCCGGCACCGCCTTTGTGCACGTCGGCGACTCGCTGCGCTTCGCCAGCGGCATGAAGTTCCAGTCGTGCATCCATCGCGTGGTTCCGTTCGACCCCACGGAGCACCGCTACTCGATTGCGTACTTTTTGCGCGCCGAGGACGACACCATGTTCGTGGATAGCGAGGGCAGGTACATTACCGCGGGTCAGTGGCACGACGAAAAGTTCAAGGCCTTTACGGATCCCTGGCAGTGGCAGGCCATGGCGCCCGGGTCCATGATCCTGGGCGGCATGAAGGAGGCTGGTGAGGACGATCCCGAGGGCGAGCCGGCCGCGTTCAAGGTCGAGAAGCTGGCGGATGTGCCTGTTAAGGAGGTTGCTGTCGAGGCTTGAAGGTCGATTGATACATGTATATGATTTATGAAACGCACTTTCTCTCATTATTTTGTTCAGAGTAGACTGTTCTATCCCTCCATAACATGCGATAAGCAAATACGTATACAAAAGGTGACAACGCGGGGACTAATCGTTGATGCGTATTGCATTTCGCTGACAAAACTCGCCGCTCGCTCAGGGGTATCATATTCATATCTATACAATATCGAGCAATACATAACTGTAACAAGAAAAAGAAATGGGGGTGTGTATCATCCGCTTCGAACAACCTCTTAACTCCAACGGTCAATATGCCTCATGCATCCGTTACCCATGAATGTATAAGCTAGAAGCTAAGCTCATCCTCGTCGTTGGCGCTTCCGGGAGAATCAGGCTCGACTTTCCACCACTCCCTTGGAACCTGGATCCGCCTACCGCTGCGGCTTCTACGGAGGCGAGTGGAGGAGCGCTTAGCCAGCTCGTCGCTACTGTTTTCGTCTCGTTCGTTGTTTTCGCCTCCGTGTGCGCTGGAGGTTCGCGTTCGGATCTTGCGAGGCCTGAGAGAGTTGATCTTGGCGCCCACGGTCAATGGGGAGGCTGAGATGGAAAAAGACAGGCCGGGTTTCAAAGTCTCTTCAAGCTCGGAATGACTTGTATCAGTATCGGAGTCGATATTTTGCACCATCGCGTACGACTTGCGCTTTTGGTTGCGCAGGCATTTGTCGAGAGAGGTTCGCGAAGCTCGCGGCCGCAAGCCGGTACGGTTGGCGATCAAGACATTGCTTCTGGATGATTTTCGCATTCCGTCATCGCTTTCACTTCCAGGCATTTCAGGGTAGAAGATAATTGGACTTTCCGGTGGCGTTAGCAGTGCTCGTTTGACTGGAATGAGCACCTTTGGCGAAGAAGCGCGGGTCCGTTTGCCTAGCGTAGATTTTAACATCTGTCGACCCCTTTTAACGGGAGATGATTGAGGAAAGGCGTGATCTTCATCTTCATCGAAATCCAACGACTCCGCAATGGGTTGGTCGCTGGCAGTGGTGGTGGGAAGTTCCTCTGTATCTGTCTCCTTATCTTGCGACCAGTCGAGGGAGCGCATGGGTTTCCGAGTTATAGGTTTGCCGTCTTGTTTTGCAAAAGGCGTGCATGCTACCCATTCTCCAATGCCTTCCTCCCAGCGAAATCCCCCGCTGGAGGATGGCGAGTCGTCTTTCTGAGGTGATTGGGATATGACAACATGTCCTTTTGTACGCATTGTTTTCTCGATCTTGAGTGCGTACGCCATATGCTCTGCATCACTAGTGCTGTGTGCAAACTCCATTGCTGCCTCCAATGCCAGCCGCTTCAGACTCCACAGCTTATGTGGGAGACGGATACCAGACAAAGAGAGCATTCCATTCACCAACCGTTGAATTTGGTCGAGCCCGTCGTCTTTCCATATTTTACCGGTTGCTTGTGCAGTTGATGATGTGATTTCGGGGAGAGTCGAGAGTATAGTTGAAACATCTACGGAATAGGGAGCATACTGCAAGATAATCCAGTTGATGGCTTTGACAGTGGTGGGAATGTCGAGAGATACTGTGGAGGAATTCATAGAGCGTCCATCCAAATGAATAAGAAAAGTCGAGAACATGAGCCATGCCGCCCGTTCAGCAAATGTCTGGTGATCGGTAGTGGGACCAAGCAGTTTCAGATCTTCTGTAATGTTGGTGCGTTCGAGTAGCCCTATCACAATCGAATCCAAGACCCAAGTGACTCGTTGCGCAATGAGCTCACCCGAGCTTTCATCCCGGTTTTGGTTGACTAGAGCAATGCTACAAAGAATTGTGAACAGGCTCGAGAAGGTAGTGTTCAAAGCCTTCTGAAACTCGTAGCGTGCAGATGGTCTGAACTGGCGTGAAAGCATACCCGAGTCATCCTCACGCAAGCTTTCATCGGAGAGGCCGATGCCGGCTGCGACTGCAACTTCTAACAATCGAAATGCACTGTCTATTGAGCGTGGATCGCCATCAGCAAGAGTACGCACCAAGCGATCCCACACAGGCCGCATACACTCAGTGGCTAGCCATTCTAGAGGCAAGAGGTCTTGAGAGATTAAATAGGCCAGTAGGTCGTATAAGAACCTATGTCGACCGGACCGACCCGCGAAACTCTTGCACATCCACAAGTATGGTGAACGATCTGAATCAAACAAGTCGGCAGAGAGAGTACTGGGTAACAGGACGGGTTTAAGGTTGGAGAGATAGGCCAGGAGAAGCTGTTCAGCCTCGTCCCAGAACGCAGAATGCATACAGTGTGAAACCAATACATGCAGAGTCACCACGTCGAGAAGTTGATTCGTGAAAGCATCGCATATCAAGGATGTGCCGTGGGCCCGTACAACTTGCTTGAATGCTCTCCAGCCTTGTCCTGGTATGGATTCGAATTGCGTCTCGAGGTACGTATAGGTTTCCTGCGACAAGTCGCGGTCGTCATCGTCATCGTCCTCTTCTTCCTTATCGATTTCCGCAAAATATTCCTCGAGTTCAATATAGTCGGGAATTTTTCTAAGACAAGAGCTGAACAGGGATCTTGTGCCACTCCATCTCATTTCCCCTTCTGTTGTTGTAGCTACGAGCAGGTTTGCATACGCTTCTGACAGGCCATTCACGAGTTTACCGATTTCACCAGGTAGTTGCTTCTTCAACTCTTGTATCTGTTCCACCTTCGCATTGAGGGGTCCCCTATTCTTTGGGCGCCTTCTAGCCGGCGAAGCCTCCGCCTGAGGGCTTTCTTTGAAATGACCAATGCGACTGATCAGGGGTGTAAATGGTAGCTCCCCTGGACGTGTTTTTCGAGCATTTCCACCCATGTGCTGCACACTAAGTGCCTTCTTCGCTCCCCGGGCCCCATACGTTTTCCTACTCGCGCCATGGGGTCCAGCATCTGGGATCCAGTCTGGATCTTTTCGCTTTTCGAATGAACGAGGTTTGCGCGACGATGAGGATTGAGAGACGAGGGCAGCCTTGCGCGGCGATGCCTTGAGCGAGAATAAATTTGCGGATGTTCTTCGGTCGCCGTTCGAGCTCCGTGGTCGTTCGAGTTCTTTACGGAGCTTGGAAAGTTTGGATGAAAGCGGCCGGAGGAGTCGATTGCAGCGCGTGGTGTTCCATGGCAGGTCGTCGTTCGCGGACATACTCAGATATTTAAATTTAGATTAATGCATGAGTGATACAAATGTAAGGCGCAATGAAGGATCAAAAAGATGAAGGGTGGATTGCGCGTTGTTGGTTTGAAGATAGCTTGAGACCAAGACTCAGGGCAATGTTTGTCAACATCGGCTGTCGGCGTTACTGAGGCGGATCTAGCCAAGATAGGATTACTGCCATGCAGGGAGTCAATGTCACGTGATGCCTCACGGTCACCCGTGGACTTGCCTGATGCCTTCCAACATTCGCAGCGAACCTTCACTGCTAGAGCACTGTGCAGCACCTGATTTGAATCTGAAAGACTAGACTTATACTATCAATATACCTTTGATCCATCATGATACACGCTTGTCATGCATATTCAACAGATACGGAGGAAGGCTCCACCCCTTGGCAGAAACACGAGAATCAGAAAACACCGCGTACATCCACGGAAAGATCAATGGCAGATCAAGAGGCGCGAAACAAGGTACAGTGCAGCTTACAAGAGACACAGCCTTAGTAATTGCCAAATTGGTCGAAGTTCATACACTTCGACGAAGTAGGTATTCCTTTGCGTCGCAAGCTCTGTTCATAAGAGTTCATGATAGTGACGCGTAAATCCGTCCGAATCGCGACAGCTTGTAGAGAATGGGCAGAGAGCGTTTTCTTATTGTTCTCCAGTTCTGGAAATTGATGTCGACGGTTTAAAAGGAGACAGCTAAAGGATGAAATAAGCAGCTGTGCTGAGCTACGGAGCCGGACAGATGTGTCAGCGTTGGTGAACGGACACCATCTCCGTCGTGCCTGTCCCTGTCGCTAGGTAATGAGATAGTAAGCAGACTATAGGAGAATCTTGTTATGATGATCAAAGATAGCGTTTGTACAAGGGGAGTGCGTGAATGACGATATCAAAAGTGCAATCATAGCAAATTGAAGACAAGGTTTGAAGAGAGAAGATGGCGTTGAGACGTGATGGAATCAGAGACGGTCCCAACGGACAAGGGGAGCCGGGAATCCCCCATTCTCCCGTGCTGTGGTTGAATCGTTGTTTTCGCTTGTTGTTAGATGATTTCCCGTGCAGACGCCACTTTTCCTCGCAATGATACCATATTGGGTGAATGAGGGCTAATCCCGGGCGTTTTTTGCGCCACGACGAAATTAGAATCGTTCTTAGCGAATCGAGTCCAGAAGCTGCGGAAGGACCCGAAAGAAGAGACGGAAGAAGAAATGCATTGCACGACAAAATGCCAAAAGGAAAAAGAGACTCAAAGCAGAAGATGAGTTTCAGCAGTACAGGCACATGATGAAAGGGAGCAACATGGCGGGGAAATATTGTCCCACCTGGCGTGTGGAAATGACGACGAGCCCAATCAAACTTTATCGGGCGAACCGGGAACTGGGAAACGGCGCAGGTGCTCCGTATCTAGTGGGTCGTCACAGGCGCCTACCTACCTAGCCTTACAGCATATGCGATTTTCGACTTCTACTTCTATGGAAAGTGAATATGGACATTATGCCATGGCAGCAGGAAGAAATGATGCTGTATATATATATAACACTCTGGTCCGGTTTCCATAGGCCTCGAAACGGCAGGTAGTGCATCATGGGCCATGGGTAGGGGCTTATGCCAAGACATGTCATTTTGGTTTGAAACAACGATCTCTTATGCCGTCGATGCACCGCTTGTTGTGTTTGCATCTGTGAGTCTGAGCCTGGACACTGACGGACGGTTGAACCAAAACACAGTGCGAGCACAGCAGATGACTACTTCTCAATCTGTTGGTGCCGACACAGGCTCTCGGTCTTCACAGATAGTTTGTGACATGCAGAACAAAGCATGCCTGTCGTGTCTTGTTTGGATTCTCCGTCACCTCGCGGTCTCTGCCTGGTACCGAGGTACAATAAGGGAGAAGATTGAGTTCGAGATTTGGCCATTTAATTAATATCGGCGCCTTTGTTGTGTTGTGTTGCAGTGGCTAGCCGTGATGAGGACAAGCCATGTTGGCATCACAGATTACAGGCACGCGGGAGCAGACGTAAGAAAACGTGGCAGAGGCGGGACAGATGGCGATGTACCGCATGGTGGCGCGCGCTGTGGAATGCGGAAGAATAATTCTGCGTAGATAGTGTACCGGTAGCAGTAGTAGTGAGTGGAGAGCAGACGACTAGTGTCAGTCGGTTTACCTTTCCAAGACAGAATATGCTTGGTCCTGTACCATGCGACGGATACGGCATTGAGAAGTTTTGAGAAACGTAGGTGCCGTACCTGTAGAATATGCCCTCACAAGGCCGCGTACTGCAACCAACATGGATCATGGTGGATGCCTCAGAAGTGTGGTTGGATACGATACGCACCTGGCGGCGCGGTACAACAAACCATTGCTGTTTGAGCAACTATGCCATTCATGGCGGTCCAATAGCTAGCCATGCGAGTCCACATTTGCCTGGCTCCAGGCGGTGCAAAAAAGAAGCATAAACGGACAGGGAGCGGTTGTTTCACGATGCCCAGCCTTTTGGACAAGAAATGCACCCGAATAAGTGGTGTAGGGTAGAAACTACAGGCGAGCGACAGCGAATTTGGGCCGGGGCAGGAAAGGCGTGCGAAACGGGCAGGCTTCGGCAGTTGGTTGTGGAAAAGGCATTGATTCTGTCTGTTTCGAGGCCATGGTCGCGAGACGTACCGCATTGCAATCGGAGTCGGGCGTCGTCATGGTATGACGAGCAAGGCGTGGGGAGGGGGAAAGTGGAAGCGAAGGAAACAGGGCCCTGTGGACGACGTGTGGCGGTGATGGTGAAGATGAAGAGGATGGTTGTTTGAAGATGAATCCTCCCTGGTTGGAGGGTGGACGGAGGGTAGGAAGGTTTCTCCGACATGGCATGATGTACGCACGGATAGGTTTGTAGGATGGATGGCATCAGATAGATAGACGAGTCGGAAAGAAAACAAGGCTCCTCGAGGCGACGGAAAACGAAGGCCTTATTTTTTGAAATCGGACGTTGTTGGGGGGAGTGACAGACGGAGGAGATTGAGAGGCGATGGATGGCAGGTGTGGCGCTTTGCCGTCAGTTTCACGCTTGGGACAGCCCCCAATGGCAGGCCGCAGTGGAGGCTGAAGCGCCCGCAGCAGCGCTCCCAGGGAAATAAGGCCGCGAACGCTCCACCAGTCGCTGGCATCAGCGAACATGGCCTCCCCCAGCACGGCAGGGGCATCATCAATCAAACTCGCACCCTACCCTACCCATGTCTAGAGTAGGTAGTCTACGCAGACGCCTACTCTTACTCGCTCCTACCGTCCCCACTGCGTACCCACTCCCTTAACTTTGGCCTCCTCCCCTTCCTCGACCTCTCTCCACCACCCGCTGCCCTTGTCGCCGCTGCTGCCCACAGTACTACTAGTACACCCGTCTCCTCGCCCAAGTCACTCGTTTTGCCCTCCTCTGCGTTGCCTCACACTCTCTCTCTCCCTTTTTCGTTTCGTCGACGCGCTGTTGCGCGTCTCTTGTTTTATCCACCGCTTTCCACCCTGGAGGAGAACTCTGAACTGACCCAGCCAACCACCGTCGCTCCCTGTCTCTGCCTCTTTGCTACCCACGTCACCTGCCTTCAAGACCTTCCCCTTGCATCCACCACAGATTAAAGCGCCCATTCTGGCCGCTGCATCGACCTTCTGCACCTGCCGGCTGTTTCCCTTGTACCTCCATCGCCTCTGATCTGTACAGCTGCACCTCGCCATAGTGCTCTGCAATCAACCCGCCGCCACACCCCGGTCAGGCCCTTCCACTCCTTCACCCATTCCACCATCATCTTGTCTTTGCTGGTCAAGGCAGGATTGACCACACCCTCTCTTTTCCCCATTTGTCCACCTTCCAGCCCTGTCACGATAAGCTTTGGCTACTTGCATAAGAAGCTCCGCTTGACCCTCATAGGCTCTGGATTGATCGCCTGCCCTACTAACCTTCTACTATCCCACTCTGCTATCAACAATGGCTTCCACCGCCATGAACGTCTTGGGGGAGATTGTCAGAAGAGCTGAGACCGCGGCCAAAAATGGTACCGCAGGAGGAGCTGCTGCTGGAGGCGCTGCCGGTGCAAAGCCTGCTGCTCCCAAAGGGCCCTCCGTCGCCGAAAAGAACAACCTCGATGTCCAGCATTATCTCGGCCGAATCTGGTATGCCTTTGTGGCCGTCTTCGCCCTCTACCACCTGATCTTCTTCTTCGTTCGATACATCCGCACCGTGGCCTGCTTGAACAACGATACCCAGAGATACTTCGCTACTCCTCAAACCTTGTTCGCCAACTTCAGAAGGCATTTCCTCAACGCCCCGCTGTTCCGCCAAAGGCATCACCGCGAGTTCAAGATCTCAACTGCCATCAATGTCGGCACTCTGCCCAGTCGTCTTCAGACCCTCATGTTGGTGGGCTACTTTGCTACCAACGTTGGATTCTGCTTCTGGAGGATCGACTACCGCAACTCCAACTACGGTGATATCGCTGGTGTTCTCCGCAACCGTTCAGGCATCATGGCGGTCATGAACTGCATCCCGCTCTTCTTGCTCGCAGGCCGCAACAACCCCATCATCCAGCTGACCAACCTCCCCTTCGACACCATGAACTTGATTCACCGCTGGATTGGACGCATCGTGATCCTCGAGGCTCTCTGCCACACTCTTGCCCACATGGCCAAAAACGCCAAATCCAAGAACTGGTCTTACGCTGCCCACGACTTGGTCTCCTCCGAATTCAAATGGACTGGTCTTGTTGGCACCATTGCCTTCACCCTGATTTTGTTCCAATCCCCCAGCATCGTTCGACACGCCTTCTACGAGACCTTCCTCACTATCCACGTCATCTTGGCAGCCTCTGCCATCGCTGGTGTCTGGATTCACTTGAAGGCCCCCACGCGTAGGGCCCAACAGCAGATGCTGTGGGCTGTTGTTGCCATCTGGTCCATTGAAGTACGCTCTCATTCTGCTCTCTACATTCATCTATGCTAACCATATCCTCTAGCGTTTCCTCCGCTTTGCTCGTATTGTGTACCGCAACTTTGGAAAGGGTGGCACCAAGGCCGAAGTAGAGGTTCTTCCTGGCGATGCTCTCCGCGTCACCGTCCGTATGGCCCGCCCTTGGACATTCCGCCCTGGACAGCACGCCTACCTCTACATGCCCTCTCTCGGACTCTGGACCAACCACCCATTCTCACTTGCCTGGAGTGACGAAGAGGAGAACCTCGACATCTCTTCCATGGTAGCTGACGAGAAGGGTCTTCCCATGAACCGCCAAGACATCCTTGAGCACCGCAAGACCAGCATGTCGTTCATTATCCGTCGACGAACAGGCTTCACCGATACACTATACAAGAAAGCCGATCTTTCTCCTGCCGGTAGATTCACGACTTCGGCATTGATGGAGGGTCCCTATGGTGAGTGCCGAGCTTTTGATATGATTTTCCCCAGGTTTTCAATCTATTTATATTGGCACTATATACTAACGTCATCGTGCAGGCGGAGAGAACCTCAACTCGTATGGCACAGTCATGCTCTGGGCCGCAGGTATCGGTATCACGCACCAAGTTCCCCAGGTGCGCGAGATCGTAGCCGCTTACGCCAACGGCACCACGGCTACGCGACGCCTCACTCTGGTCTGGATCATTCAGTCACCCGAGCATCTCGAATGGATCAGGACCTGGATGACCCACATCCTTGCCATGCCCCGCCGCCGCGAGATCCTCAAGATTTTGCTCTTCGTCACCAGGCCGCGCAGCACCAAGGAAATCCATTCCCCTTCATCCAGCGTGCAAATGTTCCCCGGTCGACCCAACATCCAGTCCCTCATCGACCAAGAGATGCAAGAGGGCATCGGTGCGGCCGCCGTTACCACTTGCGGAACCGGCGCTCTGGCCGATGAGCTCCGTCGCGCAGTGCGCAGGCGCCAGGCCCAGTGGAATGTTGATTTCCGCGAGGAATCCTTCTCGTGGTAAACAATCCCACCAAACCACTGCACGATATGTCACGAATGGCTTTGTCTTCCCTATCTGCTCAATTTTCACGTGGTATCATCGCTTGATGATGCTTCGTTTGGGGTTTAATGTGCTGCAATCATACTGTTCCATTGTCTGTCCGCTATCTTCCTTTTCCCGCAACCTTCCTTGTACAAAATTTTACCCTTTCTTTTACTCTCATTTCGCACTTTTTTACTGTTGTCTGGCGTAACATCTCTGGCATGTGGATTGTGTTGGTTATCACACCTGGCCTATACACAGAGGATGGATTTATTGGGCGAGCAGGAGTGTGTCTGTCTCTAGTAAGATGGACGAATAAAACCGTTGGTATGTAGATATAAACAAGCTCGTCAACGAACTTTATTATGAAATCACGACGATCAAGTGACGACTTTCATTTCTGCTTCTTTCCGATTCTGTGCTCTAGCCGCTCTCATTGGCTAAACTGATCTACACCAAAGGAGAGTCAGAATCGCGAACGCCCAACTACAAATGAATCTATCATCCGCACAGCGACATACTTTCTGCCCACCCACGCTATCTCTTACACACATTCCCATTCCGGCAGACAATGGATGGCCTAATCACAAACCTGGTATACAGTTACATCGGCACAGCCACATCTGGTTTGCACAACAGCTAAGCAACGAAAAAAAAAAGTCCGTAGCGCGGCGCGGGCGCACGCACACCATAATCGCGCGGGAAGGATGCTGGGAATCTGAAAGTCGATCTGGCGAACAAAATGGGCTGTGTAGATCCCATATTTTTGCCTCTTCTGAGTATTTTTAGGTTTCGATGATCATGCAGTGGATACTTCAAGTGGAAAGAGGAAAATGGGATCATTTTCTTTTCCTTTGGAGTGTAACACCTCCCCCAGTCTGTTTGCTCTTTTCCTTATCGTGTCTTTTGGCTTTCAAAGTGGAAAGCAGGCAGGAGTAATTTTTCACATGCTCGAGTTGCTTGCTTTACACATGGCTTGATCCAGGTATGTCCCCCGTCAATGCATTTGACAATGATAAGAAAACATTCCATGAGAGATCCAGACCATCTTGAATCCCCCCCCACAAATCCAAACGGTTCTTGCGCTTTCTTTTTTTTCCATCGTGGCTTCTCTTCCAACTACGGCGTTGCTACATGTTAGCGGTACCCGTTACCCCCCATGTCTATATTCGCGTCTTGTTATACCTGCCAACAACCAGGAAGAGGCAGGAGGGGGAGAAAGACGAAAAAGTCTGATCGCCCGCGGATAAAACAGGCTAAGAGGGAGGGAAATTGTAAGAGAGGTCGAAGGCGGGGAAAGCTTGTATTATTAGGTGTTGTGAGTCTATATGCCGAAGAATGTACTCTATTCAGCGCAGGGTGTGTTTTGGTCCGGTTTTGTAGGAAGTAGATGGGGTGGTTGTGTCGCATGTATACATGTACTATATACAACAAAGTCGCATTGAATTGTGAGTTGCGTACCCGTGGTTCCAGGCTCTGTCTATCCTACGCGCTCTCTCCGTTCGCGCTGAATTGTTTAAAGACGGCAGGTTTGAGCAGACGCGAGCTGGGAAAGAAATCGTGTGTGGGACTTAGCCGGGAAGGAAAAGAAAGAATCATGCAAAGCATTGATTCCTGTTTGCATCTCGCATTTCCTGGTCGATGACGAGATTAGGTTTTCTTGCGCTATGCAGTGACGCCACAGACTGGTTCCAGATGACATTCGTACATCTAGTTGGATACAGCCTATACTTGTTACGAAGCGAAAACACCACGGCTTTGGAGAAGAAGGAGAGACCGGCTACCTGACCAACAGGGTGTCAATACACGGTCTGGATTGTCTGAACCCCATGCATGTCTCTCTTTCCTCCGCAGTCCAAATTAGGTAGCATCGACGGAAACCTCAGCGCGCTGTGACGGAATGCCTACATAGTCGCATCTACAACCTAAGATTCTTTCCCTCATATCTCTTTCTCCCGTATCAATCCAATCCGTCTGCTTCATTATCTCCAATCATTTCTAATTAATCAAGTCGGTGAAGAATGATCCGTGGAACTTGCATCAGTTCTCACGGTCTAGAGATACGATAAGTCTAGCTACTTCCTAATCAGTCAGGTCGGAAGGAGCTCTTCAGGTAGCCTACCAGCCCATACGCCTTGTTGAATCCTACATGGCAAGCACGTCACGATGAAAAGGATTGCAAAAGACCACGAAAGGAGGAAACGATATATTCAACTGGTTGTCTAGCTTGGTGTCTTGCACGCGTGACAGACTAGTCTTATCGCTTCGGAGCGTGCCGTATAGTGGGTGTACCCATAACCGGAACAACGTCCGGACTAGGTTGTATCGTTCCTGCTCTTGTAGATATGTACCGGTAGTCTTGTATCTCTTTTTTCGTTTGTTTTGCCCGTGCCGTCCATCTGCAGGAAGAGCAGCTGAATGGAAAAGGTGGTTAACATCGGCGATGGTGAAATAACAACACAACCTTTTTCCCACCGCCACGTCGCTTCGCCCGGTAGGCGAAAAAAGATACGAAAGGGAAACAAATATTCCACGACATATCACCAATAAAGTTTTATCCTTCTCTCTCCACGTTAAATCAAAAAAGACTCGTCTAAGCGACGCCAATGAGATGTGCAGGGAACTCAACTTCTGCCAAAGATCTGTCATGTCCCGTCAGATGGATGCATGCGGAGAGAGAGCACAACACCGGGTACGAAAAGGCAAAAATGCGGGGCAGAACGGCCATGTCAAGCAAGAAACCAGCAAGAGTAGATTAAGAAAACGTTTGTACGCAAGTCTGTGCGCTTGTGGGGTCTCGCGCGATATGAATGGCGGTTGTGGAGGGGGGTATAATGGAGTAGATTAAAGTCGAGAAACGTGAGCAAGAAGATACATTAAGCGAGTCGTGCGCAAGCGAGGAATGTTCATACATGGACATGGTACAAGGTGCGTGCATGCATTTGCAGATACGTAGCGTAGATATGCAATGTGCACTTGTCACTTGCAGACCGGTCCTACCAATGTACGCTGGTGTATATTGACCTGCAGAAACAGGGAAGTGCGACTATCTTCTCACCTCGTTGTCCGCTTTGGGAAGTCGACGATGGTGGATGGAGTGTGGGCGAGCATATTAGAGTATTGATAGACATTGGGGGACTATACGGTGATGGTGGAGAAAGGACAAATGTAAGTATAGACTCGCGGTAGATGAGGGTGTCTACTACAGCCGGAGTGAAGTTGATCGGTGGCAGTGGTGATACTGCAGGAAGGTTGTTAGCAGTGCCGAAATTTGATCGACGCCGGGGTATATTGTTGGTGTCTATCAACACGTAAATGCTTTGGATGAGTTCTCATGTTCTTGTCGGACATATTTACGGCCATGTCTTTCAAAGTGCAGATCGATACATGTAACTGTCGTGTCTACTTATCGAGGCAATCTCGATTGTGACAGCTGTCGTCTATATTACTTGTCTTCTTTTGCCGTATGACCATCTGCGTGTCTATTCCTGTCCCACATGCCACTTTCTACGGAAAAAAAAAACACATGATGAATACGCGCTGGAACGAGAAGACTCAACATTCGAGTCATAGAGAGTGCCCCACACCGCAGTCCCATCTTCGGATTCCCTACTTTCTCTCCCCAGCAATCCGCTCTTCCATTTGGTACCTCTCTTGAATCGCCCGCCACCCTCTTAGCACTACATCAGCCATGACACCGTTCTTTCCCAGTTTGATCACTGCCTCTTCGATCGGCACAAGATAACTCTTATACTCTGCCTCCTCCTCGTCTACACCCGTCCCTTCGTGATGAATAGGCTCGTACCCTTCGGGCTCCATCGCCAACCTCTCCTTCAAAGTAAGATCGGCTGGGAATGGTGGGGGAGGCTTGTACGGCTCGTTAGGGGGTGAATGTAGTGATTCCTCGAGGTAGGGCGGGATTGTCTCCGCAATATACCAGTAGAGCAAATATTGGATGTTTCGATGTCCGACAGGCATCATTTGTATCCAGACTGGTTCTGCGGTGAGGGGTGGAGCGGATACACGCGGATGTGCTTGAGGTTGGTTATGTCTGGCTGGTAGGGGGAGGAGACGGTTGCGGTACCCGGACTTATGCAGAGTTTCAGTCAGTCTTATAAGCTTTTGTGTGTTGCTTTATTTTTTCGTTCCTCCTTTGTGCCGCACCATGGATTGGCATTACCATCCTACAAAACTTCCTCGAAGCTTATGTACCTTGATGCTGAACACCAAAACTATTGCATCGCCGAAATCAAACTCACCTCCTCAAATCCCTCTCTTTCTGCCCCTCTCTCCGCATTCTCTCCAGCATCTCTACGTCCTTTGGGCAAGAAAAAATAAGTACGTCCTCTCTCCTCGGCGCTACAGATCACGACTCTCTCGCTTTTGAGGTGGAAGATGGCGACCCCGCCACCTTGCACAAAATTTTCCGCGGGATACTGCGCAAATGTTGGGTGGGGCGACGATAGTGTTGCTGTTGATGAGGATGACATAGCTTTTGGTAGTGAAGCTCTAACTTTGGTTGCTGGGTTCTTTGCAATGGTAGAGGTTGGAGTGGTATTAGCGTGTGCAGTGATCGGCAGCGGCGCCACAATCTCTCGCTGTATCCTTAAAGATCTTTGCTAGGCAGCAGCATCCACTTAGGCAGCAGGCACGAGGCATCTCTTTGCCTTGCTCTTTGCTTGGCCGCTGCATTTTTTGACCGGTCTCTTCTTTGGGGATGGTGGGGTTATCTACGGCAAGAGAGGCGGGCTTAGTACAATTGGTAGAGGAAGCATGGCGTGCGCGCTTTCTTCGCTAATTTTATTATAGCTGTACATATTAGAATTAAAATTCAAATTTTCTCAATTCACTCAAGGACGTGTGGCCCAATGGCAAGGCGCTTGACTACGATGACTACAGTAATCAAGAGATTCCAGGTTCGACCCCTGGCACGTTCAATTTTTTTTTGCGTTCTTGGCCGACTTTTTGCATTGTGGGGAATGAGATAGAGGAAGGGGACGGATCCATGAGATGCCCCTCTGTGGTGGAGGCTAAGCCTCTCAGAGCCTAGCAATTGTTCAATGTTGCGTAATCTTTCACGTGACTGCTTTTCAACACCCCCTTCCAAGGTTGTCTCCTTCCTCGATCTCTCTGTCAACTACATAGTTTTTTACACCTTCTTTCAATATTTTCAAACTAGGCCTAGACATCCTAGACAGTCAGTACATGTACTATTCTAAGAGCCTAATACATAGGAAATGCCCCTCCTCTACGACATTAGCAACCTTATTTGCCCATTCAATTCGACGCAGTGGCAACTAGTAATGAGAGACTGATATCCAGCATGATTCCTCCCTTCTGTGCATGTATTTGATCATGTAATCGTCGTTCAGCATTCGAAAACGCGACTATGGCAGATATATTTGATTCAAACTTAGCCCAACGTAGCAGCCTCGAGTTTGAAATTGGTCGCTATTTGTACACGGCTCGACACATGTTTTAAATGACAGAGTACGGAGATGACACTGCACTAGAATCACAGGACGAGAGCACCAAACTTCACATTGCACATACCTAACCAGATTGGGCTTCGGTGAGATCATTCAATTCACTATTTTCGCTCGCAAGATGATTGGCAATTTTTTTCACTGATGAATTGATACATGTATACATAACAGGTGGCATATTTTCAAAGACTTAGTCCTAGGCGTGCGTGCCCGAGACCCAAAGTCAATGCAATTTCCACAACCATGCAAACAAAACCCACAGAGCCATGGTTACTGTTCGCTGTTCCTATCTCGACTGGAGTCAAACTAGACTATTCAGGGCTCTGATTCGCTTGAACGAACCCGCTCAAGGGGAGAACTCCTTGATCCAGAGGGTAGTGTAGTGATAGTCCATTGGATCAGCTCCATCCTCCTTTGAACCCGAGAGTTTCTGGGTGATCTTGGCGGTCAACTCAGCCATGTCATTCAGCTCCTGTGTATCGCGAAGCTTCTGCTTCTTGCACTTGTAGAGCTTGTCGATCCACTCCGCGGCAAACTCCATGTCTTCAGAAGCGTTGCTGTCACCTGCTAGACGAAGGGAGCCGATTTTAGACGCAAGAAGCTGGGTATCGGTGGCCTTTTTGGCATTCTTGGCCTCGTTCGAGTGATGGGGGAAGCACAGAACCATCTTGTACAGTTTTTCGAAGTTTCTGATTAGAGAGAAGTTGTTTCGAGGTAGTCAGATAGGGTTGTGTAAGTCTTTGTTTTGGTAGAGAGAGTTGGTGGTGCAGTGAGGGGAATTGGGGGTGTGTTTTATAGGAGAGCAGCGAATGTGCAGCTACATTGTGCAGTGTGCAGTGATTGTACAATGATGGTGTGGATTATCAATTCGTTAATCTGGATATTCATTGTCTCTAATCTCAACTCACAGGGCTAACATTGATGTGGTAACGATGTTTTTCACCACTGCAGAAGCGTGACTCGGGAAAGCAGTCAATCAATGATGCGTACAAGTCCCGTTTGCCTCAGTCACAGACGAACTGATGCTCACACATTCGCCAGTAAGCAATCTTGGAAACTGTTCAATCTTCAGCAACAGTGCAGCATTCACCCACAACCACCCTTGATTTCAGCTTTTTCAGATTGACTGATCAAACGCATTCATCGTTCCGCCACATTGGTTCAATCCGCAAGGTACCAGGCAACACATAATGACCAAAGTACCCAGGGTCAAAAAGACCGCAGCCCCCGCGTTACCGAAACTCTTTTCCACCCCCCAAGAAACAACCTCAACCTCAGCCGCAACCATCATCCAAACCACAGCAACCTTCCTGAAACGCAAAATGCTGCCCGCAGTCACTACCCCCAAATTCCTCCCCACCTCCCTTCTACCCCACGACTACGGCACATACCCAACATCCGATACTCCCCAAATCCACATGCTAGCGCATCAAATCGCCGAGATGGAAGGCTTCCCGCGCGCCAACTCTTCACACTTCATCTTCGCGCGTCGGTGGTGCAAGACGTACAAGGATCTCCGGGACATGCAATTCAGCTGGCGCACCATCGTCGAGGCTCTGGCTAAGCGCCTTGCGCGCTACAAGGGCCAGGGTTCGTTCTTCAAGGCCGAGGTCACGGATGTGGAGCGTGAATTCGCAACAGCGTGGGTACAAGAAAATAACCGACTCTGATCCATATATTGGGCTGCTCGAGGCTCCAGGGAACTTCTTCGAAAATGAGGGAGGTGTTCACTAGTAGGGAGCGATAGAGGAGAGGGGTCAGTTCGGTCCTGGACTCGGGGCCGTCATGCTCAATCAACTTCGGGGGCATGTTTGATTGCTTTGTGCTACGATCCATAGAGACGGGAAATAGAATCTGAAAGGCTTCGCTGCATCTGGGATTGGGGCTGTTGTAAAACCATCGTTACCTAGTTATTAGTAGCAAAATGCTCTAAGTAGCCATTACAATAATTTTAATCTTCAAAACATCGTATTCGGAGCGCCATAACTCCCACCCCACCCAAACCAACCCTCAGGGCTTCCTTCAAAGCCCCATCCTATCCCCAATGTATCATCCCGCAACAAGTTCTCCCATTCCATATCGTCAGTGAACTCCAAATCACCGGGTTCTTCACCCCATGCTTGGTCAGACTCTACTACTCTCGGTGTCGCCATAATATCATCTGCACCTTCGCCACGGCTTTGATCCCGCCCAGCAAACGAGCCCTGCCGCCGTGAAAGATCAATGTGCGTGCCATTCTCGGCAAAGTATGCAGCGCGCATAAGCTCCTCGGTCTCCGCCACTGCGCTTTTCGCCGCAGCGAGAACGGCGGCGTCGGGATCGGAATTGCGGACAAGAGCGTCGATACGTGCTACAGAGGCAGAGAGCCATGTGAAACCTTTGGCGTTTGTTTCGCCATTACGGAGTCGTTCTTTGGCCGTGTTCCTCGCTCTGATAACAATGTTCCGGTAGACCTCAAGCTGCGGTGGAAGTGTCATTTGCGATGTCCCGCCATCAATAGAGGCCGTCACAAGAGGCGTGTATATGGTCATACTCTCTTTGTCCTCCAATTGTGAGATTAGTTCGAGGTAGACGGTCGATAGACTATGGAGGAAAAAGGATTTTAAGAATCCTACGCCATAGCAGCAAAGGCAATCCCAGTCGTCGGCTTCGCCTTCATTTTGTGTTGTTGTGGGCGCAGTAATAATCATTGATAGATCAAGGCACATTTTGCGCGAGTAATAGTACTCTGGTTGAAGCTTGGCTTTGTTGAAAAATGGGCGATGCAGACAGAGGGCGAAGCGGCGGATAAGAGTGTCGAAAAGTTTGATTTGAAAGGCGTTGGGGCGTGTTGTAGAACTGGAGTTATTCATAGCAGCTTGAAGGAATTTCGCATGTTTATGACAATAGAAAAGGAGGTCCTTCGCCAGACGGAGCGTATCTTCGTACGAGGGTGGAGATCGTATGTTGTTAAGCAGTTTTGTGATTTCAAGACGCAGGGGCAGAGTTTCGTAGAACGCGATTTGCATTGAGCTTTGAGTAAACTCTTGGTCTGATCTAGAAGATACGATCTCGTCAAGAGCATCAAGTTCGCTGTCATTTATGTTGCTCGGTGGTTGTGTATCGTAGTCATTAGGCGAAATCATCGGTGGCATGCCCATATCAAGACTGCTTTGAACCGTCATTTCCAAAACCGTCGCCCATAGTCTCCGTCTCATCTCAACATGAAACTTGGAGATGTTCTGGAAATGCTGCGGATCGCGATGGAGTCCAATATGCATGGCAGTGCGCAAGAGAGCGCCGGCGGAAATCCAGACCAGGTCGCCATCGACACTGCAAAGTTGGCGGGCAAGCAACACCAAAATATGAACCTGCAAGCCTGTCATATTTAGTCGTGATTTTTGGTGAGGGGCGCTGAGCCATGACTCCGCAGCCTGTATCCATTTGGTACTCGAATTACGGAGACGAGGCTGCTCCTGACCGGTGAAGAATGCGACTCCAATAGCACAAACCAGAAGTATTTTGATAAGGACGGAAGGTTTGGCGGTCTCCCTATTCTTCCAGTATGCCTCATACTCTCTGAGAAACGATGGAATATGCAAGATGCGAATGACACCCTCGAAGGTTCGCAGGTAGCATTGGATGAGTTGATCACACACGACTTTCAGGGGGACCGATTCCTGGAGTTCGTTGGTGATTTTAGGGTAAAACATCCGAGTTGCTTTGATTATGCGTGCCATACGCTTACATTCTGCAACGGTGGTGTAGAGCTCGGATGTTGAATCGACTTCCGTTCTATTCGTACTCGTATTGACAGAGATATTGGCAGGACCCAGGGATTCATACTATAGTAGAGATCAGCACGTAAGTTAGAAGGTCGATCGAAGAAATACATACGGGCTCGAGACAGTTCATCCAATGACTCTCACCAAAAAACTTAGATTTGACAAAGTACGTGCTTGGAGTCGGGTTGTAGACATTCTCTGTTACTGGGCTACGACCGGAGCTGGACCCAGTCTCACTCTGACTCACAGCAGCTAATTGTGCTTCTAAGTGACGAAGTCTCTCTGCAAGCTCAGAAACAATACGCTCATTGCTAGGGGAAGAAGAGTGTTCTGTGCCATCCTGAATAGTCGACGTGGTATGTCTTGGCGACAAAAGAGCGTCCCCGTCTGCGGTTGTTCTGTGTTCACAAGTCGCAGGCGACCTAAGCCATCGCTGTTTTGGCTGTGGCCGATACGTGCACGTCGGCGATTTTGTTTTGATGCAGGGTCCGCAAGGTCTTTCGCGATCACATTTGACTTTGCGCCTGCGGCATTCCATGCAAGAAAGGGCTGGCCTTCGCTTCTTGACCGGTCCTGTGCCATCCGTTTCTGCATGCTGGAGCGTTGGTCGGTCGCTTTCGAGTTGCATTGTTAAAGTAGAAAGTGCTTTTTCTAAAGATTTTTCACAGCTGGTTGATTTAGAGCAGGGGTGTTGAAAGGCAAGAGGAGGAGGGATGAAGGATACCTCTTTCCGGGGTTTTCGGTATTTTCGGCTATTGCGCTTCGGCCAATACACTTCACCGGGGGCTATCGAGAGACGATACTCATGAGGGATGATTTATAACCGTACACACGTAAACCAGTAATGCAGTGATGCTTCTAGTTCTATATTTCTAGACAATCCTTTCTTCCTACACATATCCACAGGCGACTAACCAAATAAGCTGACTAGCACTACACATTCCCATCCAGTATGAATTCAAGCTTCTTCAAGGAATTGATCCTCAACCCTTCTGCCCCTATATTGAAATTCTCTTTCTCAGAGTAGTGCACGCAATACATGCCCGCATCCCTTGCAGGTACCATATCCCTGTCAAAACTATCCCCCACCATAACAAACTCTCCACAATCAGCGCTCACCGCTTCGATGACTTTCCCAAATAAGCCATTGGTCTTAGATAGCCCAAACTTATTCGTCGTAGCCAGCAAATCGACAAAGTTCATCAATCCGAGCTGTGTAATGGTACGCTCTTGAGAATCCTGAGGGCCTTCAGTGATGATGGCAATTTTCTTGTTGAGCGATTTGAGTGTCGTGAAGAGGTCGACGACGCCACACTTCAACTCAAGATTCTTCATCAAGGACGTCTCGTAGAGCGAAACCCATTTAGTCATCTGCTCTGGTGTGAATTCGATTCGGAACAAGGCGAGGGTAGCGCGGATACGGTCCTCGCGATACTGATGCGATGTCTTGCCATCAACGAAGGCGGATGATGTTTTCGCAGCAAGCACTTCTGCGTATGACGATTTTAGCTCCTTGATGCCTATTTCGGATGGTTTTGAGATTTCCGAAAGGATTGAAGAAAAGACTGTATCGATGGCTGTGGTGGAGGCGCGTCGAAATCCGTGAAGGGTGTCATCGAGATCGAAAGCAAACCATTTGGCTCGCAGCAGATGAGTATGTACGCTTTTCACCTCAGATCGCCAGCATCGAAGGTAGAGACGGCCAAGACGCTGTTCAATATTGTGAATCTCTTGGTTAGAGAGTGCACCATGCGCATAAACGTCAGACCTGACGTGTGAGCTTGAGGATACTGTATCGATGTAACCGGCGGGAGGGGCAGAGAGACCTAAATTTTTTCCCTGCTCGATACTGAAAGCAAACTCTGAAAAGTCCTTCTGGAACGCGGACATTCCTGAATGGTATTGGATGCCCCAATACTCACATGCTCGAGAAATTTCAACAACAGGGTTCTGTACAAGCTTTTCATAAACAATTACGTGAGGTGGAGCGGTGTGTTTATCTATTGAACTGAATAGACTTTCGAAACAATCAACGAAAGATTGTAAGTTTATCAAACCGTGGTGTTTCCAGCTGTCGAAAATTCGAACGGGGTCGCGGACAAGAAAAACGGGCTTCGCAGCGGTGTAGTTAATCGGGGGAGGTAGAACGCTAAAGGTAGAACGGCTCTGTGGCATATCATTCTCAGTACTTTGTTGGTAGGCAGTTATCGTCTCCGGTTTTGCAACGATCCAGGGTTTTGTATCATCTGCAGTATTCCCTGTGCAAACAATGCGACTAGCCACGAGGCACTCTGGTGCTGCTGCAAGAATTCTCATAAGAAGAGTCGACCCACTCCGCGGACAGGCAACCAACAAATGTATCTGGGTTGATGCAGTAGTGGGCCTTGAGAGAATATTCACAGCTGTTGTATTGAAGAGACGTAAACTGGGAGGAAGATGTCGAAGATGTTTGATCAATTCAACATTCTCGACACTCTCTTGTACACTTCCGCCAGAGGATGGCTGATCAGTTGGCATGGCGAATGTGTAGGGATTCTGAACAAGCTATACCGCAATGAATGCTCTCACAAGCTGCGATATTGGACAAAGTATGCACAAAATCCTGGCTGGAGAAGTGGGGATCAAGTCGTTGTTTTACACTAGAGCGTCTTGCGCACGTGATGAGCTTATTTAATGTGAAATGAGCTGTGGATATTGCCAATGAGCATAGATTGACTACTGAAGAGCTTCTAAAATACAAAAGAAAACGCTTTTTAAATACAAAGGAAATCGGGTGATTGTTACTCCGCGTAAACTCATTTACCTGATTCAGCTAGCTGTAATATATGGCTGAAAGCTCGGTTATGAAAGTGAGCTTTTGTTCAACATTTAATCTGTATGGCTCACTCCGTCCAATGGTTCCATATGTAGAACTATCCACCACCCAACTTCCACCTTCCTCCTTCCACCACTAACCATCAACGGATTGTCAATTACAGCTATATACGTAGGCAGCAACCCAGCGCGTCTGATCTATGCCTGATAGAAACTAAGTCACTACTCTCACAACACGGCATTCCACTTTTGGTTTTTGATGCTACATCTCAAGCACACGTGCACACTCGACCGGTCGTATATACAGCCTACATCTGTGATACGTTGAGTGGGTTGCCTTCCTCGTATGGAAATGGGCTCCTTCTCGTGTCACTAAAGGAGGGGGTGGCGCAGCGTCTTAGCTGCCTTGATGTTTATTAAGATGACTCTTTAATAGCGTTGGTATTTATGTATAGATTTGAGTAAGGGGTAGTAAACACAGACTATTGAATTTTTGATATCGGATAGTCCAAATGGGCTGGATTTCTCTCAGTGTCTTCCCTATGGTCATCTGCGTACGTTCTGTACAAGTAGAACATCATGTATCCAGGTTATCACATCAACACATAATGCATGTATGGTTCAGGGACCGCGATTGATTAGGGGGTAATATGTGGTTAAAACTATACAAGAAAGGTATTATTGACTGAGGAACCATTAATGTAAACCAAAGGAAATTGAACAACATCCATGGCGACAGGTTTTTCGCCAGGAGAAACCCTCAATGGCTCGCTATGCATATGCAGAAACACCAAAATACACGGCAAGAAACGGGGATATAAAAGCAACAAAATGCAAGATTGTGCCACAGACAAGTTACACAGCAACACCCAGTGCAGCCAGCTTCCCCTTGACGTCTACAGGCCTCATGGTTTGGTTGATAACCACGCTGCTGATCGCACCCATTCGCACGATTCTCACATAGCCCGGTGCAACCTCCGCAGCCAGAACCTCTACACACTTGAGCGCTTCGTCCCGAGAGATTGGCGAGCGGATCGATTGTTGAAGAGCTTGGAGGAGAGTGTTCATAGAGAAAGAAACGCGTGATCCAGGACCTTTGGAAGCACACAGCAAGGACAGCACATTAAGAACTTCTTCTGAGCGCTGCAGGGCGGAGCTTCGAGCTAGTTCGGCCGGGCTTGGGGGTTTGGGACTGGATGCCGCGAGCGCCTGCTTCGCGAGAATGCGGTCAAGAAGGGCGGTTTTGCGGACAGCTGCAAAGTCTGTCATTTTTGCCTGGGTCTCCTCTGTCTTGATCTGAACGTTTTGGTTCTCCTTGCCAGACGATGTAATGAAGGAGGAATCTCGCGCCTTCTTCGTCGAACGCCCCTGCTGAACGCTTTCTTTGAACTCACGCAACCTCTTGCGGCCTTTTTCTTGCAGCGGGGCGATCGCGGTGAGGGAGGCGCAAGTTGTGATATCAGCATGTGGGAGCTGTGCGATGAACTTCGTGAGGTTGGGTTCGGAGATGAAAGGCTGAATGCTGGGCTGCCTGGTTTCTGTTTTCCTTGGTCGCCCGCGCTTCTTAGGAGTTGCAATTACGCGCGCGGTTGACGATGAAGTGAATTGAGACCACAATGCGTCTAGGCTGGCCATGAACATATCCTTCAACGCCTGCTCGTTCATACTCAGTCCCCCAATGCTCAACTTGTGTTCCTCCCTAATTTCGAGACAGATCTTGCCGCGACCATAGTCGGAAAGGCAGAATGGGTTCTGGTGGCCCATCGGACCTGCTTCGAGGACGCCAATGCAAAGTCGGATATCATCGTAGGTTACTTTCCGGAGACGCCAGACTTTGGACACAGATTCCGTCAAGGACGAGAGGTCGACTGGGGATGCGGTTCCATTGTGGGCGTAGTGCAACGAGAGGGCGGTTAAAAAGGAAGAGTGCAGAGCGAGAAGGTTCAGGAGTTCGGCGGGAAGAGCAGGGGACGACGCATCGATGGGTGCCATGATGGCTTGGAGTATATTGATAGACGGTGATGATGTGATACGGTTGAAGAATGGGGTTGACGATGAGAAGGGAGAAATAGTGGAGTTGAGAGAGAGTACATAGTGAGCGAGGGGAGTCAAGAGGTTGTTTATGAAGGCCGTGGGGCGGCTGGGCGAGAAAGCGACAGGGGTAGAAGACGCGTTTAGTTCGTGCACGCGTATTTTCGCGACACCACTTTAGCCCAATGCGGTAAAGTGGAGTTTCGGAGTTTCCATCATCACCAATAGATAACCGGTTGGCTATACACAACAAAACACGTAAGTTAGCAAAGTGCACAGTCTTATGTATAAGTTGGAAAATATAAATGTATGCAAGAATTGAACGCAATCCATCGCACGCGTACATAGATTGTCTGGTGACCAGAAACACAAACGCAGCCCCATAAAGCACGTACCTACCTAGCTAGATACTCATTTGGCTAAGGCCCAGATGCGTCATAATGATCATGTATCAGACGGCCGAAGTTTAGCCGAGGCAAGCAAACATGAGACAAACAACAGCGTGAAGATAGTAAAGTAATTAGGTATGCGACAGGTCCTTTCCAATAGCTACCCGGTAAAGTGGAAAATAAATCTCTTTCAAGCCTGACTCCTATAGTGACCTCCATTATGCAAGTGTGAAACAGGTTGCGAACATTAATCATGAAAATGCTTTGCACCAAACCGCCCTGACAAGCGCACGAGACGGTCACGCCACTCTCCTTCTGTTGCGCTCCAGCTTTACTTTGAGCCGAACCACGAGCCGAACCAGCTCTGCGACTTGGCCGCGCCTTCTGTGACTTTTTTATCAAATGTGTCAACAGCGGCGTTAAGGTCCTTGCTAGCTGTGTTGCGTGCTTCCTCCAACTTCTTCGCTGCATCCTGGCGGTACTGGTCCACGGTCTGATCGATTTGTCGTCCCGTCTTGCTCGCTTGTTCCTTGGCATCCTTTGCCTAGTTTTCAAGTCAGCGCGTGTCGCAGCTGCTATTGCAATGTTGAGCCACTTACTAAATCTTCTGCCCTCGCACGAAGAGCCTCGTAGCCCTCTTCACCGGCCTTCTTGGCTTCCTTCTCTTTGCCGGGTAGGTTACCTCTCAGCTTGGCCGAAGCGCTGGCGGCATCGTCTGTGTAGAATAAGTCGGCTGCATCGTCTGGGGAGCTATCATGAATGCGCAAAACAACGTACGCTCAAACTTCTTCTCGGCGAGTTTTGGGTCTCCGCCGGCATTGTAGAGGTAATAGGCACCACCGCCGAGGACTGCGGCACCACCAATCTTGACGAATCGTCCGGCCATTGTTGTGTATGTGTTGATTGGATTGAAAAGGTGAAGTTGGGAAAACTCGAGATGTGTGGAGATCCGGATGTACAAGTTGCAATGTCGCTTTGGATCAGGTGTGGCAGGAGACGCGGCTATTTATTGGGGAGGGGAATGCGGAGTCGTTCAAGGAAGGAAGCTCTCGGGATTACAGGTATGACGTATGACGAAGCTTGAGCACGGATCACCAATCATCCACCAGTCCGTGAGTCGTGGAACCAGATCGCCAGCCCGGACCTCCTGCTCCTCTCCTACAGCTTTTTCCATTTCTTCATCTTGCTTTGTTTCCTATCGCCCTGTACCAAGTGCTGGCTGCAGGCTTTCCTTCGTTTGTATTCTGTCATCTGTATTAATACTCCTAGATAATTGTTTCCCCCTCGCAGTCATAGCTGCAAGGCCGCCGTGGCACCTAACCCCTTACTAAATAAACGGATACTTCTTCCCCACAACGCGCCCATCCGCCATCGGACAACCCCATCTACCGCTTCATCATCGCTCTTCTCCAGCTCATGTCTGCGATCTCCCTTTGGAACACTTTACGTCGTTCTTCGCTCCTTAGTTTGATTCAGCATGACCGACCAAGCCAACATAACCTTAGTTGACCACTCTTATGACGACACCGAGCAAATATCTGAACAGCACGGGCAACGAGGCCACAACACTGCGCAGCCACATCAGAGCGAAACTTCACACATAGATGTGCTATACGAGAATCAACGCGGTTGGTTCGTTTTCGGTCTCCCACTCTTCTCGCACAAGGCCCTATGGAACTTGCGTATTGATCACTCTCCATGGGTCGATGAGCGCTTCAAGCCCTCTCCTGTGAACATTACGAATGCACAGGTGCCAGATCCAAGTTGGGTGTGGGATTGGAAGTCATGGTACGTAGACATGAGCCATGATGTAGACGAAGAAGGCTGGCAGTACAGCCTCTGGTTCCGCGGGGCTGCTTGGCACGGCAATCACCCATGGTTCCACAGCTTCGTGCGCAGGAGACGGTGGTTGAGGAAGAGAGTCAAACAAACGTTGCCACCGAAGACAAAGGACAACAGGGAAAGACTGTTCGGGGAAACGTTCAGTATTGGAACAACCTTAATGCGGACAGGGACGACTGTGACTCGGCCGAACAGTATCTCAGGCAGCGCTGACAAGTCTATCGATGAGGAAATCAGAGATGTGCCAACTCTGATGCGAAGACTCAAAAAGGCAGCCATTGATCGGGAAAAGATAGTGTACATCAACAGGTTCATCGAACAAGGTGGCCAAGAGCTATACTATCTTGCCGAACAGGTCAGATCCCATCCTCGCCGAGTTATCTTTCAACTATCTGATTTCAAATAGATCCCCGCCATAATGTCCATGCTTGTCTTTCAAAACTCACGGCGTCAACTGCTTTCTACGCTCACTTCCACGATCGACTCGGCACAATCACACCGCGAAAAGCACAAAGAAACCGGCGAGCGCGAAAGCGATGTGGAGAAACGCAGGATAGATGACCTGCTGAAGGCACTAGAGGCAGCCGATGCAGAATGCAAGAAGCTAGAGTACTGGAGTGATATCAAACGCTTAGCAGAAGAGGGTGAAGCCGGGACCGCGGCGGATCACGAGAGGTGGGGGAAAGAATGGCAAGGTATAGACAACAGCGCGCCGCAACATCCCGAACATTGAACTCACCCAGCGATGAACGATTGTATTTTTCCCTTTCCGGCATTATGAAGACGCGTACATACATATTGATACCCAGAGATACGCGCAACTACATGTAATCAACTTCTGAAAGTTCAGTCTCCCAAGCCACCTGAAATCTAGAGATCGGAAAGCCCTGTTAGTTTGTGAAACAAGCAGCTTTTTCAGCGAGAATAAGCCCAGTTCTGCTAGAACCATGCCATTCGACATGTACATTTGAAGTTGCTAGTGCTGTTGCTATTCTTTTGGTGGTTCAATCAACTGCTTGTCTGTTCAACTCCGTCAATCTTTTCCTCTTTCCTCCTCACCCTAATCGGCCCCCTCACCTCCCTCAATTGCATCGCCTCGTCCAGCACTTCCCCCTTCTGGAGTACCTCCACCTCCCCTTTCGTACGCATCTCCCACACTAAACCCCGCACATCGTCCATGGCGTCGCGCCACGTCGCGTATCCGAGTTCAGCGAGCTCCTGGCTGGATAGCGAGCGTGCGACTTCGGAAGGGCAGATGGTTTTCGGAAAGGCTCGAGACTGGAGGAGATGTGATGCTGCAGGTAGGAGGATCTGGAGTTTGGATTGTGGGAGGGCTGAAGACATTATCTGGTTTGTATTGTCGGGATGGTGGGGCAGACATAAGCGGCTGTACAAATCGCTGTCCCACGCTAATGGGAACGCTAAGATCATGATTAGCCATTATCAAGCTTATGCTAACGCGTTCATGGATAGCTCAAGGTTTCCAGGATTGGAGTGGTGAATGAAAATAGCGCCACGTGACTGTGACGGCATCCCCACCATGCGTTGTCGGTGTTTTGGCGTGACACAGAGTGCCATTTCAATGTACTGTATCGACCATTGAGAACCAAGCCCGTCTTGTTATTAGTCACTTAGGATATTTGATAACTACCCGGAGATGTCAATCTGTCAGATGGCACAGTAGATGGCACCGGCAATCGCTTGGCACTGCAGGCGAGATCGGCGCAGGGGATAAAGCTGCACTGTGCGGCATCTTTTGACGTCAGGTCCAATCAGCAGCTGTGCAAAGCTCTCAACCTCAACACCCCTTTCGGAGAAACAGACGGCAAGCGATGCGGTTGGTCTTGGGCTTCCGCTCGAAGTGGGATACGGTGGTGGGAGGGGTAGGACCGTTTAAAGCCAGTGGGACCGCACGCTCTTTTTCCCTTGCTGCTTCCTCCCCACACCTGCTCAAACAGTCATCACCTGCTCGTTGCCCTCGCAAGCAGCGTCTACTTACCTCATCACCCGGTCTTGCTTCATTTACCCTGCAAGGGAGGCGGAATTGCTCCAGCAGAATCATGTCTTCTGAGGAACTCGACAAGCAGCCCCCACAGGAGGTCAAGAAATACCTACAGCAGAGCCATGACCGCATCTTCGAGAGCAACAAGAAATGGGCCGAAGAGCAGAAGGCAAAGAACCCCGACTTCTTCAAGCACCTGAACGCTGGGCAGAGTCCTGAGTATCTGTGGATTGGTAAGTTCGATCCAGCTGGCAACATGAATTGCTTTTTCCATCCCTCTCGAAGGCGGAGCGAGCAACTTTGTGGCTCCAACACCTTGTAAAATGGCGAACCCAGATGCCATGGTCCATCTCCGCCCTTCAATCAGAAACTCACATGGATGACCAGGCTGCTCCGACTCTCGCATCCCCGCAGAAGCCATCACCGGCCTCGGCCCCGGCGAGATGTTTATCCACCGCAACATCGCCAATCTCGTCTGCTCCACCGACCTCAATGTCATGTCCGTCGTCAACTACGCCGTGCGCCACTTGCATGTCAAACACATTGTAGTCTGTGGGCACTACGGCTGCGGTGGTGTCAAAGCAGCCATGACCCCTCAAGACTTGGGTCTGCTCAACCCATGGCTTCGCAATATTAGGGACGTGTACCGCCTGCACGAGGCTGAGCTGGACGCTATCAAGAATGAGGAGGACAAATACAACAGGTTGGTGGAATTGAACGTGGTGGAACAGGCTAGGAACATCATCAAGACCGCGGCAATCCAGCAGAGCTATGCGAAAAGTGGATATCCCATTGTACATGGATGGGTCTTTGGTTTCAAAGATGGCTTGTTGAAGGACTTGAACATTGACTTCGAGGGGCAGCTGAAGGAGATTCAGAAGATCTACAATTTGGTTTCGTAGACGATGCTGTTGTTGTAGAGAAGAGATTGGGAAGCAGCGTTTGTGGGAATGGATAACTAATCGCAGCGCCTTAACGGTTGGTTTTGCAAGCTTCGTTCTATAGATCGTCGCGTCTCTTCATTCTTACCAGAGGAATATACATATATGCTGTGATCCGTTTTAGGAGTTCACAAAAGGTCTGCCAATGAAGTTCGGGATGAGTCAGCATGCGTACCAATAATCTCGTTGCCTACAATGAGACGCTCAAGTGAGCCATACAGATTAAATAAGCTTCTCACGTGCGCAAACAGTTGCTTGTGTGTCCGTTCAGGCCGAGGACGTTACCAAATGTTTCCCCCTGCCTGTGTTGATACCCATGGTAAAATCACTCTGCGACGATTCATTGTTGTATTTTATTCTATCACACATCGACATTCGCGCGCCAAATAGCGCCTGCCTTCATATTTTGTTTCCATATCGCTACGAGAATAACACCACCAGTTGAGTCGGGACAATTCACAACCATGAAGAAGGCACTCGGATACCTACAACCCTCAAGGTCAGAACCTAGCGCTGGAAGTTCTCGACTGACATCGTCTGCCCGCGACGTCTATGTATGTGGTCCACACGTCGTCTACAACTCAGGAGAGGACATCACCCGCCGCATCAGTTTTGATACTCCAACCATCATGATATGGGGTTACCCATCTCGCGGCGGCGTCATTATCCTGGAAGATGCCTCGCCCGCGGATTTGGAGTTTCTGGATCTGGATCGTATGGATCCACCTATGTCCAGACACAAAAGTCCTGCCGATGAAGACACATTTTGCCAAAGGATGTTGCTACTTGGCGCGAAGTGGTGGGATTCTCTGAGACGATACTGGCTTTTGAATGGCGACGACGTGGATGTCCAGGCTCTGGACGAGAGTGATGAGCCTGCACTGACGGCGCGTGAGCGGCACTGGGTCAGTGTAGCGTGGCCTAGTACAGGAGGTCTCGTGGTCTCTGAATTCGACACGCCTATGTGGGATCCTCCAATCGACAAAGAGCTTGTTCCCCACGACGTATCACGGTTGCGGCTATGCAAAAACATGGACGAGAAGGCAAACATGCTCAAGGATAGGTTTGGTGGCAAAGTTTGGGGGCGCGTAGAGGATTACCGGGGTAATTCATTCTTGGGTTGTTGGGGCCTGAAGGATACTGGGGAAGTCGGGCAGCTGCAGAAGGCATGGCCGGAAGCCTGAATGGCTCCGATAAGGCTGCGGAGTTTCTCAGATTAAATGGCGTAAAAGGGCCATGCTACAAACTGTCTGCGTTCGTGGGTATTTTCCACCGTGTCCAGCGTGATAAGTCTGCCAGGAGTAAGTAATCCGATCAAAGGATTCCTTCATCGTTATAATCGCATATGGATCGACCATTCATAAGTTTATCTAAACCTACAGACACAGGCTAGGCTACCACTACGTGCCAATCGCGATGTAAAGGCAAGAGATTAAACTCTACTTACATACCCAGGATGAAACATCCTTGACGTTCTTTGGACCCCAAAACGACTCACAAGCCACCACCACTGTCAGCCGTATCGCAGGGCAAAACAAATCAAACACCCTCTCCACTCACGTTAAGTGCTTCTACGCATGGTTCTAGGCTAGGATGGGTACTGTAAGAAGCTCCCCTCCATCTGGGTCTAATTTGGGGGCCTCTTGTAAGAACTGCCACCCTCGTATCGCATTGCCCTTTTAATCTCATATACTCCAATAGAATATTGCGACGACACGAGTGTCAGAAGATCGAATTACTTCGCCTTGTGGCACTGTGCAACAGCATTCAAGCCTATCTAAGAATACAGTCAATCTCAGCAACCTCTTAAATGTATAAATAACAGAGGGTGCGCATCCGCGAAATTTCTTGTTGTGAAGTCTTCTCAGTGGAAGCACAAAATAAATTCACGATGGCTTTCCGTTCAGGTAGATCCGTACTGTTCATGCTCCCATTTTTCTTTCCGTCTCTTGTGCACTCAGAAACCACCAACTACAATGTCACAGGCTACGATGTTGCTCCCGACTGGTCGAAGCATCCATTTCCACCATATCCCCCAGTCACCGATGAAAAAGGCAACAAGATTGACGCCCAGAACCTCCGTGGCACACGATTATTTGGGTGGGCCGGCTGCGATTCGCCTGCGGCAAATATCATTAAAGAAGCGTATGACGACTTTTACAAACTATCTCATGTCGATGGCCTCTACGCAAGTTTCGATTGGGACGGTCAAGCTGCCAAGGATATGTGGGGTGCTCCATCAAAGATACCTAACGAACGAAGGGAGGAAATACGACGTAGGTCTCAAACCAGTAGCCGCGTAGAACAACTTTTGAGCAGGCACTAATCCATAAGATAGAAATATTCGACGCCGCATCATCAATCTGGTATGTTGAACTCTAGATACAGTATCATTTGTTATCGAGACAGCACGTGGTGTGGCGTATGAAGACACTGATAATGTACTGTAACCACCCTAGTTACATTTAACTAACTTTGTACCCGCGATATAGGTATAGTAACTGGCAGAGACCTCCATGGTCCCCAGGTTGGCCGGGACGAGATCTTTGGATCAGAGTGACGTGCAGCGGAGGAGACAACTCGGGAGACCCAGAAGATAGATGTGGTGACAAGGCGAATTCGAACCCACAATGCCCCGTAAGTCAACATTTCTTTTGAAAAAAAGATTTTTTTCCCGGGCTGACATATGGATATGGTTTAGCCTCCCAAAGACGGTGCGGAACCGATGCCTGGAAAGAAAGAAAATATGGAAGCGTACTCCTCCCCCCTCGAAAGCTACAGCCGTATCACCTTCTGCAAAATCTTTTTCAACGATTTAAAATCCTTGGGCGATGTCACCAAAAACGTCAAGGGACAGATCAAGGCAGTCCAAGACCATTTGGACCAATGGGACAACAGGGCGAGATGCTTCTTCCACGAGATAACCCATCTGAACTATTTCATGAACGCGCCGGCGAAAAGTCCGTTCATCGACGACGCTTTGATCTCTTTCAAAAAGAACGGCATCAGAACTGAGGAAGGCGCATACAAACCCTACAACGTCAAGGTTTTAAGGAATTATAAAGGTGACGCTTGGTATGCTGGCCAAAACGCTGACACCTTTGCTTGGTATGCGATGGCCATGTGGGCCAAGAAGGAGATTGGAAGATATCCGCCTCTTCCGGCGGTGGGTTCAAAACGTCCAGATAAAGCTCCTCGCCGTGGCGACGGCTCCTCATTCAACGTACCACCCTCATCAAACGACCAAGATGAGACTCTCCAGGGAGGAGAGATCGAGCCCGAAAGCGACGTCAAGATCCCAGGTTGCGGTGACAAAGCCGGCGTTAACGACAAAAAAATGCCTCAGCTCGAAATGCACTGCGACAATGATGCCAGTGGATTTCCTAGCTCCAACTTTAGCTCTGGTCCACCCAAGGACTTTTGCAAAGGAACTACCAATAACCACCAAGTGCTTCACTGGACCGCAGATCCTTTGGGCAACTTGGAAATGTCACCACTTCACCTAGCATTGACGCTCATTCCCGGACCGCTGACGGGTCTACTCAATTCCGCCAAATTCAAACTCAACTGGTATCCAAACGAACACTTCAACCCTGAAGATTGCTACATCGATTGCCCAACCGCCTTCTCCGAGCTCGCAAAATCCGACAGTTGTGGCCGGAAGGGTGACGAAAAGAATCAGATGTCCAAGTCGGGCAGCATCAAAGCAGGTTGCGGCACGTACAATTATACGATTGAGACGCCTCCGCGACCATCGCCAGCACCGTCACCAACACCAACGCCAACCCCTCCAGCACCGGCTGCGCCGAAGCCAACAAAAGCGCTATCCATCATCCTGCAAAACT
The DNA here is from genome assembly GCA_023627715.1 of Periconia sp. R9002. Classification (NCBI taxonomy): domain Eukaryota; kingdom Fungi; phylum Ascomycota; class Dothideomycetes; order Pleosporales; family Periconiaceae; genus Periconia; species Periconia sp. R9002. Next base: position 519,146 of record JAMAHW010000014.1, on the reverse strand, counting down.
ACATCGACGAAGCCAGCAATATAAACTCGTGGTTATTCTTCGAGTCGACCCCTGGCGCCTCCAAGCTTTGTGAGAATGAGAAGAACGCCGCTGCAAAGGCGGACGCCAAAAACGATGACCCAGGGCTTTATGAACATCCAGGTTGGCCTAACCTCGAGCAGAAGGTAAAGCTCGATGGCAAGGATTGCGTGTACAAGGGCGATGGGAAAGGTGTTGGAGGACTGACTTGCGATGGCAGGAATGCTCCCATCGTGTGCAAGGAGGATGGTGACAATAAGGGCAAGGGCAAAGAGTGTGAGTTGGGGTTGTGGGCTATTCATCAGCATCCTGTTGTGTGGTGCGAATGGTAGGCAGATTCTTGAGGGGGCGCAAGAGGTCTTGGAAACGCTTTTTCATTCTGGCGGTTATGATTCTTGTTCTTTGGGTGATTCTTCAATGCGCGATTCTCTTGTACTGGCGTTTTGGTTTCTATCTTCATGTACCAGCTATTCTCTAGACCTTTCTTTTTATGTATGAGTAGCGCTTCTTTTGTACTTGTAGCTCCTTGCTTATATATACAAGCTTATTGGTGATACCCACAGGTCATTCAACAGAAGAATAGACGACACCTACAAGCTGATTCGTGAGTAACAAAGCCAGAACGAACTCATGCCATGCAAAAACCTAAATGAAGCAACGGGACATGAAAACTTCTTTTTTCTGCGTATATACATAATGTCTACTTCTTTAGTTAAACACAACCGTCTTAGCCCCGTTCAAAAACACCCTCTTCTCGCTCCACCACTTGACCGCAGCAGCAAGAACCTGACTCTCGACGTTGCTGCCCTCCTCGACCAACTCCTTTGGCGAAAGCGCATGATCGACCCTCGCAACCCTCTGTTCGATAATCGGCCCCTCATCCAAATCCTTGGTCACGAAATGCGCAGTCGCGCCGATGATCTTGACTCCCCTCTCATACGCTTGATGATACGGCTTTGCGCCTTTGAAACTCGGCAGGAACGAATGGTGGATGTTGATGATGCGACCGGACATTTCCGAGCACAGCCGCGGCGAGAGGACCTGCATGTACCTAGCCAGCACAACGAGATCGATCTCGTACTGCTTGATCAAATCCAAAATCTGGGACTCCTGCTCGGCCTTGGTGTCCTTGTTCACGGGAAGGTGGTAAAAGGGGATGTTGTAGCTTTTGGCCAGGTCCGCGAATTCCGGGTGGTTGCTGACGATGGCGGGAATGTCGATTTTGAGCTGGCCGCTCTTGACGCGGAAAAGCAGGTCGTTGAGGCAGTGGCCGATCTTGGACACCATGATGAGCACTTTGGGTTTTGACGTCACGCGTCGGATGTCGTAGTTCATTTGCATATCGCTGGCCAGCGAGGACAAGGGCTGTTGGAGGGGGGTTAGGTCCGCGGCGTAGCCGAAGTGCACGCGCATGAAGAAGGTTTTGGAGTCTGGGTCGGAGAACTGCTGGAGGTCGAGGATGGTGAGCTCCTGTGCAGCGAGGAGGCCCGTCACGGCGTGCACGATGCCGGACTTGTCGGGGCATGAGAGTGTGAGGTAATGGTCGTCTCCTGGTTTGGTGGCCGCCATTTTCTTGAGAAGGGCTAGTTCTTCGCGGTCTGCGCTTGAAGAGGACGAGAGGTTGCGCAATTGGGTGGTGGGGCTTGGGATTGTGCTGGCGTTGGTGGTACTCTTCTTGAAGGTGTGTTTTTGGCTCTGACGTTGACTCACGTGGAGCTTGCGGAAAAATTCAACGCTGGAGAAAGTGGTTGGCCGGTTTCGGAAAGCGTCTCTATTCCAGGACAGTCCAATGCCAGGGGCACTGGGGGTGGATGTGTGGGATGTAGATTTTCGAATGAAATTGCTACTATAGGGTCGGCATAACCTGACAGGCAATGCGATTGTCGACATCTCTATGGGATTTGGGAGTGCTCGTGTCGGCCGTTGAAATTGTTAAATTGCTAAAAATGGAGGCCGATGCCGGCCGAGAACTAGCCTGGCTGGCTCATCATGGAAGGGAAACATAGCTGCTTTTTTTGCTGCTGGGCGACACCAAAATTCGATAGAGGTCATGGATATAGGTACGTAGCGAGTTACGATCTGATATTCAGCCTCGAAATCCTTTATGATGATGACGATCATCCTTTGGCCAGATCTGGGCTTCCTGCCTAAAGCGGACTAGCGTCGACACATGTTCTGCTTCTTATCTACATGTGTTGATGTACAAAACTACGTTAGCGAATTGTTAATGTTAGAATGCGGTATTTTTGGATCCAATTTGAAGATATACCCAAAATAAACTTCCTAAGATTCGATATGATACTATGAAAATCAGGAGATAGTTCTCGTACAAGTGCTCGGGAAGATTGATATCTACCTAATAGATTCTGATCTTTGTCACGAGTCACATCAATGAGGGAAAAATCGAGTAGAGCGCAAAGCCATCGTTATTACCAGGCGCAGATATAGTTATGTATGCTTACAGAGCTTTTACATAAGAAAAGAAATATACCAGGAACTGTCGGCGTGGTATCATGGTGGAGAAAGGAAACAGTAAACAAAAATTTGAAGAGAAAAGAAAGAGATGGAGACGCCCGCAGGCCAGAGAAGGGGCCTGGTAGAAATACAAAGATTGAAAAAAAAGCCGGAGTCTTCATATATCCCCCCGCGCATCAAAGATAACTTTGCGATGCGTTCATTTTCGCCATGGAGCAGACACATGCCACAATATGATATCCGGTCCAGTTCCGTTTCCCAGGGACAGATCAGGTCTGTGGTAGCATACTGTGTACCTCGACAATCTGATTGAAAAGAGCAGCTGAAGTAGTATGGCGGATTGTCTAGACTGGCCGAGGTGGGGGGCTAGGCGGTGCTCGTGTATGTATATCTATTCAGCGACGCTGCAAGCTACACAACAAGCATCGACATTCCAGTGAATATAGTAAAAGGAATCTGCTGAAACCTGATCACTATTTTCTCCCAGAAAGTGGGATAGATGTGAGACAAAGTCCGTGCACGAACGAGTGATACGAGTGGGGGCTAGCGTTGCGAATGTGCAACACACGTGCGTGCATGGATGTGCCCAGGCGCCGTGGCTCAATCAAGATTGTGACCGGAGTTTCGTTGCGGGCCTGAAATCTGGGGTCCGTTTTGCATTGGCCACGCACATTTTTGGACATTTTCAATCCATCTTCTGTTTCTTTTGTCGAGAGCTCCTGCGCTTTAGTCCCGCGTAGGGGGTACCTCTGATGATAGGTGAGAGCTCGGAGGGAACACCGAAAGAGCAATGCTGGACATCTGAGATACCACCTGCTCCTATGCTGTCGATGTCGTTGCACTCATTCAGAACACCGAATTGAAGCTTTGTAGAGAGGAGCTCCGCAGGGAATGGGTCGTTCCCAAGACAAGCGCCGCGGCTGATTTCGTCGAGTGTTTGATTTCGCGTCGTAACCAAGATGCGCGAGAATCCTATGGACCAGGTGGTTCCATCTTCCCAGATGGTGTAAGCGTAGAGGAGCAGGATCAGAAATACCACGAGAATGACAGGCAGGTAGCAAGCCCAGAGCTTTCTGGGGCTGTATACAAAGGTGGGCCGGTATCTTGTACGGTTCACCATAGTATTTGCTTCAGCATTGACAAGCATCTGCGGGACCGAGAAGAGCGATAGTACCGTATCGGAGTAAAATTCCTGTACATGTTGCGAGAAATTGTCGAAAGGCGTGCTGTTGGTCTTGCTGACCAGTCTTGTCAGCGTGATTTTTGAATTGACGCGCGCATAACTTGGTCCAGGAAATTCCGGGTCCAGTTCAATGTTGCCCTTTAAGAAATCGCGGACGGACTCCCCCAGCGCGTGGTATGCAGCAACCTTTTTGTATTTCCCCACGTCCGCTCGCGGACTCACAAAATTCGACTCTGGTTTTATCGTCTTGTAATCCGGTTTTCCGTTCTCTAGCCTACTGAAGTTGGTGTCCAGTACAGACTGCAAAAACTCGTACGTCACGTTGGTAGTGTAGAAAGGCTCGGTGTAGTTCCACCTTACGGTGTATTTTGCTTCATAATGCACGCATCGCACGATGTGAGCGTCCAGCCTGTGGGTCCAGTTCCTCGCGAAAGGTGAGTTGGGTGGCCATGGTTCTGTCGAATTGGTCGAGTACCCTAGCCAGAGCTGTGGCTCTATTTTGAATGTACCCAAGTCGTCTGGAATTTTCCCCAATGGGACACCGCCTTCGTTGGAGAGATCAGGCGCCTGGGGTCTGTCGTATTTTCCCTGTTCAACATCGGCAAAATAGACGTGCTTTCCATAAGGAACCAGTTTACTTGTGTTGAACGGTGCTCCCATATCGAAGAGTTTCTGGTCATCCTCTGGCCCGGACGCCACCTTTTCGCATTTGTACTGAGGAGCTATGAAGCTCGTGGTGTAGGTGCAGTTGTAGTTGGCACCGCATGATGCTTGGCGAGCGTCGGGCCGCATCAGAGTTTGGTTACCAACACTCCAAGCGTTCAGAACTGACAGACGGTTGAGGTCTGAAGAAGGCTGATCATAATAATCAAACCATCCATCTTTCTTTGCCTCGCGATCCGTTGTGTTGTAGAACATGAGGGACTTTCTAAGAGTTTTGTCGGGCATCTCTACAGCATTTCGCCAGTTTGCAACGGATTCGGCATTGAAGTCGAGAGTGGGTACGTTGCTAAGAGTGCTGGAGACTTCAAGATATTCTCCGAAGCTCAGAGCGCCCGGAGAGAAGATGATAGTCGCAAGAGGGATAAGCCAAATGACCAAGGCAATGATTGTGGGCAAGAGCGCTTTGCTGATGGTCTCCCAATTGAAGAAAATGGTGGGATCCTCGGTCCCCAGAAAAAGCTGGTCAATGGACCAGATGGAGAGTGCCTGATGGCGAAAGGTTCTCCATAATCGTTGTCGGTAAACTAGCGTTACAGAACCCCCAAATGCTATTTTGCTGAAGTAAGCCAGTGCTCGTCCATAAAGAACCTCTGTTGTCTTTTGCCCTTCGCTCTCGGTGTTTATGTGATGCAATGAAGAGTACAGAAGATGCTGTCCAACGGCCAGAAGGAGTCCAATGAAGAAGGATGAAATGATGGTGAGTGGCGCCCGCCAGTGTACTTTCCATTCTGCCGCTTGGGTGGACCGCCGTGCGATGAGTCGCTCGGTTCTGGAATCTGTTTTTTTGTGTGAAAAAGAAGAAGGCGACGAATTGCTACGGGCTAACGAGGGCCGTGGAAGGTAGTGTTCAGTGGGCAGTGCCGGTAGTTTTCGATGATAGTGCACATTTTCTGGGGAAGTCGGTATCGCTATTTCCTTCATGTGTATCCTCAACCCGTCTTTGTTGGATTCTGGGTAGCCTTCCCAGCGATCAGGCTTTTGAACGCCGCCATTGAAGCCAGACGATGACAAGGGAGATACTGGCGAAGGGGCCGCCATGGTAGGTTGAAGCCAGTTCAAAGTTGGGATGATGGTAGCATTCTTTTGCGATTGCCGATCAAGAAACGTTTAGGGACATGATGAGCGATGGTAGGAGAACAGATCAAGAGCTAAGTATGGGTAAGCTGGGGACTAAGAAAAGAAGTCTCGACGTAAGTACCTGTGGCGGAATGGCGTGGACCGGCCACAGAAGATGGCGCACATTCTCCAGCCAGCCAGTTTGCACACCATATCGGCGGCTTGTCTGAGAAGTGAAGATAATTTCCGCCGCCTTGCATCTCGCTAACAAGAGGAAGATATCCCAGGCACAGGTGAGACAAAGACAAGATAGCTATGCTGCTGTGCTGACAGCGGGATGATTTGTGACCGGACTTTGAGGGTCACGGATTCGGTTAGCGCAACCCACGAATTCGGAAGCCGGTATGTAGGTAGAGCAATGGCAATGACAACCCTGGCCTCGCGTTGACAGATGGAAGAGATTCATCCAACTACTTAGGTACCAATAACAGAAATCACCCGTATGGATGATTGGGACGAGGCATATCGAAGCGCCGACTTCTCCTCAGCAAGTATTGAAGACGTTGTGCTGTATTTACAACACACTCCCATTTGATTGTTTGTGGTTTCAGATGACGGAAGCGTGCCGAACACCGTGCGCTTGTGGTTTGACAGGCACTTCCTTGTAACCCCCGCGTTACACGACCAAATCCATGTACGCCATTCACCCGCGCAGGTATGTACGAGAGATGGTAATTCGGATGCACGACGCCACTCATTTCCCGTCTACTTGTGTAGGTACCGATGTAGGTACTACTGGACGACGTGGGTTGCTCGCACGCATTTAGGTACATACGAAGGATCCGAGGCCCGGACTGGCCTCCTGCCTATTCACGTAGTCTACGACGCTTGTCAATGTATAAACACTGTTTACCCGAACCCGATTTATTTCAACCTCTACAATTTGAAACTTGCAATTGCATGCCTGCATGCTTGGAGAGAGGCGCTCTCCCAAACACTGAGCACCGACAACCTGATACCGAGGGTAGTACACCCCTGCTCTTCACATAGTAGGCATAGTGATGACTAAATACAACATTCCCAAGATTCGTGGATAATAATTGATCCTGGAAAAATGATGAAACGGTACATTTCCTCATCTTCTATGCGTACCGCCATGACAGATGCACTAACTTGATTGGCGCACGAGAATGAAGACGTATGGATGAGTCATCAGTCGCTTCCAAGTCTTGTTCTGTCATTGATCCTTGATCCTTCGTTTCCATCTCACCCATCTACCCCATTATCCACAAAGTTTCTATGCTCTCGTCCGGTTTCATCCCTCACTCAAAACAGGAGAGTGAATTCACTGTATCGTGCGCGCGAAATCATGCCCTCAGGGTTTTGCCTCATAATTGTTGAATTTCATGAATTAAGATATATCTATACATGGTATGGAACAGTAAATATTAAACATCTAGCAGTTTTCGAGTCGCTACTTCCCGCTGTGAGCTAAGGGTTTCGCCACTGCTGACCGAGTCGTTTGAGTGTTGGAAGCGGTCGCTGTTGCTGCTGTTAACTTGTAGACGTTGTGGATCACTAAAATCGAAGGCGCGGATTCCTTCTGCTTCTCTCATGGGAGTACTCAAGCCAGGTTGGTAAGGCTCCGGCTCATTCTCCATGCCTACTACCGTCATTTCCCGCATCTCCGAGGTTTTGTTGACTGCGCGGACAGTGAGTTGTCGACCAAGACCGCACTCATTCGCGGCTTCAGACTCTTCTAATCGAACCACAACTTCCACTGCCTTTTCGTCTTCAACGACCTTAGGATGGCGCTTTGCGAAGTAGCGTGCGTATTTCCACAAGGACCTGTCCAAGCGGTTAGAATACACTTGGCAGAATACAGGGACGACGAGGGTGACTTACCAGTAGCATGAAGCTACGTTGATGAAGGTGAGGATGATTTTGTACGGTAGGTAGTACACCAAAAGGACGGTCCACCCGATGCGCTCCTTCTTGCGACGAAGGTGAACCTCGTTGAAGATGACAGTATTGATGAGATACATGCCCACCGTGGCAGCAAGCAAAATTCCACAGAAGGATGGCCGGACATAAAATGAAATGGGTAAAACAAAGGGAGTCATAAGATAAAGCAGCGTCTCGTAAACCTGTAACAGTATTAACATCGGAGACATGCTCACGTCGAAGCTGTGCACTGACCTCTTGGAAGACAAAAATCTTTGCACCAATCTCCCACCAACCCAGCTTCCAATCAAAAAGAATATAGGCCATGTTATACCACATGCCGTTGACGAAAAAAAAGTTCCATCTCTTGAATCTTTGACTAAAGATTGTCATCTCACCGAAACCACCTCTCGATCCTCCACCCGAAATGAACACAGCAGTCGGCGTCTCCGTCTCAACAAACACCTGGGAGCACATGGTGATTCGACAACCAAGCTGACGCGCTGCATGCCCGAAGAACCAGTCCTCAGACACACTGAACCCTGGGTGCTGGTAGAACGTTTTGACGAGGAGCTCTCGATCCCAAAGTGAAATTGCGCCATGAGGGAACGTCGCGGAACCGATCTTTCCCGCAAATTCACGCTGAAGTCCACTGAGCTTATACTCGAGATCCTGGGCTTGCTGACAGAAGTTTCCTTTGGAAGAATTTGGCCCCACACTCTTGATGGTGTAGCCGATGCATTTGACTTTACCCACCAACCTGTCAGTGACAACCGGAAAGTTTTCCGGTAGTGCGCAGTCGTCATCAATCAACAGCACATACTTGAAACGTTTGGCAGCGTAACACCCAACGAACTGAGCAACAATCTTGGAGCCTACAGGTGACCACAAGTGAGTGACTCCATACGGACGCACAATCTCCTCGGTGTTGTCGAGTGGGGTAGGACTGTTGCCATTCGCTAGGACAAATATGTGTGAGGGGGGAAATATTTTCAGTGCGGCTTCCAGAGTCGCGGCGATCAGGTTTGCTGACTTGTAGCAAGGAATCAACAGTGCAGTATCCTTGACATTCGGCTGAATCTTGGTTTCAGTCATCCTCTCTGGAACCGGTGGATCAGGCTCGAACAAGATCAGGAGCGGTGCGAAAGCGTAGCTGGATTTACAATGTCAGCGGACTTGTCGGACTGCCCAGGAAGTATTCAAGACTTACAATAGCGCAACTCCCAGTACGATACCGAAACCACCAGCGATGACGAATTTGTTTGCAACAACCCAGTACAACCACCACACGGCACCCTTCCACAAAGGCATCCCGATCAAAACAAAATAAATAAAACAAAGGAGAAACAAGTACATTCCATATTCGAAGACAATCTGTACCCACTTCTCTCTTTGCAACTCCACTCCACGAACCTTCGCCTTTTCGAACGTTTTTCGCATCGAGCTTGTACGAGTTAGACCATTGGCGGATCGCTGGGTCATTTTTCGTTGTATCGTCTCAGGAACTATAGCATTCATCACAGACTCCAGAGTCCCTCTCCGTGGCCGTTGGGTACTCGAGGCAGATGGAGAGGGAGGAGTGATGGTAACTTGGTTTCCATGGCTGGGAGGGTCCGCAAATGGGTTGCTGAAGCTAGGCTCATCATGTCCTGCAGACCTTGGGAACTCGCCCATAGAGGTATGCGGACTCAATGTCAGTCGATCAGCATCCCCCGGAGCATATGACAGTCGCCAACTTCGCCGCTGTCCCGGTGCTGATACTGTTGGCCCAGATCCGTTTATGGGAGGAGAGAAGCGCCAACCTGTGCGCTTCTCTTCCGGCTCCGAATAGTTCGACATGATCGAAGATCGCCAGCTTCTGCGCGGAGAATAAGGTGACGATGGCTCTTGGACGCCATCCGCGAACGACACCCGTTGGTTTTTCGGACGTGCGTTGATCTCTTCAGCATTTTTCCTGCCCTGAACTGTGGCAGATCTGGTGAGAGCAGCATCGGAAGCTGACCGGGAGCTCTCCGCAGAATGCCTCGGTGTAGAACTTCGACTCGGCAGGGTTGTCGGTCTCTTCACTGCTGGTGGAGGCTGTAATACAGGAACATGACGAGCTGGTCTGGCGTGAGCAAGGCTTGGGTTTCTCCTCACGCTGAGTTGTCGTTGTGGCTCCCACTTGGATTCCTCGCCATCATCGCGTTTGGATCCTGCCGAAGCAGAAGCTTGTAAGAGATGGGCGGGAATCGCAATATCTTGAGCGGTGGCATCTAATGGCGAAGCAAATGGACTTTCGAGTGGTGATTCGGATATTGTGGCCGGGAATGGGGGATTGTTTGCTTCCCCACGATAGTGTGGGTGCGAGGACATTGTGGAAGAAGGTGTGAGATTGGGCCGGTGACGATCCAAACTTTGTTTGTGGGAGATTCGAGGAGAGTACTTATTGAAGAGACACGATAATTACAGCTTCACGCTAACAAGCCTTTTTTAGGGAATTACCTCACTCATCATGATCCAATAGTCGCCTATGTTGCCCTAATGCCTCTGCTTTATTAGCACAAGGGTAGCTTCTGCACCTGCATCGGATACTCGGAGGCGAGAGATCACAGCTCCATAGCTGCACTTGACGGCGTAAGGAACTGTCAGGCCTCGGGCTATACGTCGAGCACGTCGCATAACACTTGACAGGGCCTAGTTGATGTGAATCAGTACCGACAGATCACACCGTCTGGACGCCATGACGCTGGGTGCCCCTCCGTGTCGCCTTCTCGCCACCTCCAGAACCCTTTCCCGACTACACGTCATGTCAAGAACAATGCTTCTACATACACATGCGAGTCAGCATCGTGGCTTACTTAGTTCATCTGTCGGAATTTCGAATCCACATCCGCGGGTTCTCGGCGGCACGGCCGTAATATAGTTTGTGCATGGGTGGTTGATGTGTTTTTTTATATATATTGCTGATTTTTTGTATGGGTAGGGGTAGCCCTTAGTACTGCGGTACTATGAAATACCTAAATCTCATATAGTTTGTGCTTCGTCGCAACAAGTACCTATTGAGAGCGTGCACCGCCCAAGCCATTATGGGTCACCCTTACTAGGCCTTACATGCCTGGATCAGCATTTGCGATCCAATTGACAATTGAATATGGCCCATGTGCAATGGGAACAGCTTATTCGTTCAAAGGTACTAGACAGTACTGGCCGAGCACGCTCCGGGATAGCGCAAGACTGCTTCACTCTCCTTGGTTTTATATCGATATTGATGTCGTTTCGATATCAACCTATGCCATTTCGAAGCTACACTCAAAGGAAAATGGTAGAACAGTTCGATCGAGTTGGGGGCATTCACTAGGACAGTCACGGCACCCATAAGGTGGAGTCCGCTTAGTGAGCGACGTGGTCATTAGCGGCATTTCGGCGCTACCAAAAGTATGGTGCAATTTTCTTGATCTAAGTGGGGATGATTCTTTGCCGATTGGAATGATGCTTCCGCACACATCGCACATTGCCTAAAAAAAAACGAGCAGTTCCCCAAAGGAGCTTGGTTTGTGAGGCTGCCATGTTGGAGAGTGGTCACCCTTTTCACAGTGAACACGATCTGCCATGATTCTATGATTGCCATTGACGTATGTGAGAATACGGACATGTCCGATCTAGCAGTTGGTTATTTTTGAACGTTCGAATTGGCAATAATTAAGTTGTGAGGCTGACAGATTAGGTTAACATTAGGGTTGTGGCGGCCGGCCAATACTGCGAATACGGTGCAGACAATGCCTGTATATGCCCAACACAGACAAGTACTCCCGAGGATGAAACGCCCACCGGTAACCCGACGTCCAGGTACAGTTCTGTAAGAAAACACTAACGCAACCATGCTGGCTAGTTGCCCATATTATCAGGGCAGGGACCGACTTGCAGTAGTGCAGGGGCGCTGTTAGGTATCGTTTGCAACATCTGGAACCGAGGCTCTGTCTGTTTTTTGCCTCTGAAAAATTTCTTCGGCATCATTTCATGAGAATTTGACAGTAAACATCTCGAAAATTCCCATCGTTAATATCACTAGTGTAAGCACTAGCCCATGGGCATTTCTTTCGACGTTGGATTACGGGTACCAAAGAATAGTCCATCTTGGCATGGAGAAGGTAATACGAAAACTTTTTTTCCTAACCCCACAGGTCCAAAATTAAAGCGCAAAACGAAAGTAGCGGTCGATCCCAGCGCAGTGACACTCTTGTACCTTACTCGCATATGAAACGTTCGCTTCCATGTCATGGCAAAGCGCATCAGCACGTGGAGAGACCAGGCTGAGTACCTGGTCAGATCTCTTTCGGCCTCGATCTTTAAATTGCGTTATCCGTGCCCCCTTTTATTGCTCAACAAATCTTGCTCTGGATCGCGACATCTGGGGGGGGGCTTTTGTGTTTACTACGCGTCCTTTTCACCGAGTTAGGAAGATTGCGAGAGCCTAGCGCTCCTTAGTGCAAGATCATCTCATTATCTGTCAACAACGACGAAACCAAGCGGTAGGGCTCAGCCACGATTCACATGGGTGAACCAAAGAGATCGATGAGGTAGTATTTCTGGAGCCTGAATAACAATGGCCGTATTTCAAAAAATTGAGAGTCTACTTCACGTGTTTTGCAGGTCGGAGTAATGCTGGGTGGTTTGGTCCCTTTCATCGATTTGCTTGTTGTCAGGCAACCTCGGTTTTCTATGGAAATTTATTAAAATGAAGAATTTGATATATTCAGTGGGGAAAGGGGGCGGCGCAAAACAGTTGAATTATTGTACCGAGGTCGACTATCACAGTTCGCTACGGTTGACTACAGAGTGAAGCTTTCTTTTGGCCAAAAGGTAATGAACAGTTCACCTTTCACGCAACATGGCATTGTTAACCAGAACACGTGGAGGCTGCTTGAAGAGTAGAGGTGGCTCAAGATAGCCTCTGTTCTATACGAACGAACCAGCTGCTAGTTCGATAGTCAGTTTAGGATCCTTCTCCGGCTGTGGCTTACTTGTCACGGCAATTTTTGCACTCACTAAATAAGGAGAAGTCCTGACAAAGCCCCGGTTTTCACACTACTCCTCGAATGTGCATATATGAAGCAAAATCCGAAGGCGAGAATTCTTCGCGCTTAGTAATGTTGACTGATTGTATTGATCCTTCTATTTTCATGCCGAGGGTCAGTTCATTCTTGGGTCCTTGTGGATCGATGATATTGGGGTTCGATGGCAGTCTTGTTTTGGCTTGCATACATGGGCCAATACTCTAAGTGTAGAATTGTTCCCCGGGCACAGTTCATGGTTCGATGCGAATCCGTTGCATACAAAACCGATTTTAATGAGAATTCGGCTCTTTGATACTAGATCTGTCATAGTGTCAATTTCTACGTAGAGGTTTCCGCTGCTTCTGATTTGTGAGTTTCCTTTGATACGTCACTGCTCTACCTGGCCCATCCCGCTGTCACCTTCCCCTAGAGTACTCTTGGACCGCGCCACAAGGAAGCACTACCCCGCGTGATCTACCCTTTTTACACAACACCATAAGGAAGGAGTATCCATAGGGATGCATCTTGATGGAATGCTTCGAAAAACCCTTGGATCGGCGGTCCGCCGATGGATCCACCCGTACCAAATCTATGACGTAGGAGTTGAGCATGACGAAAAGCTCCCAGAACTTCGTGCATCTTTTCCGTCATCGATATTTCCTCGCCTTGGTTTCTCTGCCGTCAACCCTTGCACCCCAATAGTTTAGTTTGGGCTGTGAGCCATAATCTCGGTCGTAGCTCCCATGATCATCGTGGACTTCCCAACTTTGCCGCCACTCCTTCCATCGCTGTCGCCATGGTAGCTTCTCCTTCCTCTTCTCCGGACCGGTTACGTCTGGACTCGCTAGGATCGCGTTGACGCTTGCTGCCGAAGCGTGTTGTTGCGGCTTTGAAGATCCCGCTCCGGATTTTTGGCTTGCCGATTTGTTGTACTGGGGCGGCTGACTTGAAGGCTCCGAATTGTAATATTGTGGGGGCTCCGAGGTCGATTTTTCGATTACTGGCTCCGTTGCTCCGCTCTGGGTCGGGACTTCCATTTCCTTTTTCTTACTATCCATGTTGCCAAGTTGTTAAGATCTGGGGTAATGGGGTGGATGTACGCGAATCCTGCTTTGTATCTTGATATGGAAGAGATTCATGACGTCTCATTAGCATTGCGCGAGTATAACTCTATATAACTTCAGAGATGAGGTCAGATGTTGGCTGTGTAGGTTACATATATGCAAAGGTAAGCTGCACAGCCACATTACTATTTGTCGCAGGACGCCTTGCATTGAACTCTCGTACGAGCGCTCAATATCATTGGGTTGATACTCTGGGCTTTGCCGTTGCCCAGACTTTGGCTGGTAGTACTTTTGATTCATGCCGTTACGCTGGCTCTGGATTATCAACCGGGGTACATCGCATAAGCCAGGAACTTTTGTGAACGTTCATTGATGGTTTCGAACTCTCACTTACCTCCGTGAAACCACAACGGCATGCCTAAGCTTCATTGGCGGGTATTTTAATCCGCTTCAGGTCGTCTATGCGTTCCAATGATTTGCCTGTATCACCCTTCATGTCACAACGAGCCAATCGTAACTGCCGGTGGGTTATGTCATACAGCTCTTAAAGCGGAAGGCATGAATAACCACGATAGCCACCAGTTCTTCCCCAGTAACATCCGCGCCCAGTACTGAAAGTGAGATAGGTATGGTCGTCTATTACCACCAGTCGTGCCCTCTCAAAGTTACATTGATGCTCATTGAGGAGCCGGATGAAGAATTGCTTGCGCCGGATCAAATCGCAAGTCAAGCATCATGTGCTTTTGCAAGGTCAAGAAATCCCATAATGTCGGTATTGTCCTTTGGTCGATTGTGGATCCACATCCAGCTGTCAACCCCAGGTTCTCGAATAGGCTCCGTTATTGATTGATCATATCGGTGATATTCAACAAAACGCGTCTAGCAATTCCGATAGTGGTGGAGAAAGACTGCCTGGATCACGGTTTCATTGTTTGCATTTTACCCCTCTCAAAATGGGGGGGCCAGCCACACAATCTGGCACGAACCCGCCGAAACACCACGTTGTGGCCCATACACCCAATCAAATTTCAAGGTTCTATAATTTTTCATGAATTCATCAGATATCGCGGGGAGCCGTGACAAACCGATTCCGGCTTGCTCGAACGGTGCGCAAAGGCCGATGGATACACGTCTGTTAGCAGATAAAAGTTTGAGAAGTATAAAGCGGGAAGAAGAACATCAACACAGAGTCATCCATGATTGAAATCTCTCATCCTTTTGGCGATATGTCTTCTGTCAAAAAGGTTGTGCTTGGCTTGTATGGCCTTTCGAGGCTCACCGCAGCTACCACCGACAACCCCCCATGTAAGGAAGGATCCTATACTCCTTACAAATATGTGGGATGTTTTGAAGATTCCGGCGAATCCAGGGCATTGAGCTACTCGCCTCCTCTGGATTTCGGCACCGTTACCGTGGATTCCTGTATAGCTCAGTGCAAGGCCGACGATTACCACTATGCTGGTCTTGAATACTACGGTAGGATCATTTCGTGCCACCTTGCTTCCCCACATATTCTGCTTACACGATTATCACCACAGGCCAGTGTTTTTGTGGCACAAATATTGCCAGTAAACAGCTTGAAGAATCTCAGTGCAATTACCCATGTAATGGCAACAAAAGTCAGACATGTGGTGGCACCTACATTCTTTCTGTTTATTCCGACCCCACCATCAAAGACGATTTCGCTACCCCCGAAGATTACGATTCTCTGGGCTGCTGGACTGAAGGTATGCAAACCCTGTTCTTGCGCATGCTTTGCATACTTTGGATAACTAACGGCAGAGGGTAGGAAATGGGGGTCGTGCTTTACGCTTCAACCAGGTTGAGAACATTAATGGATCAGAGCTTACCACGGAGTCGTGTTTAACGGAATGTGGAAAACGTGGCTTCGGATACGCTGGTACGGAATGGTCGGAGGTACGAATTCAGATATCCTCGGATCAGGTGCCAGGGCTCACCGAAGATTATAGGAATGCTACTGTGGCACCCAACCAGAGAACAATCCTGCTGAGTACGATTTTATTCCCTAACAATTGATCATGTATACTAACTCCTGAAAAGAGCGCCTTTGACCGACTGTTCTTCCCTTTGCAGAGGAAACAGTCTGGAGACGTGTGGTGGCTCAGATCGGCTTAATCTATATCGCGCACCTGGGTTGTAAGTTTTTAGTTGAAGATGTTCCAGAACAAGCCGTTGACAATTTAGGATATCGCCTGAAAAATGCACCCCGGAATCCTCTGGAAGCCCATCTTCATCAACGACACCCTTGGCCGGCGAAGCGCCTTCCACAAGCGCGACCACGTCTTCAATGCAAATGAGCAAACCCGCACCATCTCCCAGTTCATCACCAGCCGAGAAAAATGCTCCGCCTTCCTCCTCAGAATCCATGGAGAAAGCAGAATCCACGAAGAAGGCAGAGCCAACGAAATCAGAGTCTACAAAGAACGCAGAGTCAACTAAGAGTGCAGAATCCACGAAGATCGCGGAATCTACGAAGAAAGCAGAACCTACCAAGGACGCAGAATCTACAAAGAAAGCAGAGCCTTCGAACACAGAGTCCTCGAAGAAAGCAGAGCCTACCAAATCAGAATCTTCAAAGAAAGCAGAGCCCTCGAACACAGAGTCTTCCAAGAAACCAGAGCCTACGAAAGCAGAACCTTCGAACACGGAGTCCTCGAAGAAATCAGAGCCTTCGAACACAGCGTCTTCCAAGAAACCAGAGCCTACTAAATCAGAGTCTTCAAAGAAAGCGGAGCCTTCAAACACAGAGTCCTCGAAGAAACCAGAG